>VZRF01009552.1:351784-404780 GCA_013396875.1 Vireo altiloquus | reverse complement strand
TGTCTTTCAAACCAAGACAAAGAAGAAACAGGCATTTTATATATGGGACAGAATAACCTAAATTACTACTAAAACTACTTAATTCCAATGAAGGGACCAAAGTTTTAAAGCCAGGAATACTTTCAAATATTTTGTTCCTTCACAGTGCTTTAAAAGCTGAAAAAGCTAAGCAAATATCTAAGGAGATTAATGTTCCTTCAGGTTTATCAGGAAGTAAAAAAAAAAAGAAATCACTGAAGGACTATCGTCCTTCACGGATCCAACACACACCAATTGTCATATCAGTTGTAAGGGTAAACATATCACCTTCTGGAATCCAGATTAGGTTTCAGTCATTTATGTGAAGGTATTCTGACAAAATTTTATCTTTTTTTTTTTTTTTTAAATGTGATAAATAATATCTGTATTCTCCAGCAGAATTTCTTGGGTTTTTCTCTGGGAGGTTTTCCTACAGGTCACACAATTTTTATCATGCTTAAATAAAATAGCTCAATATTACTGCTTTAAGCAGTGTAGGATTTTCAGACCTTTTTCTTCACACATCCCACTTAGAGAAAAGAATAATAATGTTATATTCAGAGGGTTTTTCCATATATTTATTTAAGTCCCAAGAATTTTAAAGGCATCTCCAAAAGCTGAAAATTAAATCCATCAACTACTTACCCCTTTTTTGACAACAAAACGTAAGTTCCAATTTGCAAAGCATGTCAGCATTCTCATACTTGTCCTCTCGTGCCTTAACCCAAAAACAGGATTCTGTCATTTCCTGAGGCCTGATCTACAAGTAAGAGACAAAACAAAATTTTATTAATTATTTTGACACTATGCAGAAACTGTACAGTCTAAAGCACATTAAATATTTAAGAGCTCTGTAAAACGTGAACATTTAGCACACAACTCATCATCAGAGTTGTTAATATATTTCTCATTGAAATCTTTAACCCTTAAAATAAGTGGGTTTGGACAAACAGATTGTAACAATGCAGACAACATACTCTGTTACCCAAGGTCTAAATGGAGCAAATTAGCTTTGGTCTAGATTTAAAACTTGGGCAAACTTCAAATAATCCCTGAACACAGCTGGTTTAACTAGATACTAAGTACCTTACTTTTCAGAATGTAGCTTTGATTACTTCATTATTTGTGAAAATCTCTTTACTGACTTATTTTGATCTAAGTAATTATAGTTTCCAAGCTCAGTATACTGAGTATACTCAAGTATACCAAGCTGGTATACTTGATCTTGTCACAATGGAGAAGGAAAAAAAAACAAAACAAAAACCAACCAAACCCCAAATTGAGTCTATATTTTTGTCAGCCATTAAATTTATGCCAGTGCATTCATACTATGGACAAATGGAGAGACCTGCACTGCTTCTTTCCAGTCCAGGCTAGATAGATGCAAGATACTCGTTTGGAAACGGTATAGTTGTAAGTAGAGTGTAGTGACTGATCCAACATAAAGAGTCTGATAAAAAACAAGGCATAATAGGTCCTAGGAAGCATAAGAAGCATGCTGCTATCAAGGTTATTTTATTCTAGACCAGAACTGACTTTTCCAGGCATCTCAAAGACAACAGATACTTGCCCAGATGATTCACGGGTCAAGGAAACACAATTTTCACAAAACAATGAAAAACTCAAGACAGAAGGCATTCATATCTTACATAATTTTAACTAATGTATCAATTGCTTATCTAGTTTTACTTCTGACAATCTACTTTCCCCAAGATCAATGTCAGATTTTACATCAAGTGTTTGTCATTAATCAACACTACCTTAGACCAGTTGAGTCTTTTCATGGTAACCTCAGGTTTGAATTCTTTTTTAGGCTTCATTCCAAACGGCAAAGCACATGAAGGCGGGGACCACTGTATTCCGGGCAGGCCTGGGAGAGGCGGTGGTGGAGGAGCACCACCAAAACCCAGAGGAGTTCCCAAGCCACTGAGAAGTGGTGGAGGAGGAGGGGGAGGCGGCGGTGGTGGAATTGCTCCATTAGAAGGCAGTGGTGGAGGAGGAGGGGGTGGCAATTGATGCGGTCCTGCACCTTCCAGTGGAACAACAGATGCATCTCCACGAGTTGATGGCAGAAAACCAGGTGGCACAGAGCCATACTGATAAGGAAAATATTCTTACTCAGTTTCACAGTTTTATCAACAAAATGCTGTAACAATCATAGTTCATAGATTAAATCCAGAAAACCAGTTGAAAGTGAATGCCATTTGTCTCATATAGAACAGTCAAATAAGAATTATAAAGAGCCCAAAATACTTTTGATTTCATGATCGGAAGTGTCAATATTTGAAGGAGACATTCAGACCTGGGGGGTGCACACCAAAGATGACAAACTGAAATGGCATTTCCCACTTGTCATATTTCACTGATCATGAGCTAAGAAGGGTATGATAGGTATCTTGATCAGATCTTATCTAGACTGCCTTGGTTTTGCTCAAATTTTAAAAAAAAGTAACATCCTAGTCTCTGTTGTTCTTATCCTATAGGTTACAGAAAAACATTCCAAGTACATAACAGCAGAATCTGAAGAGATAAATAATTCTGTTGAAAAACAGCTATCTTCCAGTATATATGCTCTTCCAGGAGCATTCTTATTCTACAGAATTGAAAACATGAAGCAATAACAAAAAAATGTCCTTCCAAAAAAATAAAGCTTCCTAACACACCAGATTCTTATTCCTTACAGAAATGACATCTATAATGTATCAAAATAGGATTAGCACTTCAGCAAGTCTAATAAAATTAGTTCTATTATTTGAAGAACTTCTATCATAGGTTTGCAAACATAATCAAGAATGTATCTGACAAAAACAACGAAACAATAAATAAGAAATATTTATCTACTGGTGATAGTACTAATTACACTTTCAACTAACTATGAGCTGAAACAGATCCTTTAATTTTTTAGAAAATAAAGGGAAATACAATAAGCAAAAGATTTAAAATTTCTAAAAAGAAATAGCTGAATATCAAGAAATACAAATAAAGATGCATGCACGACAGCATGATAATGTTCTGAATTTGTGAACATAAGCATTGTTTACACTGACAAGTAGACACTGAACAATTAGGCTCCAGAAATGAAGGAAATACATTAACATATATCAAATGCAAGAAGAGAGTAAAGGAATGAGACCAGGGAGAAAACAGTCATTAGAGGTAGAAGTCAACCTGCTAAGCAGCAACTGATGCCATTTGGAAGCCAAGTTTCCTCTTTAGATAGATTTAAAAGTACCAAATTGCCAGTAATCAATTACCTGACATTCACAAAACTTTTCATGTATCCCATTAACAACAGTAGGAAAATTCAAGGTATGAAAACCTTTGTGAACAGAATCATATTTTATGCTGTCTGCATGCAAAAAAGTTATATTTAATGCAGTAAATAACAGAAAAAGTAAAACAGGGAGGAAACAGATTTCACTTACAAAAAGTATTTAAGTATGTTGTCAAGATACACACAGAAAAATACTTTCCTAACGAATGATATGCCACTTTTACTATATTTGGTTTTTTAGAACGCAAAAATTTCTGTAATTGCTTTTGTTTAATGTTTGACTTTGACATTAACAATTAATTTTGACCAGAAACATGAATTAGAGTGACATTTCTAAACAGACCAAAGCGAAGGTAAAATAATTTTCCTCAGTAAGAAAATTAAAGAAGTCAATAAATATTAAAAAAAACCCTCAGAAGTATTAAAATAAACCCCTATAAGCATGTCTTTCTGATGCTGCCTTTCTTTGGCCATTTTTAGACTGTGCTTCCTATTCCAGGAAATAAGACACAAGAAAAATCACTTGCTCACACAGTCTCCTTACATAGATTTAAAAGCTGAAGTAGTTACAAGTTAACTCAAGTATTACTCTCAAAAAATCTGCACTATTTCTCTCCATCGTGTTTTAAAATATCTATTTATGCTTGAAAATTGAAAAATTATCAAGAAATGTTCTTATCCAGCCACAGGTTATTTCTTTCACTGCTGGATATCCATGGTAAGGCCTCAGTATAGCAAACTGCATAATGACCAATTTCCTGTGGAGGGATAAAGATCACAATGATGAATGCTAATCTAAAAGCATAAGACTTATTACCCTATGTGGTTAATTACTTTGGAAACATATGACTCTGAAAGCAAAACCGAAATGAAACCTAAGAAACTAGTTTAATTAACAGAGCTCAGGCATAAAAGGATCATCTGGGAACTCACAGCTAATTAATGTCACATTACAACTATTTGTCTAAAACAGAAATAAAGGAAACTAACATTCAATAATAATCGATAATAAAAAAAAAAACCCTCAACCATACTATCGGAATCCAAAGAATATGCAAAAGAAAGTCCCTTTCAAAACCATTATTTCACACTTTAATTTATATTCTTTTACCTGTGATTTAAAAGCTTGTAATTCTGTTTCAAGTTTAATGATTCTCTCCTCTTTTTTTTGCAGTAGGGCCTGGGTCTCCTGATGGACTACAAAATCTTTTTCAAACTAAGAAAAAAGAAAAAAAAAAAAAGAAAATTGTTGGTATCAGTCAGTTCTGCATAGTTCCTTTAAATTCCAACTTTTCCTTTTGTGCTTGTTAAAACTCACATGACAACAATACTAAGGACACATGTCTGCTAGTCTAACTTCCACATGCCTGCTGAGTGGAACAACCATCTGTATCACCTGGAACAACCATCTGTATCACCACTACAGGTCTTTACGATATGAAATGGCATAAAGTATTAATGTATATGAAGTTAGCATTACACAGAGTAGCTAAAAAGCCATGGATGTACAGTAATACAGTCTGTAGATATGAAAGAGTCAATTTTTATTCTCCCACTGTTCATCTCATTAGGGAAACTGGTAAGTGTTGAAATAAAGTATTCAGTTGGTTTTTGGCAGAGTTCTACATGAAAACTTAAATAGTAGAAAGATTCTCAATTAAGGTTAACTACTTTACACCACTTGGCTTCCTAGTCCACATGGAACACCCGAATTCCCACTTCAACACAGAACTAATTGTAAATTGAAGTTAAAAACTATTTAGTTACACCATTCATTAATCTATTAAGTAATCCCATGTCCATCTTATGATCGCATGATGTAAAAATTACTTACTTTTCTGGAAAGTTCAACAGCCCTCTCTTCACATTCTTCTAATCTTGCTTTATCTACACAAACATCTTGAAAAAATCAACAAGCACACTTATACATATGCAGGGAACACAAGATCCTTAATCACATAAACAGTTTCATATAAAGAAGTATGATGCTGTAATCATTTCCAAACATAGTACTTACCTAGTAAGTGGCTGAAATTTATATCTAATCTCTTACGATATGTGAAATCTGGGTCTGTTCCACTTCGATGTAACACTATCTGTGACACACACTCTTCAATTAATTTGAAATACTGTGGACTAAAGACAGAGGTGAGCTATTTTATGGCATATTTATTTATCAACCTATACTTAAAATCTTGTCTATGAACAAAGTACAGTCAAAAGATTTGGGCTGATTTGTTTCCATGGAAAGGTAGGTGCAAATCTCCGAAGTGTCAAAGGAAAATTACGTCTGGCAGTTTATTACACGAAAACAGTTTACAAAAAGCCTGAAAAAACAGTGGACCTAAAGATAATTAATTCTTATATTATAAAATCTACATCTCTCCCCCTATGGAAATACAAGAAGGGAAGACCACCTCCTCCTTCCTCTCAGTAAAGAGAAGGCTCCTCCTTCAGCTTAATTCCACTAGTTTTGTGACTTTTCTAAGTACAAGTGCATTGCAGCCCTGCTTCAGTATGAGGAATGAAAAACACCTTGTTCTAAAATGCCAGGGGGTATGACAGCTGGGTCACTTGCCCAGAACATGCAAGCTGTGAATTCAAACCTTTTCAGGTGGAAGAGGACTAGCACAGATGTACCCATAGCAGGCAAGCACCCTTAACCTTTAAACGTACATCTGTGCTAGACCTTGCCTGAAATGCAAGGTTATGCAGAATGTTGTACAGAAAACAGATGGCCCCTCTTCAGTTCATACCTTGTTCTTCCAGTGTTTCCTCAAAGACAACACAAGCAGATTTTTAGAAGGGAAGTGTTTGCCAGCCTCAAAAGCCTAAAGTCTTATTTACTGTTTCCCTGTAATTTATCTGATGAATTTTCCAAGAGACACAAATATGTCTACACTGTCCTATAACATATACTGAAAATATTGAATTCCAACCCAAAAGTTACTCTAAATTAAGCATACATTCAGATTTCTATATAAAGTGCACTTCTTTGCACACTTGGTTTTGTCCTTTGACTCAAATACACCACAAAATTAAATGCTACTACGATGATTTATAACTGATTAAGACATCTCTCCTGATCACTTGCAATCAATAAGGCTGAGATTCTAAAAAGAATAGTTTTCTGTATTTATAAAACAAAATCATACACTAAGCAGAAGAGACAAAAACATATAGATGGCATTATTGATTCAAAGTTGATACTCTCAAAGATGAGCTCACAAATTACAATCCACATAGAAAGACTAAAACCTACCATTAAATTTATGGAAGAAATATTCTATTAATGACTGAATAATAAAAAAATCTATAATTAACATTTAACACAGCATTAAACATACCGGATAAAATAATCATTTCTTATCAGCAAAAGATGTTGGAGAATAGAAAGAAAATATCCTTCAGCACTAGTGTCCTTAACTGTATTCCACACCATGTTGTAAACATCATTTACTTCAGTACAAGTGTTAAGGAGAATAATAACAAAGAACAAAATACTTCAGTCAAATGTTGACTGGCAACCTCTTTAAACAGAAATTACAGCAGAAAAATATCCATTATATGCTTTATTTTGTTCCTATTTGTCCTGCTGATATTATGGAAACATTTATGTTGCAACAAACCCCTAAGATGATCAAGTCCAACTATTAGCCAAGCACTGCCAAGACCACCATTCAGCCATGCCACTACATGCCACTTCTACACATCTTTCAAATATCTCCAGGGATGGGGACTGCACCACTTCCCTGGGCAATCTATTCCAGGGCTTGACAACACTTTCTCTAAGAAATTTCTCCTATTATCCAATATAAAACTTGCATGGCATACCTTGAGGTCCTTTCCTCTCATTCAGTAACTTGTTTTCATTCCCACTTACTTGGGAAAAGTGACTGATCCCTNAAGAAATTTCTCCTATTATCCAATCTAAAACTCTCATGGCATACCTTGAGCTCCTTTCCTCTCATTCAGTCACTTGTTACTTGGGAGAAGTGACTGATCCCCACCTCACTATAACCTCCTTTCAGGTAGCTACTGAGAGCAACAAGGCCCCCTTGAGCATCCTTCTCCAGAATAAATAACCCCAGCTCTCCCAGCTGCTCCTCAGAGGACCTGTGATCCAGACCCTTCTCTGGACACACTCCAGGCTCCTCCATATCCTTCTTGTGGGTGAGAGGCCCAAAACTGAGCACAGAATTCGAGGCGCGGCCTCACCGGTGCCCAGTACAGGGGAATGATCGGTGTCCTGCTGCTGCTGGCCACACTATTTCTCATACAAGTAAAGATCATGTTGGCCTTCAAAAGGATATTCTAGTTCAGACCTAATATCTTCTAAACGGTGAGAGAATTCAATCATGTCTTCTTCTTTATGTTCATTGAACACTTTCAGCTGAATATCTAGTGCTTCATTCTTTATACATTGTAGTTGCTGCAAAGAAGAAACAGTAGAAAGGCTTGCAAAATTAGCATTTCCATATGTAAATAAACCTTATCTTTTTAATAAATTCCATAAGTCTATGTAAGTTAAAAGTTTAAAATTAAAAGAATGCATGAGTTAAGTTAAATACTCAAAAGGTAAACATGACTTCAGGGTGGCTTAAAATTTTTACACAACAGCCTGTCACATGTTCTTAAGCAAAGTCATAAAATGCTGAGGAATCAGAATAAATTTCAGAGAGAACATTTCACCTTTTCATTTTTATTTTAAGGCTGATTCTCCTATCTGATTGCTCTTTCCCAAACTTAATAAAATGCCTTTGAGAATAATTTATTAGAACTTGTTCTCTCCCATTCCCCCTCTCAAGTTCAAATAATTAAAAAATTGAAATAGTAATGCAAAGAGAGATGACGAGATGCTTACTGGCAATATCTCTTTCAATCCACTGCGCATAAATTCATTTCTGATGTGAAGCCTAAAATCCAAGTCATCAGGAGATGTAACAAGAGCATTGATAAGCTGCATGCAAGCTACCTGTAACAGAGTAAATAATAAACTATTTTATTTCGCAGATTTCAATATGCATCACAATCAAAAAGATACAACAAACTAATAATTAGACATTACATCATTTCTAATTATAAAACTACTGTTACCTTGTAACTAAGATACTTAAATTCCTGATCAACACATGAGCTATATTATCACTCTAGTTCACAAATTTCCATAAAAATTAAATATTTTCTTACTCCATTGAATTTTGTCATTTTATACAAATATGAAGCTCATTTAGCCAATGAACAGTAGCAGATAAAGCATAATTATCAACATTAAAAAAATCTATACATATATATAAGAAGTTAGTGACATAACATAGTCTATGTACAGTGAAACATCTGGGGTTTTTTAATGCTGAATAAATTAAATTGAGCTTGAAGAACAGAATGGATTTTGTTCCACTTCTTTTTGAAACAGCCACTCTTTAAACATATTGAGCATTATAGAATACCTCTAAAAGAAAGCATCAGGCCAACTAGTGAGTAGTCCCTCTTCTAAAAAATCAAGAGACTCATCTTGAAAACCCATATCCATGAGCAGCAGGAATTCACTGTCCAAATTCATGAGCCTTTAGAACGATGGCAACTTACGCGTTGGCAAGTCTTGCTTCAATGTACAAGAAATACGTTATTCAAGTCATTCCAGCATTTTAAAGGCTTTTTAAAACCAACAGAAAATTAGAGTTGTATTGGAACTTAAATACAGTGTAAACAATTAAAGCAATCTGGTTAAAATACTTTGCTGTAAAGCCTTCTATAGTCTAAAAAATGATGATGCATTATGCCATAGGCAAAAGGTGATACTGGAAAGATGCTATCCCCGTCACCTTTTTAAGTAAGCATAATTCCAAGTACTGAATTTACATATGGTCAAAAAACCAACTAGATGTACAAGCTACTTTGATACAGACTGTGAGAAATAACAGCACCCATTAGGTTTCCAGAAGGAACATGCTAAGATTAAAAGATGGCACAGACCACAACCATAATCCTACCTTTATCCTACTGTGAAAAAGGCAAGCATGAAAATAGCTATATATATTATTTCAGCTGAACTGTTATGGAGGTGAATGACAATTAGCATAATTTAGGCCTGTTTGACCACAGTGTTAGTCTATGTAGATGAACTTACTAGCTAACAATCTAGAAGAGAACAGCTTAGTTGTAAGAACAGAGGTGTAACAAATGTAAACAATCTGTTAATGTGAGAGCTGTGAACCTGCTGAGAAAATCAAGCCAAGCAGACTGTGAACTCCAGAAGGTTGTTAGGGATGAAGCGTTAGAATGTCCCAATTAAGCATGAGGCATTCTCCACCTAATCCTATAAATTATGGTATTTGGAATCACTTGAAAAGAGAACCTCAAGGGCCCTCAACTCTGCACTAGGAGTTGGGACCATCTTTTCAGTTTCTGGAGATGTCTGAAAGGAAAAGAATGCTCAAAGGAGGATGCCATGGTTGGAACCACTGTACTAACCCATCCAACACCTCTCCTCGATAAAAGCTGCCACAACAGCATCTCTTCTTATATTACTCTGTCATATTACATACCTTGCATCAACAATGACTTTAAAACAGTAGCAGAAGCAAGCAACAAGCTTTGCTCCTTCTTTCTTGAAGGAAGAGCTGAAATTAATTTCTATTCCCTCAGAACTTCTGTGAAATTCAGTACATACAAATATCTAGATTCAGATATATGTTATTTAGATATACTAATAAAAAAAAACCTATCATTTTTATTTTATTGACATAAATAAGGAAAAGCACACTGAATTAAATTCATAAGATTATAGAATGTCCTGAGTGGGAAGGAATTCAAAAGGATCATCAAGTCCAACTCCCGGCCCTGCACAGGGAAGTCTCTAGCATCCCACCCTATGCCTGAGAGCATTGTCCAAACACTTCTTGAACTCAGATAGGCTTGGTGCTGTGACCACTTCCCTGGGAAGCTGCTCCAGTGCCCAACCACCCTCTGGGTGAAAAGTTGATACCCAATCCTAATATCTAACTTAAATATCCCCTAACGTAGTTTTAGGCCGTTCACTCAGGTCCAATCACTGGTCACCCCAGCAAAGAAATCAGTGTCTGCCTGTCCTCTTCCCCTCACGAGGAAGCTGTAACTGCAGTGAGGTCTCCTGTCACTCTCCTCCAGGCTGAACAGACCAAGTGACCTCAGCCGCTCCTCATATGGCTTTCTTTCAAGGCCCTTCTTGCCCTCCTTTGGACACTCTCTAACAGTTTAATGTCCTTCTGATATTGTAGTACCCAAAACTGCATAAAGGATTCAAAGTGATTATTTAAATCAGCTGCCTAAGTGTTAAGATAGACTTCCGTAACTTACTCCCGACAATAATCAACTTACAACATCTAAACAAAATAAAATACCAGTGAGGGGGAGGGGGAATCAAAACTAAGCAATCAAATGTGAAAACGTATTAACAGAGAGAGAGAAGAACTTTGAAGGACAATTTGCAAAAAGCATCTATGATTAACACATCTAATTCCTCAAAGATAACAAAAGAAGGAAGACAACAACAGGATCTGTAGGTTCAGTTAAAGACCATGGTAGAAAGGAGTGCCCAAAAAATACAAAGCAACACAAACAGCAACACTTTGTCAAGCGTTCTACTGGTGTGTGAAAGGAGATCGCAAAGTAGAACAGAGACAAAACAGTTCAAGGGTGGCAAAACTCAGAGAACCAAGCCAACATGAGAAGTTACAAAAGAGCATTGACTCTTCAAACATTCCAAGTTTTTTTAAAAATTGAGGACAAAATAACTTTACTTGCTATTACATCCAAGTTTATACGAAATGTATATTCACACTGAAGAAAACGAAGATGGCAGAAATTATACTGACAATTAAAAGGCCATTTTCAGGAAGATCTGGACAACTAGACAGATCTGGACAAAAGCTTGACTTTTTCTACAGCACAAATATATTTTGTGTAGTTCAGAAGAAAATTAATGAGTAATATAAAAAATGTAATATGAATAAATGGACAGTATAAATAAATGACTTTATAAAGCAAAAAAATTTCATGAACCAATGAAAGGTGTTTGAAAGGCCCAAAGAGCAGGCAAAAATGCTCCAGTCCAAGTCTGGACTTCAAAAATTTAAAAGTTTGCAAAATGTCAAAGCAATTCAGAAAAATGTAGAAAACAACATGCTAAGTAGAAAAAAATCAAAAATTCTTCCAGTATTAAATAATATTACATTTGGTTTTAAAAGGCTTTTATGGCTCAAAAATTATGTGGTTGTATTAAAGTCTGTTAAAGTNTTTTTTTTTTTTTTTAAAGTGTTTAACAGACACAGCAAGGCAATGAAAGCCTGTTCTGGTCCTTTCTCCATATTCTTTACAGTAAGCACAATAAGATCAACACCTGATGAGTAAAAATAAATAACCTCATGTATCAAAGAGGAATACACTTATGGTGTTTTCTTTCAGAAAGGTATTGGCATTAAATTAGTAGCACTCAGTTTTAAAAGAACTCAGTTAAATAGGAATAGAGCTAACAACACCATAACATTGACTTCTTTGCCTTAAATAAAGTATGTTTCCTTGAAAAAGATCTTTCAGATTTCGGGCTTCTTGGAAGTTATAAATAAGAAACAACCCTTGGTTATTATTCTCTTCTTATAAAGCTGCTAAACTGATAACAATTTGAGCCTTTAACTGTCACAGTGGATTCTTCATCTTTGTAGTACCTGTCAGAACAATTCTTATGATACTTCTCCTACCTGAAATGTGTTATTTCCTTCATTTTATACAATTTATTTCTGTACATATGTCTACAGTATTTGAGAAACTTAAGGGAAAATAGGACTTTGTTAACTTACCAATTATTTTCTTCAAATTCAAACAAAACTTCTGTATGATTCCTGAAGCCTGATTCTGTGCAAGTACTTTCTCCCAGGAGTTACTCTAATTTGTTACTGCAAAAGCATCACTCTACACTAGGTAACAAAGAAGGGTGCTAACCCCAGAAAAGGAAACTACAACTACCAAAAAATAAATACAAATAATATAATTCTCTTAGATCTAAACACCGACACAACAATAACAAAAATATTGAAACCACCTAAGGTGCCCAGTCCAGTTTGCAAAAGAAGACTGAATAAAATCTTCCAGGAATTGTCCCAACAGCACCCAACAGAGAAAAGAGGTTCTGCTGCACAGCCAAGTACTTTTGGACACAGAACAAGCTCCTCATATTGGATACTAGTCTGCAGTCCTGTACAATCTTGTTCAGGACACATGCCTTAGCAGCCCACTTATTTTTGCCAGTAACAGGCTATAGGTTTTGTACGAAGCTAACACCACATGCTTCCAGATCTTCCAGGCTGTATCAATATTTGACTCGACTGTCTGGAACTCAGTTTTGGCTTATTTAGTCGCAGCAAGATTTGTCTAGTAACAGAATCACTATCACTCCACTAGCTTTACTTTTTTCTTAGCCTTGTACAAGTCTCTGGCATAAAGTTTACCATTATGGACATTTCCGTAACTGGTGGATAGAATACAACCATAAATAAAATGCAGCATAGAAAGGTATAGGCATGGGATGGCAGTGGAGATGTGTTAGCACTACTGAGAGCAATTTTATTAGACCACTAAGACTTCACTTAGACTAAAATTAAATTCTTGGGTTTGAATACCAGGTGTATGCTTTAGGCCCACAAACCGCACATGTTACAATGACACAACAGAAGAATTTGGATGCAACAAGTGGTAGAAAATGCAGGTAACCAAATCAGTTAAACTTAGTGCAATAGAACCTTGTAGAATATATTGTCTTACTGTCTGGGTACAAGTTTTATTCATAAAGCTTTTTTGTATTGTTTTAGTATGGGTCTTTATGAGTATTTGTCTTCCCCTTCAGCAGCCAAGATGAAAAGTTTTACTTCCCCTAATTTTGATCTTATTTAGTTGAAACAAGTTATACCATCTCCAATTCATCTCTCTGGAGTATTAAATCTTTCATTCAATTGCATTTTCTGGGTTCAATTAGTTGTGCCATTCAAAACCAGTAATTCAGTGCACTGACAGCTGCCATCAACACCTGTTCTCCTGTTAACTCAGTGAGGCATTTTAATGATTGTTGACTTCACTGGACAACACTACCATACAATCAGTACTAACAGTGCTATGAGGTTACATTTACATTTCAAAATAAGTCAAACTCTATGTTGTTTGATGATATATAATTAGGAACCTTTGTCATTGTTATCAGCAGTTTAAAACACAGTAAGTTTTCCTGCAAAACTCTCTGTGAATGGACTGTTAAGCAAGGAAACAGCATTTATGACAGATTATTCTGTCATAAATTATCAGTGAAGAGTCAATCGGAGACTGAAAAAGTACTACTATGACAATCCTGACCAAGAGCAAACCATAGTTTTATCTTTGAGATAGGCTGGGCAATTTCAATGAAACGATATCTACAGATGTAATTGTTTCCAGAAAAGATTATTTTCTTTTAATTTGCCAAATCGACACAGTACATGTGCACATGTGCTACTCAAACACAACAGCGCCAAAAACAATGAAAAGCAAGAAGCAAGCTAAGAAATCAGTAAGAAATACTGCTATGCTAGTACTTCTAGTCAAATTTGATCAAGTGGAAATTCAATTGTAGTTCATAACAAGAACATACTTTAGCCTTCCTGGAACAAACAAGACAAAGATTCATTGGATAATATTAACAAACTATTTATTTGTGTAGGAATACAAAGTAATAGTGAAAGTCCCAAACTCAAGTCTAAAAAAAGCAGAATTAAGTTATACATGAGGATGGAAACACAAGTCTAAGCAAGGCATTGCTTACGCACCTAGAGTTGAGTAAATTCGATCACAAAATCTTTTTATAAGTTTAAAAGCTTTTTAAAGGACTAATGATAAAGGCAACAGCAAGAACCTGATAGTAGATCAGAAACATTTAAATCATGCTCCAAGTGAAACTAATTCAATACGGAGCAGTTAGCACAAAATACTTAAATCACACAAGATCACAATAATTTGAAATTAGTTCCATCTTGATTTTTAGGTAAGGTAAGCTTTGTTCTGATTGCCCCTATTACATATGTAGTTATGGAAAGGACCTCAGCACAGAGCAACCAAGAATCATCAAGTTATTCAACAAACCAAAATGCCACAGCCATCTCATATCCTCATATTACTAAATGATAAAGAAAGATTAAATGGTATTCCTTGACAACTGAAAATACTGGAAGGATAAGGCTACTGATGAATACCTAAGATCTTTCACTTCGTCACAACAATGCTTCTCCTAGGATATACATGAACTTGCACATTTCCACAAGGATGAGCCATGTACATTTTTCAGGAACTTAATCAGGAAAAGAAAGATTGCACCTTTGCTTCACCATTGTACCTCTTCTCAGTCCTAACTGCAAAATTAGAAGGAGCTGGTACCTACAACTAGATCTGCACCGAAGAATAGCACTCCTCCATTAGTTAAACCACCTGCTTGACAAGCAGTGGTGAAAGATGATGATTAGAGAGTACAAGTACTCGTTTGATTCTACTACAAGAATAAAAAGTAGGCAACAAACAAGTTGTTGTTGTTGTTGTGTTCATCATTTCCTTATATATCAAAATGGGTTGTGCCAGAAAAGCTGTATTTCCTGCCTCCATGACTTGAACAAACAAAGTATCAGACTTTTCAATTGTCATCATAAATACACAAGGTACTAGATTGCCCTGTATGCATTTTAGGCTTAAGATGTTAAACTACATTTACTTTAACAAAACCAGAAATTATATTACTCCTGGCTGTAGTCATATTCTCAGAATAAGACCACTAATCTTGTCTTGAACCAAAATCAATTAAGTATGTTTTCCATAATTTTGGATTTTATGAAAGGAAAAGGGAAAATATGTTTTGCTTTCAACAAATGCAAAAAATAGACAGAGCCTTCACTAAAAATACAAAAATCACCCTACTGAGGCCTTTTATGTATTCAGTCTTTTAGTAACAGAAATGTTAAGTCAATTCAAAATTGAAAAGGTCAGTTGTTAGTGTCAAATTGAACTGCCACAAAGCAAGCATACATACATCAAGCAGACAATCAAGGCAAGTATGCCAAGTAACTGACAACTGTAAACTTCTATCTCATTAAAACACTGTCAAATTAACCACCAGGTCAATGTCATTGTTAGAAAAGTTTACAGCTGATTCACATGAGGAACCTTGATTTTTCTGGTCTTAAAAAAAAGAAATCTAGCAATTTATCCATTTATGAAGTCTGAAAAAGTAAATATCAAAAAGCCTTTTAGCAGGAAGAACATACTCTAATGAAAGTTTAACTCCAAAAAAAAAAAACAGAAAAGAACTTTTAATGAGTTTCCATGTCTACACAAGACACAGCAAACGAAACAGCACAGCATTACCTATTTGCAGAAACTTCAGGCTAACACTCTCAGCAAAATGAAATGAATACATTTAGCATAAGTATTTTAGCAGAAGTATTGCAACTGTAACATTTAGAGAAAATTCTCATTTTTAACAATGCTTCTATATCAGAGTATAACAAAATACCAGATGGAGGTACAGCTCAACTGACAGAAGGCATAACTAGTAGGACAGACTTTTTTAATATCTGAAGAGTAGTCCTAGAAAAATAAAAGCTGTTACTGCACAGGAAACTCAGCTGAAGTTTTCTTCACTGATTTGGTTTTATCTCACCAGTGGTAACTTGCTAATGGAGATGAGCACCCCTGCCAACAGTGGTTAGCCATCATGGGTAAAAGGAGCGGTATAAAGGATTAACTTTTCATGATGCTTCAAATAAAGTAATGGGTTGCTTTTAGGGGAGTTTCACATGCATTTTCAACTATGAAGAAACATAAGTTACAGATTTTTTCTTTATTAAATCTACAGTAGTTTTTTTCTTTATTAAATCTACACAGATGCAAATATACATAAGCCCTGAAAATTCAGCATCACATCTGAAAGCCTAAGACTCAAAACAACATCCTCCTAATTTCACCCTGGTAGTCCCCAAACCTTTATATGCTCTACAGAGACTCTTAACTTAGATACAACATCCTGGAATTTGAAAAGAATTTTCTCAAGCTAAAGCACTTTTCCCTACTAAATCAAAATATTTTATAATATTTTTTTTATATCCCTGAGAAAAATTGTTAGCTCAGAATTTTGAAATTCCGTAAAATGTATGAATAGCCCAGGGAAATGGTGGATGCCCCACCCCTAGAAGTGGTCACGGTGAAGTTGGACCAGGCCTTCAGCAACCTTGTCTGGTGAAAGATGCTCCCTCATGGTAGCCACGATGGAAGCAAATGGTCTTTAAAGGTTTAAGATTAGATAAGAAAAGGGGTAAGGAAGAAGGGACAATTTTTCTCAAGAGAATTCCATTGGTACTGGCAAAACTGAACTACAAACAATTCTCCAGCCGCAAATACTCCTTTATGGTTAGCTTTTCTGTGAGACAGATGAAACAAACAGCAACTGCTACTGTCAGACATGAACTATTTAATATAAAAGCTGAGTAATGCAAACATTTCTTTCAAACTTTAGATTAATCTTTTACTATTTTTGTAACAGTCACAAAGAATTATAGTTATAAACAGCTTTCAGTTCAGCTAGAATATCAATGAGCTCACATCTACATTCTCAGATCAAAGATTTATAATGATCATTCAAATGTAGTGTAATATTTTGTGCCTTCCTGCCGAAAACTCTACAGCCATCTGAAGCAAATTTAAAATAAGGTCAAAGTTTTCTTTCCTCAGACTCTCCGAGTGCAATTTTATTCTATCATAAAGTGAGCATGAGGGATAGATCTCCCAGTGATTCAAAACATTACTGATAAAATGCAGTTGGCTAAAAACTTGCCTTTTTATTAATCTTCTATTATTAATCTTCAGTTTCAACAAAAATTGACAGAAGTAAGACGATCTTTTTGCATCCAAACATATGATTTATTCTTTATTTTAAATTTATACTGTCTTTTAACTTACAAAGGTAAGATCTGAGTGACTAGAAATCAACAAATTAACCTGCAACACTCCTGTGTTTCCAGGCCTGAATCTTCCCATGGTATACTTTAAAAGAAAAAATTAAAAACAGTATTCCAAGGTTTGACTCCAATTTGAAACAGTATCCCTACTCTTTTTTATTATAATGACTTCTTCAGCCCAGAAAAAATACGCCGTTTTATTTTTACATGTTGCAGTGGTTTGTTAAAAAAAAAAAACCACGACTTACTTGCAGTTGAACTGAGTTATCCTGAAGACCTTCTACAATAGGAGAGAATCTATCAACATTCCTTTCCTCTGCTGCTGCTGTTACAGCTTCCAAAATTTTTTCAAGGCTGTGAGAAAAGAGAATCATTTCACTCAGGAGAGATATTTAAACTTGTTCATTTGCTATCTGAAAAGCCATGTTGCTGAATGATTCACCTGCCTCAATTTCTTGTAAACAAGTTTAGGAGGTTTAAGTAATACTTGTTTCCTTTAGAGATTTTTGTAACCAAAAAAAGACTTACTGCATTATAAGGGTTAAGAAAATTATGCTAATAAATATTAAGCAAAAGAACTGCTGCATAACTATTTCCATCTAACCAGTACATCCACACGTCAAAAAGAAAACTCACTGATATGACCACAATAAAAAAATCACAAAGGTATTCTGAAAGCTGACAATATAATACAGATATAACTTTCAAACCTAAACTGAAAATTTTAACACTTCATTCAGATATAACTATAATTTGGGGTATCGTAAAATTACCTTACTATTTCTTGCTTGAATACAGTACTTACATGTTTTCCTCTCCAACAATGCACATTGCAGATAGGAGTTTAACTATATCTGTCATCATATTAGTTTGCTTGGGATCAATTGCTTTGGTCAGCAACAAGAGGCTCCTCTCTTCTCCCAAAATCCTTTCCAAACCATACTAAACAATAGAAGAACATTTGTAAGGAAGGGAATACAAATGACTATAGAATATCTAGTAATAACAACGATGGTTCCCTCAAGTAAGTGTTTCAAATAACATTTAAGTCTGTGAAATACTTAATTTAAAAAAATTAATGAGAGAAAAGTCCCAAATAGGTCACTAATTCTGTAAGAAGGGCATGTATCAGCATCAAAATTTCACATTGTCTTCTAATACTTCTGCAGAGAGGAAGTGGCAGACTTCTGGAAGACGGAAAGAACTTTAAACCACAACTGACCAACCCACCACTTCACCAAATTGTACACTTACACCCATCATGTACCTTATCTAATTGAACTGTAGTAATTTAGGTTTCCAAATTAAATAAAATCCCCTACCTTATTATTCATGAAGGCTCTCAAACACTGTATAACTTTATGCTGACTCCTCTTCACAACTCTGTCCTGACTGAATAAATAAAAAATTTAGTGTAAATAAATGCTCTTTGAATATTAAGAAAAGCTAACATTTTTAAATGAAAGCCTTACTTTTTTGTCTCAACCAATCGCTCCAAAACATCCAACAGCAGTCCCAGACCTTCTCGGCCAAAGTTCTCAACCCAGCTAGAGAGAAAGAAAAAAGACTTTTTAAAAAATTGACATTCAGAAGACTAATCACAGTGAAAGAAAATTGCCACCATAAATAAAAGCAGATATAACTGGATGGTTTTAAACCCAAAATATCTCCAAGAGAACACAACAAAAATTTTAAATTTCAGCTACTACCAAAGGCATCTTTTGGTGAGGTTAAGCCCTTGGCCCATTGTTTCTACATGAGAGCTGCTTCATGGTCCTATTTAGTATTGCTCAAAACCCCTCGATATCAAATACAAGTAAAGAAACGCTGACAGCAGCACTTACAATTATAGTAATAGAACTATACAGATACTGGTTTTTTTCTTCTGAAAGTAAATATATTATGAAAATAGATTTTGTTGGATGGGTGTTTTATTCTGAAACAGATTAGGCAAATAACTGGCAACTATTTTTGGCAGATCTGGCCACATCTGTCTTAAAGATAATCCTACAACATTCATTTCTTTAAACATTTTGTATTAGCAGAATTATGAGCAGCCACTTTGCTGTACATCCAACAGCTGGGGATGATCGACTAAAATACTGATGTATTCTTACTGCCCCTACCTCTGTTTCCACAAGAGAACAAAAACTACTTACACAACCAAAAGAAACACTCAGCTTTTTGTCATTCTGACAAAACACTAAGTTATCAGTGCCTCTATTTTCAGTGTATTAAAAATGTCCTCTTAATGAAATTCAATCTGTTGCAACTATTGTACAAAAGGAGAAGAAATAGGTGCAAAAAAACTAGTTATCTGTAATGCTGTGTACCACTAGATCAGTTGAACCACTTTTGATGAACTGTGCTGGCAACTGCGAGGTCAGAAAACCTGAAGATTAGTCACCAAGATTGTCCTTTTTGAGGCTTTCTTTTTATAGTGATGGGAAATAAACACAGGTTTTTGCAGTAAACCATAGATGTCAATACTTGTTTCTAAGTACTAGGGATCAAACTACTCAGTGTCACTTGATTCAGATTTTCTCTGTGACTAAGAATACACGTTACAAAAAAAAAAATATCTAATCGAAAACAATGTTGTAGAACCACTTCTTAAATTAAAAACTGAAATGTCAACAGGATTTAAAAGTTAAGTTGATTAAAGTACAGGAATTGAAAAATCAGGGGAAAAAACCCTAAATTATACATTGTCAAAAATATCACAGCCCACAAAATGCACAATGGCAGGTTAAATTCAATATTACTATCTTTATCACTTGTTATTATATATGCACAAAATAAAATCCCAAAGTTTCATCCATTATTTCTCATTGTCCATATCACACAAAGCCAATGTCTAGAATAATCATGGATTTATAGCAGCTGATCGAGAGGTCAGTATTTTTGTGTCAAAGCAAGTTCTTACTCAAAGATCTGACTAAACGTTACAAAAAAAAAAATATCAATTAAGGTCATCAAATTAAGGTATCTGCTTCCAACAAACATCAACTGTTGCTACACATTAGGAAAATGGTTTCAAAATGTTTACTCCACAAATTTCTTGTATGAAAAACAGTGTGTTGCGGTTCTATTTCTGCTTTTGTATATAAACCCTATGTAAGAACTTATGGTTTTTAATAAGGCTATTTTATAATGCTCTCTTTAAGTCTAGTGAGGTCTATCTAAACATTCCTTTTTCAAAGGTCATCAAATTAAGAGAAGAATGTTTCAGAACATGTGTGTTCTAATGGTTGTGATCTTTCTTTTGATTTGCAGACTAAAACACATTCATGGAAAAGTAGTATAGATTGTTTATTAAACTGCTGTCTATTCAAATACCTCTTCTCTGATGTTTTTGTAAGCCACAGTCACTCTATTTCCAACTCAAATCTCTCAAATTCAGACATATTCTTAGGCCACACATCCATTAACTAGCACCTCACCAAGATCACAGGCCTTGATTTGTTTTGGTTTTTTTGGAAGGGGAAATTAACTTTTCTCTTGATGTGTAGGAAAGAGGCAGCAAAGGGAGTGACATACAAAAAGATGAAACTATCCACTCATATCAAGAACAGAGAGAACAGATTCCCCTAAGCGGAAGGTGTCACATATTTCATACATGTTTTATTTCTCTTTCCAAGCGTTTATCAACAAGCAAAGTTCTGGTTGTGGGTTGTTGAGGCCTTTTTTAAGAAGGAGAAGCAATTTTTTTACCTAAAAGTAGGTTCACATTCATGGAAGAAGTATATCTACTGTAAAACCCTTCATCAGAATAACTCAGGCTACTGAGTAATGCATGTTTCTTCCCACATGAACCATGACATACTCTAAATAAGACAAGACAATCCAATTCAGAAACAAATTAATAGAAGGAAAGAAGCAAATATTCACAGAGAAGACCCACATCAGCAACTCTGCCAAGACAGACACAGAGAAAAGAAAGTTGTGCAACCGTTTTCTAATCATGTCCCAACATTGCATTTGCATTATTTTCAACTACACCCCAAACAGTTTCCTCAAATCATTGTCTTAAATGGTAACTCTAAAACAAAAGGATGTAAATAGAGTAGAATAGGAAAAAATACAATTTCATAAAATAAAGTCAGCATTCACAAATCAAGCTGCATGGAACAAATCAAAATTAAGACTGATCACTGATTACTGAAGAGTTAACCTTCCTTCAATAAAACACAGGTAAACAAAGGTTGTGCTTTCTTCTGTATAAAGAAACCCTATAGATACAGAAAAAAATACCAGAAGGTAGGAAGGAAGAAAGCTTAAAGTACACTGGACATAAGGAGTCAATTAAAAACATAAATCTTTTCTGGTGAACAAACTTACACCAAGTTGCCTAACTCCCATTATTCATCGCCGTGACAAAAATAAGTTAGAAGATCAAGGAGTTAGAAATATTTCAAAAATAAAAATGCAAAAAAACCTACTATTTTAGCACTAAAACAGAAAGGGAACTGCTTCTGCACCACATTTAATTTATCTTCTCTTAGTATTACCTTGTATAGATTAGCCAACTCTATTAAAAATAATACACCTACAGAGGATACATAATCAGTGAAAAAAAAGAGTTACAATCATTCACTAATGCATACATACTCATTAGCTTGAAAACCTTGAAACATGTAAATCTACATATCCATTAATTTTAATCCATTAAGAAATCAGAATATGATTAATCTCTTCAATATGTGTTAATGATGTTACCTGACAGGATTACTAGTCAAGGACACACGGAGAGATTCTAAGCAAGTGACTAGTCTTTCATCCGTTGACCCAGATTTTAAATCCTGAATAAATTCTTGGGGAGAAATCTTCCTACTGTTCTTGAGACTTCCCTGAAATACAGAAAATACATTTGTTTTTTATTTAGTGCATATGGAATTTAGGTACATTATTGATGTCTAACCTTCGTTTCTGTTTCTTGAAAAATATATAACATAGACCTGTAAACCCATAACTGATGCCTATCTACTATTTGCCAAATGCTGACTAAATTTGGTCATTTTAGGAACACATTTATAATCACTACACAAAGCAACAGGCATCAAACGTACAAATTTATCACGTCTGCTCAGTGAAATAAAATTTTTGAATTGAATGGAATCTGTTCATGCATTGCAAACATCTTAATATTCAATATTCAACAGAAGAAAAAACCAATTCTGAGGTCCTCTGAGAGATCACAGGGCACATGTCCAGAAGGGTGACTGCAGGCACATAAGAATACAAAGCAAAAAAGCAGCACGTCAGAACACTCCAAGTGTAACTGCAGTAACTTCTGCTCTTGCAGAAATAGATATTCTTGCAGACATTGAAAAATAAGAAGTCTAGTCCACTTAATATCCATTTCACATGAAGGGCAGATATATTTTCTACAGAACATATCTAAACACAAAAAAGCAGGCATACAATGGTGTATAAAACTTAGATTTGAGTTAATTCATTGCAAGACTCCCTTTTTTGTGAACAGAAGCACAATTGTCATGTTGCACAAAGGGACTTACTAAATAATTCTTGATTAACTAGTGGCTTAAGTCAGGAATTGAAGAGAATTAGACTTACAATGCAATAATAACTTGAAATTTTTCACTGTAAATAGTGAAGCAGTCTCATTATATTATTATAGATAGCTTCATGCAGATTATGTTTTCTCCCTTTGTTAGATACTCAGGAAATATTGATAAATGATCTTTTCTTCTCTGAATTAGAAGATGATTAAATAGTTTTTAGCAAAAAAGTGAAGTTAAAAGCTGGGAAGCGTGATTGACAGACCAGGCTGCTGAGCTTTCATTCAGAGGGACATCATCAAGAGAAACGGGCAGAGGAATTTCAGGAAGCTCCACAACTGAAAACCGTAAATCTTGAACCTGAGGAGGAATAATCCCATGCACCAACATGTGTTGAGGCTATCAGATGGAATGTAGTCTTGTAGGAAAATTGGGGTTGTGATGGATGACAAGTTGATCGCAGGTAAGTGCATCACCAGCTGGCTAAGGGAGGTGACCCTTCCCCTCAGCTCTGCAGTGGTGAGACATGTGGAGAATTCTGTCCAGCTCCTGGCTCCCCAGCATGAGAGACATGGACATACTGGAATGAGTCCAGAAAGGGCTGTGTAGAAGAAGAAGAGAATCTGTAGTACACGGAACTGAGATTGTTCAGCCCCAAGAAGAGAAGGCTCAGGGGAACCCTATCAGTGAAAGGACAAGAAACAAAAACTGAAATATAGGAAACTGGATAAACACAAGACAAACACAAACTTTCCCCCTCCTCCCTCTGTTTTTTTAAGCAGGAGGCTGGTCAAGCACTGGAACAGGTTGCCCAGGCAGACTGTACTGTCTCCTCTATCAGAGATATTAAAAATGGAACAGATAAGAAGTTGGATGAAACTACCTCCAGAGGTCTCTTCCAGTCTCATTCTATTCTATGACTCTGTGACAACAAAACAGGGCTATAGAAGTCTCCACTCCAACTATATTTCCTCAAACTTGATAACAGATGCTCTAGACACCAACATAAACAAACAAACAAAAACAACAAAAAACCAAAACAAAACAAAAAACCTACTGCCAGGAATCATCCCAAAAATATAGCATCTCATGTTGTATTTTGAAACACCACATGAAGTACATAGAATATCATTCCAAATATGCCTCTGAATTGATGGAGATCCCTATTTGCACAAGTATGAGGGTAATTTCCAGTAACTCTGTTCCACAAAAAAAAGTAGATGAGATGGACAGCAAGGAAACAACAAAGAGGTGAGAATCTGGAAGACACATCTAGGAAACCCCAAGAAAATTTTTAAAAATCCATAACAATAAATGTTCCCACAAACAGAAAGAAACTTAGTATTTTCAGGTTTTTTTCATGGATCTTTCCAGCTGGACTCTGTATAGATGAGATAACAGACTGACTAGAGACAAAATGACCAGGCAAACCCCCATCAGCTTTCCTGACAAAGTATTTAACTAAATATTGCAAGAGAGTTGGAAATTTCACAAAGTCTCAGAAACTCTGCTGGTAGCTCCTGATGTGCATAGACTGCTTGATAAGCAGTACTTGTATGCCTAAGCATACGGATTAATATCTTGTGTGGAAAATCTGCCATTTCCAATGACTTCTCTCAGCAGTTCCTGCTGTAAAATTGACAAAACTGATGCAACCAAAATACTTATAAGTTGTCAGTAAAACCGCTTTCTTTTGATGCACAGTAATATAGGACAGTCGTATGGACAGGACATATAGTTAAGATGGTTAGAAGATATTTTGAAAGGAATTTAATATAATCAGTAGCAACGGATGAAGTGCAAAGGTCACATGGGACAAGAGCACAGTCAGACTAGAAGAATTCACTAGAATGACATTTTAGAAAGCCTCATGTGACCCATCTGAAAACAGTGTCACAAGCACTGGAGACTCACATCAACATCCAGAGAGTAACCAGTCATCCCCATTTCAGACTCAGTTCCCCACTGCAACACTACCCTATACAAAAAAAAACAGGGAACTGTGAATGTCTGTACAACAAACTATCACAGTGCCAAGTACCACTTACCCATTGTTATCCCAAAGTTCTGCAACATAACAACAATATGATACATCTGTCAGTGCTTAAATAAAATGAGAGTTGCATTGGGTACCAATTGTGAAACTGATTACATTAGCTATATTTCAGCATGGGAAAAGCTGCTTAAGTTCAAAATGGTCAAGTTAACCGAGAAAGAGGGAATATCTTGAGGCATCGGTGCTTCTAGAAACTTAATTGCTCAACTGAAAAACAACTGGTCTGTGAGCAGATGCAGTATGAAGTCAGCATTAATTAATCTAGTTAAAACATTACAAGGGAGCAATGTGAACAACAAAAAACCTTGAGAAAAAAACTCACTTTAAAAATGCAGTGTGTGTTTTGAAAACATAAAACAGCAAAACCTATGGTAGAGTAACATGATACCAATGCTGCTTTTATTTCCACTTGAGTATTAACCCCATAACATGGAAATTTATTTTCAAAACTTTTTTTTTCTGCAAGTATTACTCTGCAAAGAGATGTGCTTTGTGATTATTGAAAAGGAGTTGTGCACTAATAAGAAAGAGAAACCCTGATGCTGTGGTCAATGATAATGCTTTGATTACAGTAGAGGCCCCTTTGATCACCAGAGGCTGTTTCATTTTCATTAATTCATTAGAGGTACAGTCTCTGTTCTTTATTTTAATAGTTCTTAAAAGTATAACTACTTTAAATGAAACATGTTCAGTATTTTCATAACAGTTGTGAATAACAGTACCTTTCCCAAGGCAAAATATCTTAGCACCCATGTCCTTAAAGTTCAAGAAGTATGAACTACCAAAAGAAGTTATTGCAGGCCTCACTTATGAAGGGAGGCCTGAGATGGGATTAAGTTGCACACAGTAGTCAGGTGCTACATGGCATTTCAACTATTCTGAAAAAGTATGACACTTTCATGAAGTCAAAGTACACCAAAAGTTAGCCAAGTACTCTTGGGGTGCAGTGCATTATTCTCTCTAGACTCAGAAGGCACTCAGACAGTCCAACAAATTGAAGGAATAAAAGAGCATACCAGGAACAAAGAGTTTCCAATGGCAAGAGAAGGAATTTCCCATTCCAGCAGCTCCAGCACTAATCTGAAGTCATCTGCAGCACTATTGTATCAAAGTACTAAAGCTGTGCCTCACAGAAACAGCTTCTCCCAGTACACAACAGGCGAATGTCACTTCTAGTAAGGACACAAACACAAAAAGAGAGTTCAGGAAAGAAAAGTTTCCCTGCATGGACTGGTCTTTAGTGATCTTTAGTGATCTCCCACCGCAGAAAGGGGAATATGTGGGCTAGTAGTAGAGGAATGGAACAGAAAGGAAAAAATGCTGTTGGGAGCTTTAGGAAAACACACAAGACAACAGTGCATGGGAACAAATCACTGCCCTGGGGGAGGAAACGGACCTGTCCTCTTCAACAAAGTACCATATACAGCTGCTTTGAGCACAGAGCAAGAAGCTCCATTGCCAAAACACAAGTGTGATGACATCCAAAGACAAAAGGAAAATTGCAAATGGCACTCGGAAAGAAGATGAGACCTACTCTGTTATATAGGTTTCAGTTCTGTCACAAGTTTTAAGCGCCAAGAAGCAAAAACATGAAAACTTTTCTCTTGACCAAGAGAGCCTTAACATCACCACCATCTGTATGCTATGATTCCAGCAACAGATGTGAATGCAGCAACTCTGCTCAGCCAGTCATGTCTTATTATTATATTACTTTTTAGTAATAATGAGGTCTTAAAATACATATGGAGGCTAGGGGTGTCAATGATATATAAACTCCCACATACTGTTTTGGGTAGATAAACTTCAAGAATGTTGTAGGGTTTACTAGTCTGAAGTTCTTTGATTTCCCATGCAGTATCTCTAAAAATGAAAAACAAGCTAGACCTAATCTTCTGCTATTAAGGACCTCTTATGCTGTAGAAGGACTAGTAGCTCTGATGAACTCAAATGAAATAATCTCCAGGCAGTTCAGTCCTGACTAGGACTACGTAGCTTCCTAAAAGTGCTAAAGCATTACACTAATAAGGTATGTCATTTGAAGTAGACAGTAAGATAAATATCTCAGTTAAATTACTATACTTAATGTTTTATTTTCTCAGTATTTAGTTATAATTGCATACAGGCAATTTTTAATGTTATCTCTAGTCACATACAGCAGTGAGAGTCAAAGACACAAACATATGAATTCTAAAACAATCAGAATATCTGAGGACAGGATTAGCTATGCAGCATTTAGCACAGGAATCAGTTCCCACTCTGAAAAACTACGTCTTTTTTTTTATGCCAACTGCATCCTTAATTTGGCCCTCACATACAACTCCTTGCAGTGCTTAAAAACAACGAGTCATTATCTCTATAGGTAAAAAACGGACAATAAATGATTTTGTGCACAGTATTTTCATTATCAGCTATTATGTAGCATCAAACACGAGTTCTATATTAAGTCAGGCATGAAAAAGGCTCACCAGTTGAGGAATTATTTTTAAACAATTCTAGAAAAGGTTCACAACAAACTTTTGCAAGTTTATGCAGAATCTTTCCATCTCCACTCTGTCCTGGATTCAAGTATATTCTATTACCATCTTCATGAGCTGTTGAAACCAGGTGGAGCAGTGTTCTTTGCCTCCTCCTTCTGTACTATCTTCTGTTAATGGCCCATCAGTGCCTTGCCCATGACTCACAGGTAACTCCCTCCTGGACTATCTCCTGTTAATGGCCCACCAGGCCTTATCACACGACTCACCATCCCATTGTGAGATGCTCCACCCAGAGGGAGGAACCAAGCACTCCAGCCTGGATATAACCTGAGACTCTGAACACCAGAGCAGCACTTACCTACTGGACTCCCAGAGGACAAGAGCTACTGCTGGACCTTCAGACCCATTTTGCTACTGGATCACTGCTTCAACAGAACCACCCTGCTTGGACTGCTACCACCATAGGGTGTCAGGTTGTATTCTGTCTTTGTCAGTGTTCTTGTACTACTGCATTTATTTATTTATTTTAATCTTTTTCCCTATTAAAATATAATTCTGACTTGTGATCTCCCACTGGTTTGATTTCAAAGTAGTACACACTCTTAGTCCTACCTTTACCAAAAAGAAATGCCAGTTTGTGTATTGAAGATACGTTTTAAGTACAAGTGACCATCTGCCACTGTATCTTGTAAAATAATAAGATAGACACAAACTTTTTAAAGGGCACTATGAGCAACTGAAGTTAGTCAAAGGAATGTAACATGCATGCATCCCTTTTTCTGTCCAACGGGAAACAATGTAAGCTTTTAGTCATTTACTTACAGACTTAGAAGCAGTGCTAATATATTGCATCACCATTTCTTTTTTGGTATTAAAATCCTTTTCTCTCAATGGCATCTTCTTGTCTTCATTTAAATTCATATCTTCCTAGAATGGGAGAGGAAAAAAAAGAAAAAGGTCTTAAATGTCATACAGCAACAAAATTATTTAACTATAAAAGAGTGACTTAAATAAAATAAAGACACAAAAATATGAACTTAGACAATTGAAAGTTGTTTTACAAATAACTTTTCATAAAGATGTTAATCAAAGCCATAAAAATCCTTATCCATATTCCCTTTGAACTCAGACTGAAAAAAAACCCAGTCAATTATGCTGGGATGAACAAGGGCATCACAACCATTTTTAGTACACTCTCTTAAAAAAGACTTACAGTTTCTCACACACATACACAACACTACAGAAAAGCATTGTTTAGTATTTCCCAGAATATTTATAAATGTACTCAAACCAGTATTTTGCATATTTTAACTTCAATTTCAATTTTTAATTTTAATTTATTCCATAATTCTCTTCCTCCATTCCCAAATGCTTCATCTTAGGCAGCAGAATGTGGTTTGCACTGAAACTAGTTCACAAATTAATAATAATTTTTGCAATAAGCAAGATGCAAATTCTTAAAGATTAAATTAACACCTCCAAATCAAAACCCCATCATAATTCATTCACTCCAACATAAATCCAGAGAGAGACCTACACTCAAAACCACACAAGTGACACTTCTGAATGTCACCAACATTTCTGACACAGGGAGTTCTACTGTTCCAGCCTAGAAATGCTCTGGTCATTGTAATCAGTTGCACATCTGTGAGAAATGACATTTCCTATCATGGTGTAGGGTAAAGAAAAAAGGGAAAAAGAAAAGAATGAAAGAGTATTAAGGAACAATTAACAATTTTGGCACACACATATGAAGCACATACAACATTATTTTGTGCATTACCCAAGCTTAGCAAGAATTACTGCAGTTATTTTTGGCTGAGACTCGAGGTGAATCCCCACCAGCTTTGGCAGGAGCAATGCTATACCATCAGTTACAGTGGGTAACTGTCTTGATATCAAAGTTATTTCACCTAGTCAGAAATCAAAGACAAACACCACAGACAAACCTTAGAATTTATACTACACCAAAACTTAAGTTTCCTTGTCTTTCAATAGCTTTCATGCTGAATAAAACAGAATCAAGCACAGTTCCTACAAACATTTACACTTTTGTATAAATCTAAGCTAAGAGAAGTTATTGCAGAAAATGCTTGACCCCTGTCCCGGTTTCAACTGGGATAGGGTTAATTTTGAACTTAACCTGAACTAAAAAAAGAACCTTTTCACATTATCATGCAGCTATTGCAAAGTTCATTCTTCTATTTAAAGTAGTTTCCTTCAGACTTGCTCTTTTATGTTTTCTGAAAAGCAGCTTCTAAACTTAAATAGAAGTATCTAACTTCTAAATACAAAAAAACCCCCAAGAATTAAGAAACTTGTCAACACAAACTGCATTCCATAAACCTAGATATAACAGCGGGTTAATTTATGGGAAATATTGTGTGTGTGCGTGCAATAAAAAGTAATTTCTTTGTTCTTGTTTTTAACAAATGAAATGTCATTAAGAGAATTAATTTATACAGATTAGACGTATTCAGTGAGACAAGGGGCACAACAGATACTGCTTAGTTAATAAAATATTTGATCGCCATCCTTTTATTTCTTAAATAACTGACTTTCCTCTTTGGAAATCAAGAATACATCATTTCACATGGACATTTTCCTAACAGCACTAACAAAAATAAAAGGAGCTAAATGACAGTTAATTATTATCTTTAACTGTCTGGTTTTACAAGTTCTTTCATAATTTATCCCACGAAAAACACACGAGACACTACTGTATAAAATATGGGAAGAAGGAAGCCATATGCATCCAGGAAAACCCCAAGTATAATGAAGACATTCAGTAAACACACAGAATTTAAAAATTTCTCCCTTCAGTACTAACATATTAACTTTTTTTTTTTTTTGGTGCAAAATTAGTTCTAAAAGCCTGGCTACAGCATTCAAATTGTTCACTGATCCACCCCCCCAATCACTTAATTTGATCAGAACAGCAAACTAGAGGCTACAATATATAATTAGCTATGTAATCTACTGTGACTAAACTAGCTTTATTCCAGCCCATTCACATGTGGATAATCTGAAAAATCCTTTCAGTAGTACATGTTATAGATAAAACAACACTGATAAAGTAGCTTATCAAATACAAGTTTAAGTGCTTTGTTATTCAACGAAACTAGGAAAGCATTCAAATTATCCAGATGTCATCAGTACTTAAACATATTTTTGTACAGTAGTTTTAAAATTGGAATTAATTATTTCAGGATCCGTGGATATAAGCATTTATATTTATCTAGACACACAGTAGTACGTTTCTGAGGATTTATTCAAAGTTTTCATTTACTTATGGCATAGTATAACATCCTATACCAGAATGTCTGCAAGATGGCTGAGAAATACAATCTAAATGCAGGGGGTGAGTGGAAGGAGACACACCTTCAAATTTTATTCAAAAAATGCTCCCATTTGCTAACATTTGAGCAACTATCATTTACAGTGAAATTTCTAACAGAAGCAAGACAATCAAAGTACACAAAGAAAAATGAACCATTTGGCAACACGTACAAATACGAAAGTTGATAACACAGTTAATTGTCCCTTTCCTTCGCCAGCTTAACCATGAAAATTGTGAATGTTATCTCTCAGTTCTCAGGAGTTCTACAAAGCCTTCTTCGAAACTAAGCTATCATCACTGAGTACTAGGAAGTACAAATTCCATAAAGGTACTTGTCTCCTAGTGCATTTCATTTTTTCCATATGCCAGTCCCTGGTAGTCCCTTTGTGTTTCAAGAGTTTCTTGTTACTTACTGTGAGGCAGAGAAAAAAATAATAATCCAGGCATCATTCTCCTTGTTAATGTTCTCTTGTGCTCTTCAGATTTCAGTCACTCTTTTCTCATGGCCATTCTGTGTTTAGTTTTCAATTGCACAAAATGTCATCATCACGACAAAAAGTTCAACCTATTGAGGTGCTACCAATGCCACACCATCTTTGTGACTGCTCTTTTGTAGTGCACTAACAATGATAGCTAAGGAAAGAAGCAAATTTGCAGACAAATGCTGCTTTGGAGACAAGTCTTTTTTTGTGCAAGAGTGACATGGCATATAAATTCAGAACTAAATGCAGCTGTGACATTTGAAGGCATAAAATCTCTTTGTAAAAGTTTCAGATCATCTTGAAAGAAAGAAGGATCTCCCATTTCTTGTTCCTGTTCAAAATGTGTTGCATAATCTTGCTTCTAATTTCTATTTTAAGTATACTTGGAGCAAAAGATTGCAAAAATAATTCCAACATTTTATTCCCTGAGAAACACCCTAATAACCACATAACTACAACTCACAACAACAATAACATTAATAATTCAGGTAAACATTAGAACACATGCACTGAAGAATACGTGCTCAACCTGTCAGTTAGCCATGTTGTCATTCTTTAGGTAAAAGAAAGTGTAAGACTCTTACCATCATTTTTTCAAACAGTGCTATGATTTCTCTTTCCGACAGCGGTTTTGGAGCAAAATCCTCTGGGTCCATGGGTGCGGATGACCAATCTGTAGAATGTGACTGCTTCATATGTGGCAGAGGAGGTCTTTCTTTTTTACTTCTTGGAATTCTTATACTGGCAAATCTATCCAACTGAAAATACAGAAGGTATAACATATCACATACAGTTTCCATTCTGTGTAACCCTTATTAAGATGGGTGTTCTTGGAAGTTAAACATCCTAATTTTTCTGTGGTAGCTTACCTGCTATTTAACTGCCTTATTCTAAAGGGTTTTCCTAAAGATACATATGAGGGTCAGTTGCCTAGCACTGGAGTTAACCGACCAGAATCCCATTACATTAGAGAGAAATCATGCAGAACATCAGAATTTTACAGAAAGTTTGGAGGAATAGATATCTACAAAACCAATTTATGAAGAATTCTTTCCAAGCGTTACATGTAGAATGTGAAAAAGGAGGCTTATTTACCAAAGGCTTAGTTTTGAAGTGGTTTTAGTTACTCAGAAACAGCTGTACTCCTAACATGGCTACAGAATATATAGATATGCAAAAAACCTGCTTTTTATTAAAAGACAAGTTAGCATAACTAAGATGCAGTTCTATTTATTTTCTTACTTGCATCATGTTATACAAAATTTTGCGCCTTTGTTCCAATTATATAGAAATTCATTTTGGAGAAACCATTGACTCCTCTATTAAACTTACGTAGAGTACGTTTATGATTTCATGAATGATCCTTATGACTAATCCCCAGCACATGTCAATCGTTCTGGCTTTATTTACCCTTTCAAGAGTCAAAAACCTTCTTTGGAAAGGTAGTTATGGTTGTGGGATTTTTACCTTGTTCAGTAAATTTAACCTGGTTAGGTAAAAAATTTATCAATTTTTTGATCAAGAGTTACTAAGCAAGACTTCACACATTTTCAATGCTAGAGCTTCAATGGGCAAGGACCAACTGAACCCAAAAGCAGCTGACACATAATGAGATGCGCTACATCTTCATCAGCTTTGTAGCACCCTTTTGAACAGATATGAACAGCAACATCACACTTGTCAACACAAAAGAAAGTTACGGAAACATTTGATGCATAAGAGATTTTGGACAAAATTTCAACTATATCAGACTTCTATCTTGCAATGCTATGCAAAAATATTCTGAGGCTTCAATATATCTTTAAGATAAGTATCCTGAGACAAGTACATCAGTTACCAAACTAAATGACAAGTAAAATTATTATAGCATCTGTGGAATTAAGATCAGAGAGAGAAAAGAAAATCAGTAGCAAAAATTGGGTACAAGTGTTCCACTCTAGTCAGAGCAAGAATTGACTATCAGACATCCATGAAGAGAGGTTTAGAGGAAAAATATAAAGACTTTAATTCTTCCTGTTCAAAATTGAAAAGAAACAGTTTTTGGAACATAGAAATAGATTGTAAGCCACTCACAGATGGTGGTAGAACATGCAAAAGCAGAAAATTAATATAGCATAAACATAAAAGAGCTCAGCATGGATGATGGGGCCCTTCCGTGTCACATCAAACCAGCAGGCAATGAGGAAGAGCATACTCTACAGGAATAATTACATAGGCAAGACCCAGGAAGAAAAAGAATGCAACAAAAGCAAAAGGGAGGGTAAGATCACTGGAAGTGGAGAGTCATCAGTGGCAAAAACCATCTTACATCTTGACTAGAAAGCAATTTCCCTTCCTGCTTTTAAAATCAGAAGTCTATGGTAAGCATGGGGGAATGAAGCCAGACTTCAAACTGAAGTGACTAGACTGAACTGTAAAAAAATCCTATTATATGAGATTTTTCTTTTCAAGCAATGTCTTTCACAGAGCATTGATGAAAGGCAGCATGCCTGCTCCAAAGAACAAGTTAGCCAGTAGCTTCTACATGCCCCGACATCTTCACTATGAAGTGCATAACATAAGACACAAGCCATTGTATTTGCAGATGGTTCACATGCAGACTTGAAGCAGGTGTAGAGGAAGACACTTGGGCTGAAATAACAGATTTCAGCCCATGAATCACTGAGCAGAGAACAAATCAGATTTAAGACAGCTGTGCCCTAAATTCCTTTTCCAGTATCTCCTGAAAAATCTCAGTCTCTTCTTTACAGTCTGTGCTCCCCAAGTGTCTCCTCTTCCTTCTGCTCCACACGGCAGCAGCAATAGCAGTTCTGGCCAGGCAGAACCACCATGAAATACCGCATGCAGTTTCAGAGGTCCACTAGAAACAGACAGCCTTTACTCAGGGAGTAGAGTCTATTCCTCCTTGAAAAGAGATATTTCACTTGTTCCCATTTTTAGTTTATATTTTGGTTTTACACTTTTCTTGAATGTATAGTAGATGTTTTGCATCATTATACATTATGCTGTAACATTCATATTCCCCATATTCCCCAAATCCTATGCCACTCATCCTAGAGGAGGAAAGCACATCTTAGAATATATTTCATCAGGCAGAACATATAAGACAAATTGAGATAACAGGATTACAAGCATATTTAAACATGTGTCAAACTAATTACTTTAAATAATTTTAAACAATGCGGTCTAAAAAGAAGATTCCCATACATTAATAAAAGGGAATTCACAATAAGAGTTGCACAGCAGTACAGTGTGGATATTCTACATATACTTCCCTTTTGAATTATACATTGATAGTGCTTCAGAAAAGTTAACACCTCTCAGTATTCCATACAGGCGAATAATTTCAAGGTCCACAGAAAGCACTATACAGAAAGAATAGACATTTCATTGCTTGGATGTAATGAAATCTACCACTGACACTGCTGGTGATCCAAGTTCATAGAGGAGGAAACAACAAAAAAAAAAGTTCAATAATCTTCCATGTTACATCAAAAAATTTTAAATCAGGCTAACCAACAGGCTATAGCTAAGCTTAGCTTTGATACCAAGTTTCACTACTGTTAAAAGCAGGTTTGACCTTGTATCTTTTCTATTTTTTGGTATTTATTTTACCAATGAATACGTACAGGTGCAGACAGGAACACTGCTCTAGGACCATAATAATATCTGTATGAGCCAAAATGAAGCAACTGTAGACGATGGATGGCGAAGTTTCATTTGCTTATTTCATAGGCCCACTATTATCCCACTGAGAGCCCATGAAATAAAAAAGTGATTTTTTATGCCCACACCAATGGCCCTGAAAAATCAAAGTTACACACAGATCCACAATACAAACTTTCTGTCTCATCACACTTTCTGATCAGGTCCCTAGAAAGTAAATTTATATGTGCTCTCATTTTGATCTTAGTGATGCTTCTTCTACCATTCTCTGTAAGAAAATAGAATATATTGAACCTACACACATGATAATGCAGGAATTAATGGATTAGTTACTGCTAGACTTATTGTTGGCGCTACAGCTTATCAAGACATCTCCTCCTAAAAGAGCTGCTATGCATGCAGGAGTGAAAGGTGTTACTTCACTGCCACCCTGCCTCCCTCATCTCCCCCTTAATTAACACATCAAATCACCTATTCCTATATTAAGAAATTCATCAAAAATGAAATCCAGCACATGCATGTATAAAAACATGTAAGCAATGGCATTGGTAATACCACTGAAAATGGCCCTTGTGATGGCCCTGCTTCTTCACCATCTCCACCCTCTCCAATCTCCTTGTTCTCCTTGACAGCTTTTGCTAAAGCTTTTTTGAAGAGTGACATTCTTATGTTTCTTCTGCTTGTGTACCGGGGCAAGTGACACCAGCACACAATGTTTCTCTGCTTCAGTGGCAGTGTTCGTCATCAGGGTTGAATTAACCACATTGTCTGTCACAGTGGCCAGAGCAGCCACTGTCAGATTCAGAGATCTTTTTTCCCTCCCGAGGGCACTGGGCAGTCCTGGACACAGCTTGGTAAGGCGTAGGCAAGGCACCAACACATTGCAGTGGTTTGGGTCCTCTTGGATTGCTAGAACACCTTTTCCAAGGCCAAAATTTTAACTAGTTTTTCTGGATTATGCACATGCTAGGGGTAAAGCGCAAACACTGACCACTGCCCAAGGCACTGGCCCATAGAGTCCCACACACCCCTCCAAACCATCCAGCTTTTGGGCAAATGTCTGGGTGATGTTCTTAATTAAGAGTCTGACCTTAAACAAGACCTGAAACATATGCAGCAACATGGTGGCTCCCAGAAAAAAGATCAGGTTGGTTTCAAGGGTATTCAAAGGATATTCAAAATCTTGAAAGTTCTCAAAGGCTACTGTAATCAGCCTGGAGGAGAAGGAATCGAAAGGAGGAGGGAAGAAAGATGTAGGAAGGTATCTTCCCCACAGGTTGCATTTCTGAGGACACAACTTCTGATACCTCATTATGAAAACAGAGCACTAGAGAATTATTATGGTTTAACCTAAAATATGTTACTAGAAGTACTGAACAGCCTTTTTTCTTCCACTCCCATTCTCATGAAGAAATACACACATTCACATACATATATATATATGGACCATCAAGACACTGATGGTGATCACTAAGCACAATCTATTAGCAGAGTTCTGATATGAAATATATACAAGTACAAAATATTGCTTTCCTGAGTGAAGGCATAGAGCCAAGAGTATTGCTTACAGCTTCTGCTCTTTCTCTGGGTGTTCTTCTCACTCTGCCTTACAGATATGTAGGACAAAAAGTACTGCCACTCTTTATTTTCAAGTTCACATTTTTAACTACCTGCTATTTATATACTCGGTAAACACATTTTCACATCTGAAAAATCTGCTCAAGCACTGCAGCATAGCTCAGTCTCCCCGACATTTTGCCAGTCATTTCAGTCACAGAAGCCACCAGCTCAGTCATGAAATTCTGCTGTAAAACCCTGATGCTGACACACAACAAAGACTTAGGGGAACATTAATATAGGAAGGAACAAACAGAGAATACCAAGTGAAAAAAAATCCTGTGTCTTCACTTGAAATAATTATTATTCCTACTGAATAGGGAACAGGCACAACAAACTGGGTTGCAGCAATTTATTTCGGTATCTTCAGAACTCAATGCAACTCACTTACCAGCAGAAATAACTCTCACATACTCAAAGAAGTTACTTCCAGTGACTCTGAGTCAAAGACCTCTTAACATGTTTTTCCTCCTTGAAGCTCCAAAAGATTAAGAAAGTATATTCTTTCTTTGACAGTCAAATTGCTCTACAAGATTAACTTCTTAGTATGTGAGAAATTCCACTGCTAGCAGTGGAGCTTATAGGAAGAGCAAGACTTGCATAAACTGAGATACACTGAAGAATCCCTTTGATAAAATGACTTCTTATTCCTAATATGTTCAATCTCAGAGATTATTTTACCAATCTAAAATTTATAGAATTCAGGCATATGCACAATCACACTCTAAATGTGTAGACAATACTTCACTGTGAATCTTATTTCTCTATATACTGAAAATTATACATAGTTTCTAATCTTTAAAGCAGTTGCTAAGAAATCAGTATAATTTCATGCTATTAGGAATTTTAGTATGTTTTTCATTTTTGCCTACCTAAGATACTTTTTAATAAAATTCTGTTAATATGCAGGTTTTGTTAACCTTTCTGAGCCTCTCTCTCTCTCTATGCCAACGCTGAGGCAGGCATGCCAGCAAACTGCATCTCAGGAAGTGGAAGATCCTTTCCCCAACAGGCAGAAGGGGACCTAAGAGACAGGGAGAATGCAAGTAGGTCTCTGCTCGGGGTGGCAGGTGAATCCCCTCCCAGCCTACCAGGGGAGCTGTCCCAATACATCTGTTGTTTGTGACCAGAGGACTGGTGGGTGATGTGGTGCATGGTGGCCATTTTGGGCACAGCCAGCACAAAATTGATAAAGTTCTCAATTCTGAATAAAGTAAGAATGGGCATCAGCAGAACTGCCATTTCAGACTTCTGGCAGGCAGGCTTTAGCCTTTTTAGGACATGGACTGACAGAGGCCCTCGGGAGTCAGTCCTGAAGGGTAAAAAAGTCCAGGAAAGCTGGACATACTGTAAGAAGGAAATTTTAAAGATACAGAAGCAAGCTGTCCCCATATGCCATAAGACAAGGCAGTGGAGAAAAAGACCAGCCTGGCTAAACAGAGAACTTAGGCTGAAACTCAGGGCTCAGAGGAGAGGAAAAAAGAAAATAATAAAGAAAAAATGTCTATCACTTCTGGAAGGAGGGTCAGATAACCTGGGGGGACTACAAGGATGTTGTAAGGTTATCTAAGGAGAAAAAGCAGAAGAGTCAAAGCCAAACTGGTACTTAATTTGACTGCTGTTGTTACAGACAACAAAAGTTTCAATGAATACGCTGCCAAAAAAGTAGGGCTATGGAGAGTCTCCCTCCTTTGCTGCTTGCAGAGGGTAGCGTCGTGTCCAGGGATGACAAAAAAGCTGAGGTATTTAACACCACCTTTACACCAGTCTTTAATACCAGTTGTGCTCAGGAAAACCAACTCCAAGATATGGAAGTTAGGGATGAGGAGGCAAGTGAAGCCTCCATAATCTAGGAGGAAATGGTTAGTGATCTTCTATGCAAATTAGACACCCACAAGCCTATGGGCATTGATGGGATGCACCAGAGAATAATGAGGGAGCTGGTTAAAGAGCTCACCAATCCATTTTCAAACATTTACCAGTAGTCCTGATAATCTGGAGAAGTTCCAGTTGACTGGAAATTAGCAAATACAAGGCATTGTATTCAAACATTTACCAGTAGTCCTGATTATCTGGAGAAATTCCAGTTGACTAGAAATTAGCAAATACAGGGCCCTCCTAAAAGGATTGTAAAGATGATCCAAGGAATCACAGGCCTGTCAAACTAACCTAGGAACAAGGGGAAGTCATGGAACAGATCATCCTGAGTGCTACCACACAGAATCAAGGTCTCTTCCAACAGTGATGTAAGAGAATGTGATTCTTGGAATGTGGAGCACTTGAGAGAGATAATTTGATGTCTCAGGTAGCTGCTTTCCACTCCTCTTTGGAGCAAGAATGCCACTGCCATATTTGCAGTTAGTAAACAAACAAGCTTAAAGAAGCATATGTGTAAAAACCAAGGTGTTTCTGAACTTAATGAGGATTTCCCACTAAAAGTAGACAATTCACCAGCATCTCACAAATAATCCAATTTAAATACTGAAAATCAGTCTGCATTTTAGATTCTCAACATATTGCTAACATACCTGAATTTAAAAACAAACAAGTTCCTGGTCACCAACATACAACAATGTATTTGTAAGAAACGGGTTGGGAGTAATAAACTATAAATGTTTTATAAAGCATAATGCAGCAGTAAGTTAACATGCAAATGACTGTCTATGAGAAAAAAGGAAATACATTACTTGATTTTGTAGCTTTCAATGAAATAATCTTAAACCTTTACTTTCTTTATCTTCTCTTGCTACAAATTTTGTCCCAAATTGTGTCCCAGAACCAGACACAGAAAGAGTAAACCAACAGAAAACTGGAATAGAGGGATAAAAAGTGTCCATTTGAAAGCATACCGTCATTCTAAGACGATGTTGCAAGTAAACAGAATATCCACCTTTAAAAGTATTTAAAAGATCTCAAATGTTGTAGTATTGTAAATTTTTTTACTGTTAGTCTTTTACTAAATAGCTGTCATTTCCCTTTTTAAAAATATACATTCATATAAAAAATGTGGTACTTGTCTGCAAATGAGGTTCCATTACCCTGTTAAGGGGCCTTCGGTATGCTCTTTAAGACAGACATTTAAGGAGGTGGGAGAAAGATTTTTTACTAGTGAGCTGACAGGATTTTTGTCCTTATCCCAAAAATCCACAATAAACCCACTGACTTTTTAGGGCTACGATTACGAGCTGGATAAGTGCAATAAGGCAGCAGTCTAGCCTCTTTAACAGGAAAGAAAAGCACCTCACAAAAACAAACAGCAAGATCTTGTGTATCCCAACTATAACCCTTACATGACACTATTGAAACTTGTTTTCTAGTTACCAAAAAATATTTTTTGCTTTCAGAGAGCTGATAGCATTTTGTTAGGTCTTCAAGATAAACACAAGTTTATACAAACTTGTATTATTAGCCAGTCAGACTCAAATCTCTTAATAACAATTTCCATCCAATGAAACTGTGCTAAAGAAATAGAAACAGATGACTTAAGTCAAACTAGGAATGACAGGCTGAGGCAATATGCTCAACACTACTAAGTTTGCACAGCTAATCCACATAACCTGGCTGCTGGTTCCCAAGCTGGCTAATAGCCATGTTTCTCAGCACGCGTTGCACTGTCCAGCGTACATCCCTCTGCACTTCAGCTCCCAGTACATAGAAGTACTTCAGCAAGAACTCTGTATAGCACTGAAGTTATAACAGCTGATCTTTGGGTGACGGCAAAACATTACTTCCTAGGCAAATTCAAAGACTTTGTAAAATTATGTATTTTAAGAAAAAATATTATTACCTACGAAAGAACAGTACAGGCAGTGAAACAGGCAACTTCTAGAGCAAGAAAAAAAATCTGGTTTGTGGTCAGATACAGAATCTCATCTCAGATCAAACTTGAGAAACACATTGTTAAGCATGACATTGAACATACCTAACGTTGTTTGAACAAGCATTGAGTTTCACCAGCAAATGTTACTTTGTTGAACATGTTATTTTAAGCTAGCCATGCAGCCTAAGTAACTTTAATATTAAACATGCAATCACAGATATCTTAACTATACTGCATGCAGATTGGCACAATTACCTGTGTCAGGCTCATTTAGCTGTGATTACAGCATACTTCAAAGCTATCCATACATTTTTGCTACTCCTACTGATTATGTTACAGATAATTACCAGTTCAGTGAGACTTTGCCAATTAACTAAATTATCTTCAAAGTTAAGATAGTTTCTTGTATCAGTAAGGTTACTTCTATTGCATTAGCAGTAAGGTTATTTGCTTAGCATAGCCAAAGCAAAACTTAAGTTGTCTTACCACATCATCTGTCAGTGTCTTGATATTTAAATGCTGTAAATCAAACAGGAAAGTAGTCATGTCAAAATTGTGCAGTTAAAAAAAAAAAGCTCAGTTATAGTTACTTTTATTCAAAATCACATGCAAGCTAAACAGTGTTAAATCCCGACACTTGAAATAAAGCAAGTTTCTTGGCAAGTTGTACAGTGTTGGTTTACAATGCACAGCAAGTTATACAGATTTTAAAAATCTTCCATTTGATCCTCCAACAGAATATCAGAAGAATATGAAACAAGCACAGCTTGAAACAAGTTGTGTTTTATTATATTTCGTAACTGAATTATATTTTATAGCTAAATATACAGTTGACCTGCTCATAAATCAGCTACTAGACATGTCTTCTCAAGATAGCTGTGGGGACACCAACAACAAATCATCCAGAGATTTCAAACTTAACAGAAGAACACAGAGCTCCTCAGAAGTTCAAAACTATCCGTCAAGCTGCAACACTCAAACTACTCACACTGTTGAATAGTCTCAAGCAATACCTGTGTGGCAAGCAGAGCATGAGGTTGTGAGCAGAAACTGAACTACGCATTTGATAATAATAACATCCAAAGAATCCGTAGATCACTCAAAACAGCAGTGCCTGAACCAACATTTGCTCTCCACTGCACATTTACAAACACAGCACATGCTAGGATGTACAGCTCTTGCACAAAACCTAAGAGCACCACATAACATTGGTGACTGATGAGTCAGTGTTGCAGGGATCCCATGCATTGTTTTTATGAAGAGGCTGAGAACAGACTTGGTAGGAAAATGTCAAGAATGTGAAGTCACAAACTTGGTGCGATAGGCTCGCACCCTTGTAAAGTAAGACGTGACCAAAAGCATGTATTCTATCATCATCTTCATGAACTGGTGAAACCAGGTGAGGCAGTGCTCCCTGCCTCCCCCACTCTGGATTATCTTCTGTTAATGGCCCATCAGTGCCTTGCCCATGACTCACAGATAACTCCGGCCTGGACTATCTCCTGTTAATGGCCCATCAGGCCTTATCACACGACTCACCATCCCATTGTGAGATGCTCTGCCCAGAGGGAGGAACCAAGCACTCCAGCCTGGATATAAGCTGAGACTCTGAACACCACAGCAGCGCTTACCTACTGGACTCCCAGAGGACAAGATCTACTGCTGGACCTTCAGACCCATTTTGCTACTGGATCACTGCTTCAACAGAACCACTCTGCTTGGACTGCTACCACCATAGGGTGTCAGGTTGTATTCTGTCTTTGTCAGTGTTCTTGTACTACTGTATTTATTTATTTTAAATTTTTCCCTATTAAATTATAATTCTGACTTGCGATCTCCTACTGGTTTGATTTCAAACTAGTACAATCCTTCTCTTAGACTCCCCTCTGCCTAGTGTGCACAGCTTGGCTACAGCTACAGTCGATGACTATCCTAACTAACCAGATTTGGAAACTCTTCACCAAGTCAACAATAATTGACAATCACTCTCTACAACAACCTGAAAGGAGGTTACAGCAGGGTGTGGGTCGCTCTCTTCTCCCAGTTAACAAGCAATAGAACAAGAGGAAATGGCCTCTAGTTGCACCAGTGGAGGTTAGCTTGGATATTAGGAAAAATTTATTCACTGAAAGGGTAGCCAGGCATTGGCTGTCCAGGGAAGTGATGGAATCAGCATCCCTGGAAGTGTTCAAAAGGCACGCAGAGATGTAGTACTTGGGTTTGGCAGTGGAAGTGGTGGTGCTAGGTTAATGATAATGATCTCAGAGGCTTCAAACCTTAATGGTTCTATAATTCTATGATCATTACTTCAGTCATCTTCCCATGCTCATCCCTCAGAATTAAAGAACAATTTGTGTTAAATCAAATATCACGCAATAGCTCTAGTCTGAATAGTGTGAAGAAACTGAGGAAGAAGTGTCTGATGAACAGTTATGAAGTTAAAATCAAATCAGGTGCAAGGAAATGGGGTATTCAGTGACACACTAAGTTCTACTATCAAAAAAATTGTTAAAAAAGGAGTTAGGTCACTACTGAACAGTGATATGAATATTATTTATGATAATTCGGTTCCATGTTCTAATAGGTGAGGATTTGTAATAAATGAAAACAACAACTAAGTCAAAATATTCCAATCCAGCCAGGAGACTGAAGATCTGTATCTCAGTCTTCTCACTAGTTTTCTCCCGCCATAGGGGTAGATCAGACTTCTGCAACACACACTGCTATAGAACTGGGTTTTATAACTCATTCTTCTCATTCTGCCAAATAGCTACAAAGACAGTAAAAGTCTTAACTTTTACTTAACTGGTGTCATTTGCAAAAGCCCATGACTTTGCATTTAGCAAGGTTTGGTATAATACTTCTATCCTTTAGTGAGCTAAACTGCAAGAGAAAATACTAACATATGGTCTGACACTGCAGCTAGGTAGTGAAGAACATAAAGATTTATTCCTTTTTCATATAGATGACTTACATCACTAAGCCTTAAGCAATGCACAAATACCATAATGGAGCTCTGCTAACATGGCAGGAGACTACATAATCTGCTTAGAATGAAAACCACCTGCATTCTGTGATTTGAGCGGAAATTCAAGATTCATGTCAAACTCGTGTACACTCCTGTACATTAAAAAAATGCAGGGAAGCAACAACATTAGGTAATTTCCACTTAAGAACAGATGTTGGATGTTTTGCAGCTCCTCCATATAAGACACTGTCATCATGCAGGTAACCAGGCAATTTCAGATTCTGGTTTTGATTCTTGAAAAAGACAGAAGTTAGTGGGATAGCTCAAGCCAGTATTTTACTTTTCATTTAAGTTGTGAAGTTCAGCAATGCAATTTACTATGATAAAGAGTGAAAAGTTTGCCATTTTGTAGATCAAAACACCTCACTTACCCAGGTCATCTGACTAATTAGTGAAAAAAGACTACCACACAACCAATTAAGGACACCACAATGGTATAACAATCTTGTTATACAGATATGAGTCTTCTCTCTAAGTCTTCGTCTTACCGGATACATAGAGTACAGGAGTCTAAAAAAAGTCTAAAGCTTTTTCTTTCATAAAAGCTTGTGGAACCTAGCTGGACTAAATATCAACACTGGGGACATATATAGAGACTTTCTTTATAAAGGAGAAGAAACTCCATGCGAACTACAACCTAATGTTCAGTTCTTTCAGCACTCCAAATATTAAAAGGCTGAATGACTTGCTGTACAACATCTCTAAAGATTTATTTAGTCAACTTTATGTTATAATGCTTCCCAGCCAGAGGAGTTGGTTAAAACATCAGTACTGTGGTTATTTTTTTCCCTCTCCCTCACCAAGTCCTTCTCTTGTGACAAGGCTGTACAAAGTAAAATCAGTTGACAGCTTTATTCTTCTACAGTATTCAAGGATACAGAGATGTGAAACATTACATATGGTCTTAACAACAGCAACAAAGAAACTTACCACACTGGATCTTTTAATGGCATTACATTTNGCAACAACATTAGGTAATTTCCACTTAAGAACAGATGTTGGATGTTTTGCAGCTCCTCCATATAAGACACTGTCATCATGCAGGTAACCAGGCAATTTCAGATTCTGGTTTTGATTCTTGAAAAAGACAGAAGTTAGTGGGATAGCTCAAGCCAGTATTTTACTTTTCATTTAAGTTGTGAAGTTCAGCAATGCAATTTACTATGATAAAGAGTGAAAAGTTTGCCATTTTGTAGATCAAAACACCTCACTTACCCAGGTCATCTGACTAATTAGTGAAAAAAGACTACCACACAACCAATTAAGGACACCATAATGGTATAACAATCTTGATATACAGATATGAGCCTTCTCTCTAAGTCTTACTGGATACCTAGAGTACAGGAGTCTAAAAATACCAGCGTTTCTTTCATAAAAGCTTGTGGAACCTAGTTTGACTAAATATCAACACTGATATGGTACTGGCTTTATAAAGAACTCCTTTCTTTATAAAGGAGAAGAAACTCCATGCGAACTACAACCTAATGTTCAGTTCTTTCAGCACTCCAAATATTAAAAGGCTGAATGACTTGCTGTACAACATCTCTAAAGATTTATTTAGTCAACTTTATGTTATAATGCTTCCCAGCCAGAGGAGTTGGTTAAAACATCAGTACTGTGGTTATTTTTTTCCCTCTCCCTCACCAAGTCCTTCTCTTGTGACAAGGCTGTACAAAGTAAAATCAGTTGACAGCTTTATTCTTCTACAGTATTCAAGGATACAGAGATGTGAAACATTACATATGGTCTTAACAACAGCAACAAAGAAACTTACCACACTGGATCTTTTAATGGCATTACATTTATAGGAGTGCTATGACTCAAGAACAAGAGCGTATTTTCATTCTCGACAGGCCAAACAGAACACATTTCTACTAAGGGGAAAAATAACTAGACCAGAAGTCAGGTACAAAACAGGTAGAAGTTGGAGTGCTTTACTACCACAGGGACATATTTCTATTTTCAGGCTCAGGTATATCAGTTCACATTCACATAAAAGACACATTCTGCTCAAGTGAACAGGTTGCCTTAAGCACAGGCCCGCAAGTAAATAAATATAGCTTAAGTAATATGCCTATAATATTCAGCCACTGCTAAAAACATTAAGTAAGTCTACAGAATACTGCTTTGCAATGGATGAAAATATTTACATGTTATTTTGGGCCTTCCATTAACTACTCCACAATAACGAAATTATTGCTTTGAAAGTATTGTGTACAAGTATTTTTGTATTATGTACAAGTATTCCTCTAGTCTGTTTATCATGTAGAAAGTAGACAGGCAAAACTGAAAAATAAATTATCAACATTTAAATATGCTGACATTGTATTTTCTAGTCAGAAAGATACAAAAGCTTGAAGAGATTAAAGAGTTAACTAGGATAGTTCAGAAGGAGAGATTTTAGCACCTACAGTTAGAAAAGCAGAAGTAACACCATTGCTTAGTCTTCAGCTACACACTTTTATAAACAACTAAATTTTAAAATTGCACTCTTCAAGGTAACTTAGTTTTTAATCTGGGACGTGGAGGAAGAGGTAATTTTGTTTTGCAATTGAGTAGAAGCAGTTCACTTAAAGCTAAGTCCAATGAAAAAGAAAAGCACAGGTGTATCATTTTTGAAGAAAGCAAGCAATCTGACAGAATTACTCCTTATGGGAGATGATGTCCCTCAGGTATATTGTTAAATAGTCAGTGTCAGAGAAGACAGAAGATATACACACATATGCAGCATGTGGTACAGTGTTCTTGATGAACTGGCAGAAGCCTGAGCTCAAAAACTCCAAGGATAGTGAGAGCCTTAAAAAGAAGCCGAAAGGTACAATAGGATACAAGGGCTGAGTTTCACAGCACAAGCACAGCAACAAGACGACTGCTCCCAAGACAGAAAGAGTACTGTACTGTGTCTCTTGAAAGATCACACATGATGAAGTCATGTGTGATGCAACTTTCACACCACCCAGCTAAGGAAAGCCAAATACTATTTGGCTTCATATATATTCACAGTAAAGAATCTTATTGTCATACACAAGATGATGATCTTATACTGCAGATTCAAACAGCAGCACACACTTGAAGTTCATCTGCAAGATGGAATTTAATAACTTGAAGTATTCCCTATATAATTACCCCAGTCAAGTCCAGGTAAGACAGTAAAGCAAAGCAATGACAAATCCCACTTAATTGGATCAACAGTACTAGTCTGATCTTTTGTGTCACTACATCTATTTCCCTATCTTTGTATATGCATATTTACGGACATAATTCTCTCTAGATGTGGTACAAGCAGTTCAGGCAAAGAGGATCAGAATTCAGAAAAATGACATTTCACATGGGACTCTGATTCCATATCTTCAGTATTTTTTCCACCAGCACTACAGGTCAGTGTGGCCTGGAACCAATGAAGACTACCCTAGTACAATGCTGAGTATAGTCTGTATCATCTAAGAGAAAGAGGCAGCATCTGCATTCTCCACAAGCAGTCTTTTAACTGTGGCATAAGCACAAAATGATGTTGCTTGTCTAACTTCCTGAAAAAAGCAGGTCGTTTAAACACAGAATGTTTGGTACTTAAAAAATTAAAACCCCACAGTCCAGATCTTTTGAAATCTTTATTTTTGCCTTTTTTGCAGACGAAAACAAAGAAACGAATCCACATAAAACACCCCCCTCCAAATCACAATGCACGTGTATAGGTTCTTTGATACATTACAAAGAGCTTCCAGCCTGCATGTGGTTCTGAGGGGAAAAAAAAACGAACGGAAAAAGGGAGGGCTTAAGCAAGGTATGTTTTAGAAGAACTGGCCAGCTTATGCCTGAATGCTGAAACAAGACAAACAAAGACTAGGGATGTACATATAATCACATAATCCCCTCTGCACCTCTGTAAATTCGAAAGTGAGCAAGAACGCATGCCACTAATTTTATCAACAAAGAGATTCAACACTAGCTGGTTTTTTCCCCAAAGGATATTCTCGAGCAGAAACACTACTAGAAGATCGACCCAAGGATTGAAGGAAACCTGTAGACTCAGAGAAAAGTTAATTGGATGATTACAGTGAATGTTATTACCTTAGGATCTCCTTTGTAACAATATTCTCTCAGTAATTTTGCTACCTCAGTCTGAAAGCGCAATTTACAAACTGCACAGTATTTCTTGCTTTTAATTTCCAATATACTACTTCAGCATTTAGATAATGGCTTTATCACAGACTCTCTCTCTGCTGCTTGGAAAGCAGACTGGAAAGCAATCAGGGCAAAACTAACTTAACATGACAGGTTCTACACAGTGATATTCCTTATGCATTGATGAGTTAAACTCAAAACTGGTGCTTACAGGTAGGATTATATAACATAGTGATAGAATGCAGCACTAAAATTTATTATCATAACCCACAGCGTTAATTCATGCCAACAAAAATAACAGCATGAGGAATTTACAATTTTACAAAGCTGCGATAAAGTGTTTTAGGTAACATCTGTTCAGCAATCATTTCTTTAAAAGACTAATTTAGATTCAAGGTCTTACACTGTAGCATAACTGCAGCAATAATTCAGTCACTTTGTAATTAAAGATATTGACACAGATTGGTCTTACCTTTCTACTCTATGCCAGAGAAATGGAAGTGCTTTTCCTCTTAACTACATCTTTCTTTGATTTATAGACACTGTTAAATACAACTGTTAATTTGTCTATTTTTAACAGATTGGTGTAAACAAGAAACCCTTCTTGACTCATAAATTTCATAAAGAACTTAATCAAAAACATGACCTGAAAGTTACTGAAGTCAGGTCAGTGGTATACTCAAATTAATAGAAAAACCTCTAATTTGAGCTAGATATTGAAGTTGATCTTTTGAGGACTAGTGTCTGTAAGATGTAGTATCAGTAAAGTGCAGTTGGAAGTCACATAATCTAGCACTCACTATAATGAGTTCCAAACATTTCTAAGGCGAGGGGGGAATCAAGGAGAGGAAGTAGCAAACAACTGCTTTTTACCCCACCCTGCCCCAGCAGATTTCAAGAACCTTCTTGCTCAGTCAATTATACATAGAGAATAGGTATAGTATCTGCCATCCTTCAATAAATTTCCTCTTTTTACAAGGTCCTAAACCCCAAGAGTGGATACATGAGCTTTCAAAGTACCACAGGAAATATTTTATTTTTAAAAAAGTCCCACTCTTCTAAAAACTTGAACAAAGTCCTGCTGAACTAAGTCATGCTGTTATGTGCTTCAAAATGAACCATCGATCCTTTAAAAAAAAATTAAATTATTCTGCAAAAGAACCGAGACAACTGAAGCTTAAAACTCATTCACTTCTTCTGAGAAGCTAGTTTATTCAGAAAGAGTCCTTCAAGGCCTCATTTGACAGGGCTAAACAGTTATAGTAGTTGATTCTAATGCCTCTTTTTCCCCCCTCCACCCCTCAAATACAGTGGGTTTTAAAAAACAGTATTTTGCTCAGTTAAAAAAAGAACATTTTTAGAAGTGAAGAAAAAATTAAAAAGGAGGTACGTGTTAATGATGTCACCTTTGTCAACCAGGAATCCAATTTCACCTCAAGGTTTGTCAGGGAATCAAATTATTTTTCAGATTAGCATACCTGCTATGACAGATCAATATGCTGCATTGACTGGAAGGGTCCAACCTGGAACTTATTTTCAAGACTTGCACACTGAGAAATATTACACTCGCATAATCTATATTACTCGAGGTCAATAAATCTAACAGCTAATTTAATTTGACAAACGTACAACAGACAGCAACATAACTGAGATAACATGAGGTATGGCACTCTAAGTACTCCAAACACAAAAAAGGGCACAGGCTAAATCTCAGACTGGATTACAGAGAACCCAAAGGAGTGAGAGGCAGGCACACTCTGACACAAAGCTAATTTAACTAATAAAATTACATTGAAGATGTATTACCAGAAGAGTTAGATGCAAACAAGTCAAGTTGGAAAATAACTCTAAGATCATCAAGTCCCAGCCGTAACCCAAACACCGCCAAGTCCATCACTAAACCACATCCTTAAGTACCACATCTATATATCTTTTAAACACTTTATGGGACTTCCCTGGGCAGCCTGTTCCAGTGTTTGAACACCCTTTCAGTGAAGAAAGTTTACCTAATACCCAATCAAAACCTCCCCTGGCACAACTTGAGGCCCTTTCCTCTTGTCCTGTTACTTGGGAGAGGACACCAACCTCCACCTCACTACAGCCTCCTTCCAGGCAGTTGTAGAGAGCAATAAGGTCACCCAGTGAGTTAACAGCACACCTAGAATACAATCCATGTTCAATCCATAATTCTTCAGTCCCTATCAACACCCAAGGATAAAATCTTTGCTTTAAGAGATTATTTAAAGATGAAAAATAGGACTATCATCTAGGGTGAAATGCTTTTGAAAATTGCAGTTTGACAAAGCATTCTCATGAATTAAGGACATTCTCATCTATCCCTGCTTAAAGAGAAACTGGGCAGGGGAACAGGAAAAGGCCAAAATAATAAAAAAAACATTATCAAAACCCACACCTACCTACAAGATTATACACCCTATAAAATTCAGTCAGAACCCCAAATTCAACCCCCTTTATTTTCTGTATCTGTGAGCTCAACACCATGACCTCAAAAAATCAAGTCAGCTGATGCCCATATAGAAACATTATCAAAATCACCTTTGTATAGCCTGGGAAGCCTAGACATATGCCAAATAAGCTCCCCTGCACCAAAGAAAAGGCCTTCTTTCACTAGAAAGATGAGATTTCATCTAAGAAAAAAAGCCTCAATGGCTTTTATCACATTTCTGCCAGTGTTCTAATACCTATAAACTATTGTACTGCCATTTTAACATATGGTTAGCAAAACTGAACATGATGGCAACACACTACTTCTGTTTTAACACATAGAGGAAAAAATGAAAACCATTACAATATCTTAACTGTGTAAGAACTTGGCAGTTAACGTATCTGTATTAAGTAAAACCTCCTGACCCAGAGCTCTTGTCAGTATCAAACACACAAAAATCCATGTCTCTCACTCACAAAAGGAATAATCCAACCCTCCAGTCATATACCAACAACACTACCCAATCTTCTACAGTGGCCAGACCACACAGGTTTCTCCTCACAGATCATATACTGTGTATATGTTGTTGAGTTGTGAGAGACTGGGAAGATCTGGTGTCACAAGACATTTTGGGGTGCATGTGCATGGGCAAAGGGCAGCTTGGGCCTTGCCCTGGTGAGGTGGCACCCAGCTCTGCACACATCCTCCACTCCTGGGGCCTATATCCCAGCCCAGCAGTGGCTACCAATCCCTGCCACAGCTGAGGCAATGCTCCACATCTGCCTCTGGAGCCCCTAACCCGGCTCCTGAGTGGCCAAATGAACACAAGTCCCACCTCGGGGAAGGTGGCCCAGGAAGGCCAAGGTATATTTAAAGCTGAACACAAGGCAAGTACAGGTCTTGACCCTACATCCTCTTGGAACTTCTGTCAGCTGAATACTGCTAGACCCAGGAGCTGGTAGCTATACGTGTCCTTTTCTATATCTTTTCTGTCTTTCACTCTTCCTTCTAATTCCCTCTTCTTGGAATTTTTGAGTAACTTAGAATCAAACAGGCTTAAAGTTCACCAAGTCAAATGGGCCAAGTTAATGCTTTGAGAAGTGTTTTATGTTTCACTCTTTTGCCAAAGTTCTTTGATTTTCGGAGGTTGCCCACAATGTCTTGTTGTTTTGACCCCTTGAGAATATCTTGTTGCTATTTCTCCCAGGCATCTAAATCGAGAGTACAGGAACAACCATAAACCCTTTCAAAAGCCTCATTGAGTGAGGTTTTTTGGGCTGTACACATGTCCAGCTATGTCACCTAGCTAAACACTAGACTAAAACACATGTGTCCCCATGTAGATATTTACTAAGCCAAGCAAATAGCTCTTGGTCACAGTTTCATATATGCCCATTCCAACATGTAGAAAAAGGCACAGGGACATGGTTCAAACAGCAATCTCTGCAGCCACAATACAAAAAGATTGCAGCAAACAGGAATATTTCAGGAGCAAGTTGTGACCTTCCAGAACAGGTCTGGCCAGCCTGTTTGATACTGTTTATTGGCTAACTTTTTTGAACCGGTGCACAAGTGCCAGACACTCAAGTACTGAATATTACATAGATACACCTTAGAATCAAGAGTCTAATAAAGTGTTATGGTATCTTTTGTAATTACATAATAAATACATTCTAGAGCAGATGGGCTCAAGGACAACTGAATGAAGGCCAACATGCATCTCCTAAATATGAGCATGGGATATATTTCCTCCACATGTGGCAGATACTGCTGAATACAACTCCCTGAAAGGAGGTTGTATCCAGGTGGGGGTCAGACCCTTCTTCCAGGCAACCAGCAACAGGATAAGTGCAGTCTCAAACTGCACCAGGGGAGGTTTAGGTTGGAGACTATGAGGAATTTCTTTGCAGAAAGGGTGATTAGTCATTGGAATGGGCTGCCCAGGGAGGTGGTGAAGTCACCATCCCTGAAAGTGCTTAAGGAAAGACTGACACTTGGTGCCATGGTCTAGTTGACATGGTGGTGTTTGGTCACAGATTAGACTTGATTGCAGAGGTCTTTTCCAACCTAATGGATTCTGTGGATACAAGGTCTGTAGAATATATGTTGGTCCCAGCTCTAATGCTTGGAATTTTCATTATGTCCAAACAAAAACTGCTTATTTCTGGGAACTCTTTAGTTAGAGCACATCTTGCAGACACATTACCTTGTCAATTATAAGTCATCTCAAGATTCCCAATTTCTCGGGGTACTAGCCAAAAGCTTGTAAAAGCAGCCCTACGGAGAACTTAACTACGTCCTTTAAATTCAAAGACGTGGTTTTTCACTGTAGACTTTATATCACTAAAATTTAAAAAAAAAAAAAAAAAAAAAAAAAAAAGGCAAAAAAACCCAAACAAAAAGACCACCGCAGTCCTATTAGGAGTAATAGTAATAGTTTTAGAGCTGAAGGTCTGTTCTACTCCCCTTGCACCTATAGCTGTCACGCAGCAAGTAAGGCAATAAAGCTTTGTGATGAAGCTGTCGGGAGAGACCTGACAACGTGCTGCATCCTTTCACACGGGCAAGCAAGAGGCGAGCTGGAGCAGGCGGGATCAGCCTTCGAAGCCCAGCTGAACCCGATGGCGCCACGTATTCCCCCTTCGTCCCCCGGTGTCGGGGGCCGCAGGCAGTGACGGGCCCCGGAGGGGACGGCGGCGGGGGGACACGGGGGTGTCACCGCACGGCCGGGCCCCCTCGGCACAGGCCCGGCAGGCCCCACTCCTCGGGCACCCCCGCCGCGGCACCGGCTCGTACTTACGAATTTGGGCTTCCTGCTGTCCGCCGCCTCCTCGGGGCACTCGGCGCTCCCCGTCCACGGCGGGACCTTCCGACGGAGCCCCTTGTTCTCCCGTCCGCCGCGACCCGGTGGCGAGTAACGCGGCCGCGGCTTCTCCATGGCCGCGCACGGGCAAGGAAGGGAGACAGGCAGGGGGGAACGCTGCCCGCGATGGAGCCCAGGCCCGGCGGCCCCGGCCGAGCTGGGCGTCTGCGATTAGCGCGGCTTAGCTGGGCTCGGCCAGGCAGAGCGCCGCGGGGGGAGGAGCGGGGCTCAGCGCTAAAGCCGCAGCCACCGCAGCGCGGGATTT
>VZRF01009552.1:50328-351098 GCA_013396875.1 Vireo altiloquus | reverse complement strand
GAGACGTTTAAGATCATCCAGTCCAAAAATCCAGATCACCTAGCACCAGATCTAGACACTTCTTAAACACCTTCAGGGATGGTAACTCCATCACCTCCTCAAGCAACCTATTCCTATACCTGCCCATCTGAACAGTGAAAAAAATTTCCTAATATCTAATCTTAATCTCCACTGTCTCAGTTTAAGGCCATTTCCTCTGGTCATGTCACTTCAGTCACAGTAGAGACCGGCCCCCAACTCCACTGGAACCTATCTTCTGGTAGTTGTAGAGAGCAATATATACGTATATATACATATATATATGTGTGTGTGTGTATGTTACATGTAATTACTTCTTGTTATATTTCTTTTATACCGTCTTGGGAGTAATGGGTTAAGAAAGCAGAATGACACAGAAGAGATTTAGTCCCTATTCAAAACAGTGGTAGTGTTTCCATCATCCTCCTGCATCCATGTTTCTGTTTTGTGATGGACACAGTCTGTGTGGAGGAGCTGTTAACTGTGCTGCCAAGGCCAAAAGAACAGGTGTACCTACAGTCTGCATTTGTTTAATGCAATCTGTTGTTTTCCATCACTGAAAGACCTGCAAGACTCTGTGGTTCATGGGGAAATACATAAATAAAGATTTCATTATGCTGTAAACTAGCAAATTGCATATGGTTTACAAGGCAATTGAATTCTCATTACTACAATCAATACCTTGCATTTATCTTTATTCTAAATTAAGAGAAGTTAAAATAATGACACAAACTGGAGAGTCATGTAGGGGAAAATCTATTTCCAAATCTCAGTGTTAGGGATCATTAAGAAAAGGAAGGCTAATACTCAGCATTTATATCTCCATAAAAACTAAAACGGGAAAGTTTCTTTTCTGTCATTCAGTCCTTCACCATGACTTACACAGGCAGTTACCTACAAAATGTAACATCTGCCAGTACACAGAGTCCTGGTGAAACACAGCAGAATTCAGCCCCAGACTACCTTTGCAGAGCGAGGAGCTGTGGGGCCACGCAGAATAGATTCCATAATTATTTGTATGCATTAAACCATTCATCCTTTGGCACCTTTCTATAGATGTTTTGTAAATTTATATTGGAATTCTTTGTGGAGAGTATAATTAGGAGAACACTGTTTAATGTCATGGTTAATGATTTCCTGGAACATTTGATTAGAAAATTAATCAGGCTATGTGTGTGTATGATAAAGCTGTTTAAATGGACTTCCTAATTGCACTGTGGTAGAACACACTGGATTGTGCCAATATATCACTTTCAAGGTACTGTGTTGCAATAACAGAGAAACACTGAAGGGAATAATTTATCAGACAGTTTTACTAAGCCAAAAGTAAATGTTAGTACTTTTGATCTATTATTATTATTTTATACTACCCCTCGTGTGCTCGTTAGGTGTTTCGCAGAACAAATACACTCTTGCAACAGCTCAGTTTACCAAGATTAATCATGACTGTGGAAAAAAATAGTGAGAAAGAAATGCATCAGTAATACTAAAATTATGCAGAGATTCTGCTTAGTCATAGCATTCATATTGTCTGGGGCATGCAAATAGCTTGGCCATTTTGCAGTATTTTTGTTCTGGGACAAGAATTTTTCAAATGTAAAAGTCTGAGACAAAGTAAGTGTGTAAAGTCAACCATGGATATTTGCAATAGTCCCTTAGATTGATGGATTTATTTAGGCTCTTAGCAGTCTGTTCCATCTCTTTCTCAATTTTTTTTTATTATATACTGTGACTGAGGACTTTAAAAAAAAAAAAAAAAGAATACTCTCCTAATATCCATTGTTCCAGTGAGGCAGTTTTTCAAATACATTCCTGTGCAAAGTGTTTCAAAGCTGGCCTTTGACTGTGTTTAGGCAGTTGTCCACATTTCGTTTGGAGACATCTAGTTCTTTCCTATAAGAAGAAAATAAAACAATGATTCAATTAACTGTTCTTTCATGAGGTTCATCCTTTTGAACTGTCACATAAAAGTTGTGAAGGATTTTGTCAGCAATATTGTTATTTTTAGAAAGCAAGTATACAAGTTTAATACTACTCTATTTAAGTATGCTAACAAGAAAAACCTTCTTAGCCACAGTTTCTGTGGCTTGGCAGAGGCAAGTAAGTGGCACATGTCTTTTCAGGAAAATGGCTTCTTCTTTCTCCCATGAAAAGCCCCAAATAGGCAATTCTAGCCCAAATCCCTTGAACTTGCATAGCTATTTGCAAGTTGTACCAACTGAATACATATCTTATACCTTTCTCAACATCTTATTCAAAAAGTTAATACAGGAGTTACAAAAAGATATATGATTGTTAACTCATAATGCCAGTAAAAATTACATTGGAAAAACATAGCCTGTCCTCATGTCTTGCAGAGGCAATTGATGCTTGTTTTGCCTAAGAAAATCTTTACCAGTTGTATTTTTATATTACAACAACACTCATTAGTATTTTAAATGTATTGCAATGTAATATCCTTAAATGTAACCTGTGGATAAGATCTTACTTAATTTTTCACAGAATGGGTGGCTCGCATAACATATTATTCCATTATTAAGATAATGGGTAGATAAAATATCAAACTGTTCATCTAGTCTAGACTTTGAAGTTTACTAAGGAAAAAGGCTGTTAGCAAGTTTATCTTTAGATTTTTTTTGCTGTTAGCAAATTTATGTCACAGTTATGAGAAAATTCATACTCTGTTCAAATAATAAAGTTTTATTGACAAAAATTTGCTTCAGTTTATTTTTCCCGTAAAACAAATAGAATTATTTTGGCTTTTTCTGCACATAATTTTATTGTCATTTAGTCAGTGTCACTGCCACTGTAGTAGTATATGTCATCTCTACATTCTGTTTCTAGCACAGACTAGGAAAAATGAAAATCTAAAGATAAAACTATCCTGGAAGATCATGATAATAAGAAAAGGAAGGAACTTGCAATAGATACAGGCTGTATTTGCTAATTAAACCGCCAAAGATGAATTTTGATAGATACAAGCTGTTTGTTAATTGTAATAGGTATACACTGTTTTGTTAACCAATACTATTAATAGAGCAATGAGATTGTGATAGATACAAGCTGTTTATAGTCTTGTTAACCAATACTATTAATAGAGCAATGAGATATAAGATATGTTAATTAAAACCACAATATCCTGTAAAAAGCGCACTGCAAGCCAATATAAACCAATTAACTATACAAAGAAAGATGCATGGCTTTAGGTGAAGGCCGTGGATGAGAAAAGTCACCAAAAAGACCAGCTGTGAAGAGGAAGACATCAGGCCTTCATCCTTACGACCACCAGAGAGCTCCAACGACCCCCCCAGTAACAGGCCGCGCACGCACAAACAATATAGGAGGTGCCACCTAAGACCAGCAAATAAAGGGTATAAAAACCCCAGGTGTATGTAGGAGACTCGCCTAGGCCACCCAGCGCTGACACTTTGCTTGCTTGTGCTTGCTTAATAAATCCTAAATTCATAAACCCAAATTGGCTCTGGGTGAGGTTTATTGGCTGAACAATTTATAACAAACTGAAAATTTGCCAACTAATACAACACTAGTCTTAAGTTCTTACAAGGCAAAAATTTATTAAGCATTTTCTGATATATGGTTATGGTTACAAACTTAGTTGTAAAAAGTTACAGAATTATAAGTCTACTAAAATGTGACAGAAAAGGAGTTTTGGTTTTAATAGTCTTCATAAAAGATTGATTTTTTCCTTTGCTTAAGCTCATGAGCAAGGTAACTTCTGTTTGTTATGAATCTGTTTAAAGGGATTCTGAGAACTGAGTTTAGGCTAAATGCTTGTCGTGGGTAACCCAGAATGTTATTGTATTCCGTATCTGTGCCCCAAACTTGTTACAGTCTTTTTAAGACCCAGCATGGCAAGAAGTGGAAGGACAGTTGGGAGGTTCTGATCCTTTTCCAAGGTTGGGGCACCTGAGCCAACCCGCCCTTTTGCCTGGCTATGTTTGCTGAAGCAGAGTCTCTCCTTCAGAGGGGGTTATTTTGGGCAGCTGACTTTTTGCTTGTTCGGTTTTCTGTTTGTTTTTCTGGGCTTGCAATAGCAGCCACTCAGATAAACTGCATTTCGCAATCAGAAACTGTTTGGGAATGAACTTTGCAAAGGGAGCCAGTTCCCGGGGCTGGGTCACCCCGCCTTGGTGGCACACCCCTTCCCTGTGCCCCAGCGCACGCGTGGTGGGTGGACAGCAGCACCCAAACCAGCAGAACCCAGTGGGCAGCAGGAGCCAGCCAAGCCGGCCCCACGCCCACCAGCATTTCTCATTAGCCACTAGAGCTGCTGCATAAGCTCCTGGTGAGCATCAAGTTGTCCTAGAAGACACTTCCTAGAAGTTTAAAGAATTATGAGGCAAACTTTTATCATATTTGCCCAAGTTATCCTGACTTAAACAGTTGTTTGTAATAGCTATTTGTGTTATTGCATTGTTACTTAGTGTTTGTATTAGTAGTTATTGTTGTATAGTATTATGTACTTAAAATCACGATGCTTATGCTCAATAGCACAAGCACAAACTTAAAAATAAGATAGAGCAGACTATTTATTTCAAGACGTACAAGATTTGTAAAATATTACAAATGACCAAAGAAAAAGGGGGGATTGAGTAAGAGGCGNTATGCATGCCCCAGGGAGAAAGATGAAAAGTGCATTGTGAGGAAGACTACTTATCTTCATCAGGAAGACTCCCGAGAAAGAAGAGGAGCCTTCCTCAGCGCAACCACCAAGACACACAGGGCATGCGTGACCCGTATGCTAATGATATTAATAACTTCCGAAAAATAATTTGTATAACCACGCCTGTCCCAAAGAATGTGATGAATATTATTAATTTAACCCATAATACTGTGTTAGAGGGAGCACTGGTGTGTGTTTTAGAAGAGCAATCCCCACACGCCCGGCGCGCCCAATAAAGCAAATACCCGCTTCTCTGACTCTGTCTCTGAAGTGTCTCCTGGCTCGATTTGAAGCGATTCACTGGGAGAGTTCTTTTTGCCACCATCTTGTCACTTTGTTTCCCAGACTGCACGATCACCACTGGTGGGCTGCCAGAGACTGGAAAAAGTAATCTGTTTCAAGAGCTCTTGGGAAGCCTGGCACGTGTCGGGGGAGGTGGATCAGACCTTGCTGTGGTGAGGTGGTGCCCTGACCCCAAACCCCCCCGGCCCGCAGTGTCTGTCAGTCAGAGCACAACGGAGGCAGCCCCAGTGTGGCCTGAGCCAGCTCTTGTGAGAGACCCTAAGTCCCACCTGGGAGCAGGGCACAGGATGGGCCAAGGCTTTTACAAGCCTGACCACAAGGCAAGCCCGTCATCTTGTAACCCTGACTTCGTCTTGGCGTTTTGCGTTGCTGTAACCCAGGAGTTGGGAGCTATGTCTCTTTTCCTCTATCCTTCCTGTCTTTCTGTTTTATTCCCTTTCTTCTTGTAACTCTCTTCTCCCAGAACATAACATCGAGTGGTTTTAAAGTTTTTCTGTGTTCAGTGGGCTAAGCCTGTGCTGCGATAAGTGATGTTATGTTGCATTTACTCTTTTGCCAATGTGAGAAACAAAGCCCACTCCTCTTTTTGGGGTTTTATAAATTTAATGTGGGACAATAGGGGACAAAGGTCACTTAAAGCAAAAAGCTATAGTGCTTGGTGCTTAGCTCATAGACAGAGGCATACACACTTGCACAAACTTCTCGGTTATATGCTTTTCTGAGAACTAATTTACATTTATTTTAGAAGGGATTAACATAGTTCCCCTCCTGACCTGCCTTTTAGAGCATGAGAATTATGATCGTGAGGGTCTTCAGGGGTGTTCTCCGATGAAGGCTCAAGTCTTTTTCATATCTTGAACTTTTTCAACCTTGTATTTGGAGCATGCACTTAGGTCGTTCTGAGTCCAACCAGTTCAAATTTTTTACTTTGTGATTTATTGGCTTCACATCCTCCTGCTTCTCATATCTAGCTATACTTGTCTATTTGGGAAATTATTTGCCTGTGTTTTCATTTTTTTAAGAATTAGGTAATTAGTTAACCTATACTAGCTATTACATTGTATAGAAAGTTATTATTAAAATTATATAGGTATAGAGAGTTATAATTCAGATTATATAGGTATCTTATAACTCAAGCTATATAAGCATCTTGTAACTTTAACTTTAGTTATAATGTTAACTAGTAAATATCTGCATAGCAAAATTATTCTTAACATGCACATAATATTTCTTAATGTAGTCTAATACATAATATTTCTTACATTTCAGTACCTGCAAAAGCCAAGGCTATAATAGCTGTTTATCACAGCAAATATCTCTTAATTTCGTGTAGTTTGCCAATAAAATTTTGTGTGTTTTTTATCTCTTGAGAATACCTGGTTGGGATTTTCCCCTTTGTGTCTACCCAGAGCAAAAGAACCTTGGTTAAACCCTGGAATTAAGTGCTTGGGGTGTAACGTGGGCACCATCTTGGAAAGGGTCTGACACCATTCTCCCTTTGTCTTCCTGCACGTGGTGGGCGGTGGGGGTCACCATCTTGGAAGACATTTGGAAACATTTTGGGTGTTTCTTTGTTCTCCTGGAGTTGGTGAGATTTAGCAATTTTCTATCTAGTGATTATTCACTGTTCTTTTTTGCCTGTTGCTATTTTGCTTGTTAGTGAATTGTTATTTTTTTAAACTTATATTGACTCATATTTGTTCCTTGGTGGTGGAAAGAGATTGGTTGAAATTAAGAGGAGGTAACTCATTTTAGAGTCCACTTCTTTAAATTGTCGTAAACCAAGACAATGCTAAAAAATTAGTAATTTTCTTTGATATTCCCTGGGCTCTTTTTTGGTAACAAGATCATTTTTCTGATGTGATGCTTTAAGAATGTATGATGTCACTTATGATGTGTCACTTTTAAAGCCCCGCTTTTGCTCTCATCTGTCTTGACTGCCCAGCATGCTACATACAGTTAGAAGAACTCAAAACAATTGTTTGCCATCATTCATTGGCACCCGGGTCGACAAGTAGTGTGTGCTAGTTAATATTTGTTTGTTTGGTTGTTTTTTTTAATATTTTAGGTGGAAGTAGAGAGGGATTTATGACAGGACAGATAATTTTAAAAAAACACTGTCTTGCTGGGTATGTCAAATTGTCAGTAAAGACAAGCAGCTTTGAGCCATTTGGATCACAGCTGAACTCATCAGACCTCTTGGCACGTATATTTCTTGTTTCTTAGAAGTATCTAAACTAGAGTCTTCTGAAAACAGTTCTTTTCTTCCCTTTCCTGTATAAAAAGAAGCATTATGGTTGTATTTCAGAAAAGTATTATGGTCGTATTTCTTGTAATTAATTTTTGTTAACAGCAGAAATACTTTTGGAACCAGAATATCTTTGATTTCCATCCCAATTCTTTATTGCTAGAAGTCTTGCACAGTCACACTTGCACAATGGTATCGGTATTATGTATCAATGGAATATGTATCTTGCAACAGTTGTAAAAAATATTTGGATTTTAGAGAAGCACAAAGAACTTCAGGGCTATTCTTCAGGTTTGTGTGGCAGTAATTTCCAGACATTTTAAAGAACTCAAGCTGAACTGAAGTTTTCAAAAAGAGTTGTGTTTAAAATACTTCTATACCTTTTTTCTTATTACACGAGAGTTGTTACTAGAGAAAACAACAAAGCAAGGTCCTGCAGGCTTTAGTAGATCCTGCAGGTATAACTGTATAGCTGTCTTTGCTCCAGAATGGACAGACAAGAAAGGCATCCCTAAGGAGAGCGTATGTCACAATCCTCTTACTGATATATCAGTCAGACCTTTTTGAAATTTCAAACAAAATTTTACATGCAATGGATTCATTTTCTCTCTTTTTTAGTTAGAATTTAAGGACTTTCAGAAGTCATTTTGGCCTGAATAGCACCATTCTCCTCCTTAGAAGCTTTCAAAGTCACCCTGTAAAAGATGAAGATTTAAGAAGTAGGAAAGTACTTTGGTTCATCAATTTATTGTGGATTACATGTTGCTAATAATTTCTCACAAAATATTTTAGGCTAGCCTCCCATTTAGCTGAGGAAATCTAATATACTTCCTTCAAGATACTTCCTAGATGAGAAAAAATCAGTAAAGAAGTCCATTATGCAGTTCATCAAATGGATCTTTATGAGAATATTTGAGATGTGATTTGTGGCACTATTTAGGATACATTGCATGCTACATTATTATAAAGTTCAGGTTTATAATTTAATTATGGTCCAAATTATCTTCAGTTCTAACTTTAGTTGAAGCGACTAGGCCAAGCCTGACAGGTGATATAAATTATAAATGGTCTGAGTGTCATGGGCAGCAATAAAGGCTGTGTTACATAATTTTATACTTCGTGTGGGATTTTCAGAGACACCTAAAGAATTAAATGAGCTGTTCAAACCTTGTCTATTCTACCGTTATGCTATTAAGTGTTCCTAGTAAAATTATTGCAAACAGTTAATTTTGCCCAAAAGAAAATAAATATGTTTTCAGAGGATAAAATCATGCTGAAGTTTTTTTTGTGAATGTAAGGGTCCATAGAAGTGTAATCAAGCTTAGTGATTTTTTCAGGGCATTAGCTGCAAAGATTTTAAGCCTTCTGTCAGAATTCTGAGATATAATTATCTTCCATTACTTCCTGATAACTCTCCAAATTCCTCATAGCTTTCCTTTTTTAATATAGTTCTGTATATTTTTTATGATTCACTTTCCAAATTTCCTTCTAAGATTCTTTCATTTTTCCTTGTGATAATTTATATTACTTTCTACTTTCTATCATCTAGAGCATGATACAGTTTGCTTTCCGAAATCCCTTATTTTCTTTTGACAGATGGATCATTTTAAGCGAGAGAGAGAGAGAGGGAGGGAAAAAGAGATAAACACATATATGTATGTGCATATATAATGCTTTTTATGAGTTAGTTATGTATTGCCGAAGTCTCAAAATTGACTATAATTTGTTTTTTATAGCTTTTATTTCTCTCTGACTGATTTTCTTACTCTAATTCATCTTTAAGTTTCTCAGTCTAGTTTTTCCTCTTGCAAGAGTAGTGGATATAATCATATTAAGGTTACTGCAACTTAATATTCAGATACAGTAAGTACTGTACATGTAGATTAAGAAAAATGCTTCCTCTTGTTTTTAAAAAGACAATATATATCACTTGGGGAAATTCCTGAAATACCCTCTATATGAAACATAATCAGCAATTTTGTGAGTAACAGAAGTCTCTCTATCGCTATCCCAACTGCATGTTATTTTTTGATCCTCTGTTCTTTGACAAGTTTCAATGGACAACCTGATTTTTAATGGCTCTTTAACACACATAGTCATAAATTCCTACAGAGTGCAATGCACTGCCTTTCTTATGTTAAATAGTAGCTCCATCTCTTGTCATAGAAAGATGAAGAGTGTAATTGGAGGATGTACTTTGCATCACAAGTACTCTTCCAGTGCAGCACAGCTAAGCTTAGGGGTTTTTTTCTAGGAAGTTTCTTAAGTGGCAGTTTTATGACAGAGTGAATCAGAACAGACTTCATAAGTTTGCCTCTTCCTTCACCTATGTTATAATAAATGAAAGCTGTTCGTGAAGGGAAATGAACGCTTTCACTTATTTTTACAAAGTATTTCTGCCGAAATGGAGAGATGATTATGTTGTATTGCGATACAGAGGTTTTCCTGTAGGACCTAGAGATGCAACTAGCTCTGAGGTATGTGTTTGAAGGGCGGGAGGCAAGTGAAAGAAATTGTATTGTAACAAGTAGAGGATTGCCCCTCAGCTGGCCGTAGGCAATAGGGTCTCAAGATGGCTTTGGTTCATTGCATGATGACCCAACCAGAATGGAGACTTATTAAACCAAGGTGTATTTGCAAGAAAAATAGAGGCCAGTTGACGTTGTTTCTGTTACCTTATAAATGGAAAATTTAGAGAGCAGACTCTCAGCCTCTGTTTAAGTGTCGGGGCATGGTAAGCACCGGCTTTCCCTGGGGGATGTGGTGCTGAGGGAGATACCATGTCCAGCAGGACAATGGGCCTTGCCAGGGCCCATCCCAATGACCCCAGTCAAGGCAAGAAAGACCAGCCCAGAGGTGGTAGCCAGATTTAACCAATTGTCCAGGCTGTCAGGTGACTTTGTGATGATGGAGCAGGTCTGAGGAAGTTAGGCCAAAGATCAGGGTCAGGAACAGTTCCAGTGACTGTAACAAGGATCTAGTGATGATTGGGTATATCCACAGTGATGAAACACGTGAAGCTTGGGAGTCACATACAGAGCAGGATCGACAGGGTTCATATCTGGCAGAGGGAAAGGCTGTATTCTTTTCGATGGTGTGATACACGCAGGAATCCATCATGAGTGTGCATCCCATGAATAACTTCATGAGGCTCAAGAGCTTTGTTTGTTACTTCTACAGCCACCATTAATCTGACAGAAAAAATATTCTATGATTATGAGTGTGCTCATTAGTCTCTGAAGAGTAATATAATTCCTTATCCCCATCCATCTACACAACTGTATTCATTTTCATTCAAGAGTTCATTTCCCCTTGTTTTGAACAATCATGCTGGTACTGGTGAAGAGGAAATCTCCTAGAAGAAGTTAGGATAGCCTTTGACAAGATTTAAAATCAAGCAGGAAGTCATCAAGAAGTCAATCGCTATACCACACGAAGTGTTCATAAAATTGTTATTTACCATATGTTTTGTGAGCTTCAAATCTGGACATCAGATAGATGCAGGTTTTCCATCTAGAAAAGCACCAAGACCTCTTTTAGTACCATTGAAAGAGAGGGAATATGAAGATCTGCACAGGCTTGCAGGATGCTGAGAGATTTAATAAAGGCAACCAAGATGTGATAATCCAGATGCAGCATTTGCGTGGATGATGCAAACTTTGAAACAGCTTTCTTTATATGAACTACAACATGGAAAGAGGAAGAATGTTGCCCTGAAGGTGGTTCATTAAAAGCGGTACAGTGGTCAACTCTTTTTCATTCTTTGCAGGAATTGAGCACCAAGAAAGAGTATTTTGGGAAGAACAGCATGCGCAGGAGCGAGAGCAGGGCAAAGAACTCATCAGCAAAAGCAGCAGGCAGGTTTATGTATGGAATGTACCAATCCCAAATAAACTGCATTGCTTAGGCATATAATGAGTGTAAATCACCCAACCTCCCCTTCCTCGAGAATGGTGTTACTCATTCTAAGACTCCTTGTCCCTGTAATGATCACTCCAAGTTCTGCTTAAGTGATGTGACATTCCTGTGGCTCTTCATGTCACAAGTCATTAACAATACTGAGAATGACAGACAGTATAACTGAAATGAGAAAGTATTTCCAGGTACTTTGGTTCTGTAAAATAAAATATGTGGGACTTTTGTAGCATTTATGTATAGGACAATCTAATCAAGCTAGGCTCTTTCTATCATAAAGGAATTAACATGTAACTGAAGTTCTCACTTCTATCTAGTGAAGAAAAACTAACATCTGCAAAACGCAGTTCATCTACTCTTAAAATATGAATTTAAAACCGAAGGAAAGAAGAACCTCTGGAGATACTTCTATATCTTCACTGACTATAGAGGATGCTTTGATACTTGGTTTAGACCAGAAGAATACATTTAAATGCTGAAGGCGGATGAGGGAAATCTCATTCTCTCAAACAGTTCTGGGGATTTCAGCAATTTTCAGTCAATAAATTCCCTCCCTTTCAATAGATTTTATTATACATATTCATATTAATTCAGAATCACAGATATATTTAAATAGCAATGTTAATGACTCCTTGGAATTAACAATAAAATTCTCTTGTAATCCTCAGAGAATAAAATTTTGAATAATCACACTTCCAAGGTAATCTGTACATCTTTGAAAATAGTTTTTAATTGTCTGAAAACTGAAGACAGATTTTTTTTCACTAAAAGGTTTAATGACTAGTTCCCTTACTCCTTTTGCTGCAGGCTGTTATCATTAAACTACTTCAAAAACTGTGGGAAGTGTTAAGTTGCAAATATACTTTCCTGTTGTACAGAATTACTTGGATGGTGATTAAAAGAATTAATGCTTCTACTAATCTAAGCGTTCTAACACAATTTCTTGGCAAAATCTATTCCATCTTTCTGGTTTGTCTTTCTTTTTTTTTTTCCTCTTTTCTGCTACAATATACTGGAAGTTTTTTCTCACTTGCAGAACTTTGCATTCAGCCTTGGAAGCTTTTGCAATATGAAGAAATTAACTCTCTAATCAGTGCATGACAGCAGTCCCGTCATTAATTTGTTAGCTTTCTTAACAGGTACCTTTGTGCCTTCTCCCCATATGGCATTCAGTCTATGAAGAAGTCATATGTAAGCATCCACAAACAACTTAATTACTATTTTTTAAAACTTTCTTTAGAATTCTCCTTTGCCAGTCTACCCAGAAGTGAAGAATTAAATGCAGCCTCTCTCATGGTTGGGTGTAGCTCATGATTAAGTCTGTATCTCCTGTCTTCCACAGAGACAGTAAGCATTTGGGACATTGCTTTTTTTTCATTCAAAACAGCTCTGGCATTTTATAATAATAAACATTTTGATTAATACACAGAGCTTGATACTTGTGTTACATGAGAAGATTAGAACACCTAAACTCTATTAGATTTCTAGACTTTCTCTTTTACTTTCTGCCTGTGTTTACATGAGAAAATTCGCCAGAACAGATATGTCAGAATAAACAATGCTTGCTTTCCGTACTTAACTTTCCACTCTTTGAATAGTACCAGAAGTAACTAAGTAGCTGTTGTAATTTCTAAACATTCACCAGATTTAGTAAATAATCCATACTTTATATTTGACATTGTTCAATAGTTTTCAGACTTGTGATATTTTCTAGCTTTGAACTGTACATGTGCACAATCTCACAACTGAATGATTTATCCTCATGTCTATTAGTATGGCTTGTGAGAGGAAAGTGGGGATGGATATAATTATCCATTTATGTTTTAAGTGGAATGGAGGAAAATTATCTCCATATCTAGAACCAGAGTTACATTGTATAACCATTTCTTTGATACTGGGAGTTTATACAAGCTATATTCATTCAGATTCAATCGTACGTAAATCATGGCTTTGCAATCGCTTAGGAGTTGTATCACATTAATCTACAGTGACAGTGCTCAACAGAGTCTAGAAAGTTGTTTGATTTCACACTCTGTAAATGACAGTTCTTTATTTTCTATAATATTTTGGATCACAGACAAAACCTTGTTTCAGTAACTGCATATTAGCTGGATGGTTACAGCTGAAATTCAGAACTGTTGTGGTTGGGTGATATGATCAACATTCATCACAAGCTAATAATGATTATTCTGAACATCTTAATTGGAGATCACACAATTCTGTGTAGTGTGAAATAAGATGTCTGGGCGATTGCAAAGATTTTGACTGGTCTTTGTGCTGATAGCCTGCAGAAGATTTTAATATTCTGAAGTCACACCAGATGGGCAATCTGCTGCAGTATATACCTTGGATCAGTTTTAAACTGCAAGGGCTCTCTATCTGATGTCACCTCAAGGGGAAAATAATAAACAGCTGCACTAATGACATTTTTTAATCCCTCTGCTCTTGATTTACCTAGGCTGTGACTGATGCAGTATTCAGTTTAGGAAAACTGTACAAAGACCTTCTACAATACTAAGAAAATGGACCAGAAATGGAACTGGAAAAAAAAAAAAAAAAGAGCACCTATTATTTAACTGCTCTATGCATGCCTTCTAATCCTATGTGCAAAATTTAACTTGTTGTTGCAAAATAAGTTTGGAATAGCATACAGATATGAGAAAAAATGGCAGGGAAAAGAGTAAAGGAGTACAAATGAAATTTTGATTAATTTTTATAGCTGAAAGAAATGTACTCAGTTTTCTGGATCAATTGCGTTATTTATTCGGGGAGTGAGTAGATAGCAATACCAGCTCTCCTCCACTCCAAGGTTTTGCTGGATACATTCTTTCATAGAATATTCCATGGAAGAAACTTGAGTCAATTTGAGTTCTGCAGCCCTTCACTGCAGTCCCCATAATTGGCGTTTTGTCCATTTTGGTACAGGACAACGCATAGCTTTGGATGTTTTGTAGTGTTGTGCATCTCTTTTGGTGTGCAATTTTAGCACAGTTCATTATCTGGGTAATCTGATCAGTAGCTTATGCAATTAATATGAAATATAGTCAAATTTTTGAATATTTTTAAAAATAAATAGTTTTGGACTATAGCAAACATATCATGTTAAAAGAGGGAGAGAAATGTGAGGAATTTGGATCTGCTGTTATAATAACTGAGTTTGAATTAGACAACCAAAGAACCAACTATAGTAAATGCAAATTCTATTAAGCAGAAACATTTGGAACTTGTCACTGAATAAATAAGATGTCGTCTAAGTGCTTTGCCCTGATGTGGCTGCTGAACACAAGTATTGTGAGTAAATGGTAGATGAAATAATCTGAGTTGAAAAATACAACATGTAAAAGACCACTAGAATTTTCACCTGGGTTGTGAAAGACAAGGAAAAAAATATTTTGGTTTGACTTTCTTTCTTTGAGAATTGGAGAAGACAGAAGGAAGTTCCCTGGGACTCTACTCCAGCACATTATAGGATAACTTATACTTGACTTGCCATAAATGAGCTGAAAAGCCAGATAGGTGGAGTGATTTGTTTTGAAAGTGTGATTTGCTGAAAAATATGCTGCCTTTGTTTGAAAGGCTCCCAATTACACTAATTCTGAAGAAGATTGCTTCCTACTGTTTAACTTGAAGACAACATATCCAAATTGGATTATGATAGACATAGCTGCCTTATACCTGAGGCCTGCTCAAGAACAAGTGATGTCATGAACTGCTCACCTCTGAAGTACTGATTAATGAACAAAACCTGTCCCAGAAACAGGGGTCTAAATGTCTCAATTCCCAAGAGAGTTTGCATTTTTTTTCATTGAGATGCACAGTACAATACAGTGAATTAAAGTAATTTTCAGTTCTGTAACTGAATGTCATTCCCTTTAAATGAGATACTGGCAGTTAGATGGCTTTGATTGCTGCCAGCTGTCAATACCCCTAAGGAAAGCCGAGATACTTCTACGGTGGAAGATGAACAAGAAGCCTGCTGATCAAACACATCACAAGTTGTGTCAGAGGATTAGCGAGTTAAATAAAATAAATGTGTGTTTACACTCTTCTAGTCATAAACAAGCTGTCTGTGAGTTTTCTTTTTTTCCTTACAGAGAACACTTCAGTGTGTTAACTGGTTTTTGTAGCTTCTGTTCTTGCATTATGGAATACATGTCTCTAGATAGAGAGGAAAGGAGCTAAACCAGCCATTTTCCTGTTGTCCAAATGTCTGTCTATTTTGCTTGGATAAGTACCCTTTAAATATACAACAGGAGTAAAAGTGATTCATTCATTATTGTTACTACTGTTGTAGTAAATGGATATATGGGCTAAAATTTCAAAACTAGACACTCAAAACTTTAAATATGCAGTTAATTAATGAATCAAATACCTGCTGTGTATACAAGTCAGGTATTAGTGTTGCACACAGTCTGTTAGATTCTTTTCGTTTCTGTATTCGTAATTTAGACTTACACACCAGATTATGTCTAATTTTGTAAAATGTAATCCATATGTTTTGTGAGTCCTCTTCTGTTTCTTCTTACTACACCTGCTTACTCTTAGTGTTCAGCAGAAAATTAGCTGAAAGCAATAAAAAGGGAAGTGAAGACTAGCAATGCAGTTTAAAAAGTGTAAGAACAATCTTAAAAAGTTTAAATCTGTCTGTACGTCTATGCATTGTCAAGTGGCTGAGAATATAAAGTGTTTTTTTGGATTGGTTTGTTCTCCTTTACAGCCAATGTTTCAATGTTAGCCAGGTGATGTTTTAAAAGTCTGTGGAGCTGATTAGTGTTGGGTATAGGTGTATCATCTTAACAGAGATATCTCCTTGGAGGACATGTCCAACCTTAACAAGATTAATAGAGAAACAAAAAATATTTAATTATATTACATGGCAAAGAAATGTGAAGTTTTATTCCTCAAAGAGAAAAAAGGTTTGTTTTTTTTCTTGACAAAGGGCTAGATTTAATGGAAATTAGCATAAATCCATAGGGAATATATTTGAGTATTGCATGAACACCAAGGTGTCTAAAGTCTGCAAAAATTCTTACTAAATCTCATTGTGCCTTCTGGGACACCAACCACTGTAAAGATTTTTTTTCTGAGTTTATTAAAAGCTTCTGAGACACTTTTAATGACAGGTAGTCATTATGTAGCAGCCACAGTGCGGAGGAGTCCTGTAGTGTTTTACATCTTATTTGTCCATTGTCTTCCCATTTGGAGAGACATACTGGCTAAGTAAGGAGGCTAATCCTCTGTCCTTTCATGAGTTCTTGAAACTCTTTAAAGAGGAAGAGAAATCCTAGACAACTCACAAACTGAAAAGCAGAGACCATACTGAATAGTCAACCAACAGCAATCATGTGAGAAGAGAACTAGAGAAGGGTTTAGAGCCAGGCCTATCAGGTATGTATCTGAAGGGAGGGCATCAAGAGGATGGAGCCAGGCTCTTCTCAGTGGTGCCAGGCAACAGGACAAGAGGCAATGAACAGAACGTTCCACCTGAGTTCAAACTTTTTTTAATGTGCAGGTGACTGGGCACTGGAACAGATTGCCCAGACAGGCTGGAGAGTCTCTGTGGAGGCTGGTGAGCTTGCTACACAAGGGTTTCTGAGGACTCCTTGAGAAGGAAGGACTCTGAGAGGCATTCTCTATGTTAGGGAGACACAAGAGGCTTCTCTCACAGTATACTCTGTTCTGTTTTGCTAATGTACTCCAGTTCTGTTTCTCAGTTGGTTTACAACCACTTGCTTCTCAGTCACTCTTTCTGTTTTCCTGTTGGTTTCCATACTCTAACCTCATCTTTGTACTGCTTCCATGCTTTCTGATGATTGATCTTTGATACTCTCTCTACTCTTACCCTCTTCATACTTAAACTAGGACCTTTCCCATGAAGCTTGTCTTTGTCACTGAACCCTCCACGCATGCAGCTGGAATAAACATTTCCGTGGAACCCCAAAGACCCTTCCTGCCTCTTTGCCATCGGCTCATATTAGCAGCTACCCAGCTTGCTACAAGTCTCCCTCGTGGAGAAAGTCAAGAATCATCTAGACACAATCCTGAGTAAACAAGCTCTAGGGGACCCTGCCTGAACAGGAAGGTTGGACTAGATGACCTCCAGTGGGCCCCTTCCAACCCCAATCATTCTATGATTCTCTGATTTCATGTGATCTCGTCTTCTTCAGAGGCAGGTGGTCTGTGTGATTTTCTCAGTAATCCTAACTTAGGCTTAGCTATATGCATAGACCAAGGCTTCATAGACTAAAAATCAAAGATCTTAGAAGTATTTTGTTTTCTTAGTTTTTCTAAATGTGAAGGTTATGAATATGTTACCAAAATGGGATGTAGGACCCAATTCAGTTTTTGCTCACCCGTGGTGACTCTAAAAAAGCAAGTGGAGGTGTAAAAACCAGTCACGAAAGCTGTGTTTACACCTCTCTAGTGTGGTACATTTCAATATCATTCCTAGCTTTCTAGATAAGGGAACAACTGAAATGTGCTGTGTCTGTCCTCCCCAAATGTGCATTCATTTTCAGTGAGTACCCAGTGGTAGGTGAAGGGTTGGTCTCTGTGTGCAGTCTAGCTGTGATAGTCAGTGAATACCTGGACCAGGGAAGGCTTCTCGCTGTAGATGTAGCTGATGAAATGCCACTAAAAAGTAATGACACATAACATAAATTGCCTTCTGAACATCATGAAGGTTGATTCCCTTTTACCTCTGTGATGTCCTGCTAATGTGGGCACCTGACTGAGGCTGAGTAAAAGGAATTCCTTCCTCCTCTTTTGTGCCTTGAACCTCTTCAGTGAGGTGCCGTTTTTAATCTTCCCTATTCATTCCTTTTGCTTTGAAGGGAGCTTTTGTTCGGTATATTCATCAAGGTATTAACTTTTTTTTTTAGGCCTTATTATTTAAATGTCTGACAACCTCAAAACTCGAGTGCATTGATCATTAGAACAGCACAGCAAAGTAGGAGGGACCACCGCCTTGGAGAAAAGGAACTGAGGACTGAAGTAGCTCAAGTGACTTCTCAGCAGCCACACACTGAATCTATGGATGAGTAAAGACTCCAGTTCTAAGTGCCATACCTACCCCAAACCATGTGTGTGTGCAGGGTGTGTGCATGTGTAGTCACTGGCAAACTCCAAGCTGAACCAGCCAGGGAGTAGGAGGCCCTGGGTCCAGGCAGGGTTTTCAGGCCGGCAGAAGGTCTGCGCTGGTATTTGGGGGGACCTGTGAGTGTGGGATGCCCATGGGACAAGTGTGTGAGTTCTTCATATGTGCAGTGTGGATCCAGCAGGACCAGCCAGTCAGTCAGGGACCTGTGGGATGATTAAGGGGGATGGGATGAGGAAAGGGGTGCTGGGTGGGCAGAGGGGCCATGCAAGTGCTCAGGGGAATCTGTAAATACATGTATGCTTGTACATAGCTAAGGAAGTGTGGGTTTGATGAGTGGACAGTGAGGGGGGTTGAGACCTGGCTGAATGATAGGTCTCAGAGGGCTGTGATCATCGACACAGAGTCTAGTTTGAGGCCTACTTTGGTGTTACCCCACCCCCTTTTTCCCCCCTTCCCTGCTATCCCTGTCCACTCCCTCGGTCTCCTCCTGTGGGTCTGTGAGGGATCCCAACTCCACCCTCCGATCCCCATGAAACTCTAAACCCTCTGCCTTTCCTTGCCTTTGTCTCTGGAGGTCTGCATGCTACCATGTGAATAAAGATCTTCTGTGTTCTCCATGCAGAGGCCACGTCTCATCTCCTTCCCTGCTGTGTTTGTTGCGAGGAGCAAGATGCCAGGGCTGGCCATGAGGCCCCTGGCCGGTGAGGGCCCCGTGGTCCCTGCCTTCCGAGGGAAGGTTTGGAGCATGAGAGGCCGACCTGGGCTGGGCAGAAATGCTCTTTGGCACTGTTTGCAGCTTGCCACTCCACCGAAAAGCCGGCAAACCACAACATCCTGTATCTTAGCAGTGCACCTCAGCGGTCAGTACTGGGTCCAGTCTTGTTCCACTTACTCATCAAAGACTTGGATGAAGGGACAGAGCACACCCTTGGCAAGTTTGCAGATGATACAGAACTGGGAGGAGTGACTGACACACCAGAGGGCCGTTTTGCCTTTCAGTGAGACCTGGACAGGCTGGAGAGTTGGGCAGAAAAGAACTCAATGAAGTCCAACAAAGGTAAGCACAGGATCTTGCACCTGGGGAGGAATTACCTCATGCCCCAGTACTGGCTGGGGGCTGATCTGCTGGAAAGCAGCTCTGTGGAGAAGGACCTGTGGGTCCTGGTGGACAACAAGCTGTCCATGAGCCAGCAGTGTGCCCTGGGGGCCAAGAAGGCTGATTGCATCCTGGGCTGCACTAGGAAGAGCACTGCCAGCAGGCCAAGGGAGGAGATCCTACCCCTTTGCTCAGCCCTGGTGAGGCCACATCTGGAGTGCTGTGTCCAGTTCTGGGCTCCTTAGTACAAGAGAGACTAGAGAGGATCCAGTGGTGGAGGTTAACATGGTTAAGGGCCTGGAGCATGCGTCTTATGGGGAAAGGCTGAGGGAGCTGACACTGTTTAGCCTGGAGAAAAGATGGCTGAGGGCAGATCTTATCAATGTATATAAATATTTTAAGGAAGGGTGTAAGGAGGACAGAGCCAAGCTCTTTTGGTGGTTCCCAGCAAAAGAACAAGGAGCAGCAGAAAGAAACTGAAGCACAGAAAGTTTCATCTGAATATGGGGAACAACTTCTTTACTGTGAGGGTGACAGAGTACTGGTACATGGTGCTCAGAGAGGTTGTGGCATTCTCCTTCCCCAGAGATACTCAAAAACTGCCTGGACATGATCCTGTGCAACCTGCTGTAAGGTGAACCTGCTTTAGTGGGTGTTTGGATTGGATGATCTCCAGATGTCCCTTCCCACCCTAACCATTCTGTGAGTCCAAGAACCTGGTGTGTGTCCTGCACTAGTGACGATCTGTGTCTGCCTGACCAAGAGGAGGAGGAGGGGACATTCCCTGTGTGCCTGTGTCTGGTGTGAGTCCTGAATGTGGGAGCTGCTGGGGGCAGTACCTTGTCTGTGGCTCTCTGTGTGACCAGCTGTGTTGGTGTCCTCTGTGAATGTGTCTGTCCACATGAGTGCATGTCTCTGTGTCTCTCGGATATCTACCCAGCTCTGCTGCTGGTTGAACCTGCAAAGGGGAAGGCATCAGCCATGTCCCTCAGCCTGGACAGAGACCCTGGACAGCGTGCCTGGCTGGGCTCCAGTGGCCAGGCAGGAGGAATCTCCAGGCCTGGAGCTGCTGGAGCTGGTGAACACTTGTAACAGCTTAATGTTGTGCCTATGTAACACTGCTTTAGCTGGATAATCCCCAAAACTAACTTCTTTTTTTTGTCACTCTGTCCTTTAAAGTTACAAAGGTATTATACTTATGGAGACGTAGACCACCAAGATTAAGAGGAGTATTTTCAGTGACTAGTCTTTTTATGTTCCTCTACTTAAAGGAAAAAAGAGTTCATCATAAATTACTTTCAGTGGGTTTGAATATTGTCATAATATTGTAGTTAATAAAGCTGGAGACCCTCTAGGGCACACAAGGACCTTAGTGCCCTGTAAATAAGGAATTAAAAAAATGTGGGATGAAAAATTATTTGACATTTTAAAAAATTTGGCTTCTGATGTGGTTAATATGACACAGCAGATGTAACATGCCACAGAGGTCACAGCTTACTGCCTGAGGTGAGCTAACTGAGCAGAAACCACAAGAAGAGATTATACCCACAGAAACAGTTTATTACAAGAGAGCTGAAGGGCATTGGCTGTGAATAAGCTAGAGAAATTTATGCTGTAGTTTAACCATCAGTTTAAACTCCTGAAGCTGACAAAAGAGGCACTCGGCCTTCCCTGGATTACTTTTCCTGCTGCTGTGCCCACACAAACAGCTGTTCTTGACAAAGAGAGGTGATGGCAGAAGAGCAAGCAAAAGAAATATTCAATTTTTAACTTGGACAAGACTTTCTGCCTAGTTTACTGCCTGCAAAATACAAACTTTTATGTTGGCACAAGTGAGGAATTAATATAAGGATAGAAATGAATGGCTGAGCAAGGGAACCATAATGGATCTCTTTATTTAGCTGGCCTATGCTACATAAAAATGACTGCAGAATTATGACATTGTAATTGCTTTGTGGATAAGTAGGAAAATGGGTTTACTACCAATTCATAGCATAATTCAGAAAAAATCCCCAAGGGTTATCTAGTCCCAACTCCTGATAATAGCAGAGCACTTCAATGGTCATTGAAGTGGCTCACAGCCTTCCCCAGTTGCATTTTGAATGTTGCCATGGTGGAAATGACAAAACCCCTTTGGATAGGCTGTTTCCAATTCTTAACCCACCTTTGGAAATAATTTTTTCCTTATGTCCTCTTGGAGTTTATTTTGACAACATATCTCATCTGGGGGAGCCCTGACCCAATCGCTGTATTTCAAATGCAGCCTCCGTAGTGCTGAATAAAGAGAAATAATGGACTTTGTTGACCTGCTGGCTAAGCTTTTCCTAGCCCAGTATGTGGTTAACCTTTGTCACAACAGGGTACATGGCTGTCTCAATTGAACTTACGGGCCACCAAGATAGCTTCCCTGATGGCCCTTCTGTGCAGAGCTGTTTTCCAGCCCTGTCTGTCCTGCTGCACTGAGTTTTTTATCTTACTATGCAGATTCCTAGTATATGATTACATTAGATGAAAATAGCAAAGTGATTCAGAAAACTTTGAAACAAGCCCNTGGACATGATCCTGTGCAACCTGCTGTAAGGTGAACCTGCTTTAGTGGGTGTTTGGATTAGATGATCTCCAGATGTCCCTTCCCACCCTAACCATTCTGTGAGTCCAAGAACCTGGTGTGTGTCCTGCACTAGTGACGATCTGTGTCTGCCTGACCAAGAGGAGGAGGAGGGGACATTCCCTGTGTGCCTGTGTCTGGTGTGAGTCCTGAATGTGGGAGCTGCTGGGGGCAGTACCTTGTCTGTGGCTCTCTGTGTGACCAGCTGTGTTGGTGTCCTCTGTGAATGTGTCTGTCCACATGAGTGCATGTCTCTGTGTCTCTCGGATATCTACCCAGCTCTGCTGCTGGTTGAACCTGCAAAGGGGAAGGCATCAGCCATGTCCCTCAGCCTGGACAGAGACCCTGGACAGCGTGCCTGGCTGGGCTCCAGTGGCCAGGCAGGAGGAATCTCCAGGCCTGGAGCTGCTGGAGCTGGTGAACACTTGTAACAGCTTAATGTTGTGCCTATGTAACACTGCTTTAGCTGGATAATCCCCAAAACTAACTTCTTTTTTTTGTCACTCTGTCCTTTAAAGTTACAAAGGTATTATACTTATGGAGACGTAGACCACCAAGATTAAGAGGAGTATTTTCAGTGACTAGTCTTTTTATGTTCCTCTACTTAAAGGAAAAAAGAGTTCATCATAAATTACTTTCAGTGGGTTTGAATATTGTCATAATATTGTAGTTAATAAAGCTGGAGACCCTCTAGGGCACACAAGGACCTTAGTGCCCTGTAAATAAGGAATTAAAAAAATGTGGGATGAAAAATTATTTGACATTTTAAAAAATTTGGCTTCTGATGTGGTTAATATGACACAGCAGATGTAACATGCCACAGAGGTCACAGCTTACTGCCTGAGGTGAGCTAACTGAGCAGAAACCACAAGAAGAGATTATACCCACAGAAACAGTTTATTACAAGAGAGCTGAAGGGCATTGGCTGTGAATAAGCTAGAGAAATTTATGCTGTAGTTTAACCATCAGTTTAAACTCCTGAAGCTGACAAAAGAGGCACTCGGCCTTCCCTGGATTACTTTTCCTGCTGCTGTGCCCACACAAACAGCTGTTCTGGACAAAGAGAGGTGATGGCAGAAGAGCAAGCAAAAGAAATATTCAATTTTTAACTTGGACAAGACTTTCTGCCTAGTTTACTGCCTGCAAAATACAAACTTTTATGTTGGCACAAGTGAGGAATTAATATAAGGATAGAAATGAATGGCTGAGCAAGGGAACCATAATGGATCTCTTTATTTAGCTGGCCTATGCTACATAAAAATGACTGCAGAATTATGACATTGTAATTGCTTTGTGGATAAGTAGGAAAATGGGTTTACTACCAATTCATAGCATAATTCAGAAAAAATCCCCAAAGGTTATCTAGTCCCAACTCCTGATAATAGCAGAGCACTTCAATGGTCATTGAAGTGGCTCACAGCCTTCCCCAGTTGCATTTTGAATGTTGCCATGGTGGAAATGACAAAACCCCTTTGGATAGGCTGTTTCCAATTCTTAACCCACCTTTGGAAATAATTTTTTCCTTATGTCCTCTTGGAGTTTATTTTGACAACATATCTCATCTGGGGGAGCCCTGACCCAATCGCTGTATTTCAAATGCAGCCTCCGTAGTGCTGAATAAAGAGAAATAATGGACTTTGTTGACCTGCTGGCTAAGCTTTTCCTAGCCCAGTATGTGGTTAACCTTTGTCACAACAGGGTACATGGCTGTCTCAATTGAACTTACGGGCCACCAAGATAGCTTCCCTGATGGCCCTTCTGTGCAGAGCTGTTTTCCAGCCCTGTCTGTCCTGCTGCACTGAGTTTTTTATCTTACTATGCAGATTCCTAGTATATGATTACATTAGATGAAAATAGCAAAGTGATTCAGAAAACTTTGAAACAAGCCCACATTGAATTTCCTGTTTCCTAGAATGGTGTCCTAGTCTTTTGGGGCCCTTAAAAATCTTCAGGTTGTTGTCTTTCCATATCTTCCTCTCAGTCTACTAAGGTTAACCTTGCCACACGTGCCTTCTACACATCCATGATCCTCCTCTTTGGAAGTTAAGAGTAAACATAGTAAAAGCAAAACTTTTAAAAATTGAGAATATCGATGAGAAAGGAAAAGGACAAGAAGGCAGAAACATGGGGTGCTTAGCTTTGCCATTGTTAGGACCCTGGACACATAGTAGATTCCATAAGCAATCAAAACAGAGACTGTTAAACTAGCATATGTAACTAACATTAAAATAGTCTTGCCATGTCAGATAAAGCTCCTTTAAAAGTATATTTTCTTCCTTTTGTGATTATTTTGCTTTTGAAATTACTCTGTATGAAACTGTGTTTAATCATTACAAGTGTGACTATCCCTGTACTGTTCAAATGTCTTCTCCTACTACATTTTATTTCTTATCAGGAACAGCATGCCAAACACTTGTCTCAGTGTTCATATCAAAGAAGACAAAATCCAGGCCTCTGAAGGACTGGGTTGCTTTATGCATTTTTGTTCATCACAGAGAACAATCCCCATACTTTCAAGTGCACTAGGTGTATTTGTAGTGCCTTGCCAATTGCAAGGAAATTTTTTCTACTTTTAGTGTTCTGCTTTGCTCATTCTTTCCTCCATTGTCATAACTGAATTCATAAAACAGTTCTTTTTTTGTTTGTTTCTTTTATAAATGGAACATTCTTCAGGAGGAGAGCAAGAATACACGCACAGAAGTCATTGAAGAGTCACCTGTATTGAAAAAAGACCTCTTACTTTCAATAATGAAAAATAATAAATTTTGACATGATATGAAAAAGGTAAATTTATTGTTTGCTTGCCTTAAAAATACCATTTCACCAAGCAAAGTAATTTAGGAGTAACTCATTTATTATATTTTTACTTTTATAATATTTTAAAGACACACCTATTTAATGTATCATTTTAAGGATGAAGAAAATGTGATGATAAGGTTCAAGAGTGAAAGTTACATTCAGTAGGTGCTCTTTATCCTACAGTAATAACAGTATAATACAGTAGCCCTGAGAAAAAAATCTATTGTGTTCCTTTTTTCAAGGTCTTGCAGCAGGTTCTGAGTGTATTTTGCTGTTATATCCATCTCTAACATGCTAAGAGACTACTTATATCCATTATATCATATATAATATATCCACCCCTAAGAGCAGCAGATTATTAGACCTGGATTTAACGGGGTGAGATTGACCTGCAACAGTTTGAGAAATGGTAACAGAAAAGTTTGTGTGTCTTGGGTTCTTTGTCTGTGAAGACCTCCCACCCATTTTGTTCCCAGGTTTTCTTTCCAGCTATATAGAATAATACGTGAAAAATAATAAACGCAAAATTTTCAGAATAAGTATAACCTGTTTCATGAATAATTCATTTATGTCTTGTATGACTTCATTATGTCATGTATAACTAGCACTTTGTACTGTCAGGCTGAAAAGCTACAAAAATTGTTTAACTGTGCAGCATAAATTCATAACTTGTAATTTGAAAAGTGACATGATATTGCTCAAGTCCTTGCATTCTCAAACGTGCTTTCCCAGATAATTTATTTAAGATTTAAAAAATACAAGACTTAGAGGGTATGTTTTTCAGTCAGAGAGGTCTGCCTTTATAAAAACAGATCATATGTTTCATAATATTCACTGGCCTAACAGCTCTCATAAAGAAATTAATTTCAGCTATTGGTCTTAATTCTGCAAGATAGCTAAAGCCATAGCTAAATATTTCCTCACTTATGTTAGATATCTGATATATAGTAATATACCCATCTTCTAAGTGAGGAAACTGTGGCACTACCCCAAAAAATATTGTTCCCTAATTGCCTAAAGGAGTCAGTAAAACAGCTGTGACTTTGCTGTGATTTGAAGCCCAAAGTGTAACATGGCCTGTCTGGTACCTGCACGTTTGGTTAGTTGGTTGGTTGCTCCAGTGGGAAGAAGATTAAAGTTTTGTTCAAGACTGTATTTACAGCTGCAACTATTTGTTGGTGTTTATATTAGTATTCTGTCTTGCAGTTTCATCAGTGCTCACCAGAGAATGTGTTTCTGGAGAAAATGTTCCTAGAAGGAAGGTAAATAAGCATATGGATCAGTTTGTCTTAGGATGTCCTCCTGCAGAAAAAGGAAAGAAAGCAAGCCATCCTTCCTCTTCTTACATCTCTCAAACTATGCAAAAGAGTTACAAGATCCTACCTTCAATACCTATGTAACGACCAATGACCTATGTAATCACAGAATCATTTATACTGGAAAACATTCTAAAGATCGAGTCCCACCCAATTCCACCACTAAACCATCCCTAAGCATCTACATGTCTTTTAAAGACCTCCAGGGTTGGAAACTCACCTGCTTCCTTGGCCTTTATACTCCCAGCAGTCTCCAGGCATGTAATGACAAAGGGCTTTCCTTCTCACCCAAGTAGCAGAAAAAAAATGCCAAGACAAGAAGGATAAGGATGTCTGCAGTTAAACACCAGAATTAGGTGCCTGAAATTTCCCTTTAGAAGTTTTTTGAAGGCCACTTTTCTTTCCATTGACTAGAGAGACAACCTGAGCACTTACTTTAATATTGCTTCATTTTAACTTTTATGTTTGTGACAGGTGCAGAGTAAATCTCATACCTCTTTATTTTTTTTTCACAGTGTGAAATAGGGTTTTCTAAGATTACTATTCATGGTTACTAACAGTTGTTCCTCTGCATTGTTTAGAAATACCTGCATTCAGGGTCAACAATTTCATTACCTAGTCATAAATTCAGTTAAGAGCTGTATGTACAGATCCTCACTGACTTTCCAGTGTGTCCAATAAGGAACAGTGTCAGGATTAATTGTTAAGTCTTACCATTCTAGTGTCCTTCAATCTCAGGGCTCCGAGCAAACTTTAAAAAAACTTTCTGGTTTTGTTTTAATTGCCTCATTTTTAACCATCACAATCTGGAGGCGAGGAGAATCATAGGCATTGATATGGATTTCTTTTTCTGGTAAATAGGATTTGTTTTGCATTTTAAACTGTTGAACAGGGTCTTTTTCTTTCAAACACATATTTTTCCCTTTAAGCATACCATTATGTGTATATCTCACGAATGCAGAGAAAAGATCACTATGCAGAAATGGGACATGAATAACATTTTGCTATCCTGTACCATCATGTTTTTAAAAATAATATGTTTGTTCAGATTTTTCTCTTCACAAACTGTGATCCAAGAGCAAGGCGACCTCATGGCAACCAACAATTACAGGCAGAACATCTCAAAAACAGTCTTTAAAGGATGAAGCCTCAGGCAAGTTCTGTTTCCTGTAATGTCAGAAGAAAAGTTAATACAAAGTGAGTCTTCAAATGAACAGAAACTAATTTGATACTTGGCAGTAGCTAAGGAAGAGCTTATTTCTTCTTTAAGTTTTTGTTTTGCTTTTCCTCTTCCCACAGAGATATTTTGTAGTTTTTCATACTCCTTCATCAAACCTTTAAGGCAGAAGAGTCTCGATAAGACAAGTGATTCATTGAGCCAGACTTCCCAGGTGAAAAGAGTATGTTGAAATTACATATGAAGAATGCAGATAGGAATTTTGTATTCACCTATTCCCTACAACAGCCTGGCACGTGAGATTATGCGGGGATGCAAATTTGCTCTCTAAATTCCATTTTCACAGTCTGAACCAACAGTAATACTGGGAATGCAACTACTGCTTTTGTCCATTCAGTATGCAGGTCACTATAAAATTGCTGGTTCAGAACCTCCTCATCTGACCTGCCATCACCTCTTCATGTCAAAAAAAGTTGCTAAAGACATCAGTTCTAAACCCAAAGAGGACAAATAAATTACTGCCATCATCCCTTTGCGGAGGGGTTAGCACAACTCTTCCTTAGAACACCTGACCTTGCAATGTCATTGCAAGAAATTAATTCTGGCCTATAGATAACTTATTTGTGTAGAAGTTGGCAGAAATTGGATGATTTATCAATCTCATCCTTCATTTGCAATTGTAAATAGAGTATTGAATAGGCAAGTTCTATTTTCATCATACAAATTGACTGTCTGGTACAGAATTATTCAAATACTAATCCTAATTTGCACCCAGTGCAATACTATTCAAGTCAAAGGGTAAATCTGGTATTTTGACCTCACACAGAAATTGACCCATTTATTTTTCATTGTGTTCTGTTTGATACCTTATTTATAAGAAAGTAAAGACTTCAGATAGCCTTCACTCATAATCCCAAAGACGAAGAAGAAAATTTGAAGTCCTTTTCTGAGGCAACGTCATACAATTGAGTTCTGTGATTTTCCTTGCTGAGGTGTGTTTGTCACCCATTAATTGATCTTACTCTTAGTCCAAGTTCTAAAGCAATGTAAATTTCACATGGTCAACACAGATCTTAGAGCCTTCTTCATCCTGCTGTGTTCCTGGATGTTCCTGGAAGGATCTCTGGCATTAAAGATGTAGTTGCATAAAAGAAAGGGGTTGGAATGGACTGCTTTTTTTTTTTTTTTCAGCAAACATATTTAACTTTTTACTGCATCTTCTTTTCTATCACCTTGGTTATTCTCCCTCAGAGATTCCTTCTAATCTGTCATGATACCTAGATTCATTATTTACTTGAAAAGCTTTCAAAAAACATCTTGTGTTTTCTTTCATTATCTCAGCCCCTCTAGAAGGGATTATTCTAGGTAACACTTGCAAATTTACCTCACTAACATTCCTTAATTCCTCCAAAGACTTATTTTTTTATTGTGAAGTATACACATTTGTGAAAACTGTTGGACAGCTTGTATTTTACAACCTTGCTGGTTTGGTTTCGATAGTTCAAAAGTTTTCATGCAAAAAAGTGCTCATAGTATCATAAAATGGTTTGGGTTGGAAGGGACCTTAAAGATAATCTAGTTTCAACCCCTCAGCTATGGTCAGGGATACCAACCACAGGACCAGATTGTTCATAGTGCCATCATCCTAGCCTTGAAACTTCCATGGATGGGACATCTACAACTTCTCTGGGCAGCCTGTTCCTGTGCCTCACCACCCTCACAGTAAAGAATTTCCTTCTAACATTTAGCCTAAATGTTTCCTCTTTTTGTTTAAAACCATTCCCCCTTGTCCTGTCGCTGTCTGCCTGTGTGAAAAGATGTTCTCCACCTTTTTCCATAAGCCCCTTTAAGTACTGAAAAGCTGCAGTGAGGTCTTTGCAGAGTCTTCTCCCAGTTGAACAACCTCAACTGAGCCCACTCAGCCTGTCTTCATAGGAGAGGTCCTTCATGCCCCTCCTCTGGTTCTGCTCCAGCAGGTCCATGTCTTTCCTCTGCCCCAGACTTGGACATGGTTCTCCATGTGAGGCTTCATGAGGATATAGCAGAGGGGCAGAATCACCTCCTTTGACCTGCCGGCCGCGCTTCTTTTGATGAGGCCCAGGGTGTGGTTGGCTTTCTGGGCTGCAAATGCACATTGCTGACTCCTGCCCAGATTTTTATCCACCAGAAACTCATGTCTCTTCAAGCTTTACATGACATTTTCCTCTGGATTTTTTTTTTGTTTAATATTTTTCAATAGCCTTTCCCAATGTAATAATCTGTGACTCCATGTAATAATAATGAATTGGGAAAACACAATGCCATGTGGCTGGTTTTTATAATGAAAGCAACATAACTCACTAATCTTGTTCTGTTTACATGATTTTTACATGTAAGAATAAGTAACAAAAATAGTTGGTGGATTTCATGTATTCGAAGTTCAAAGATTAATCCCAGCAGTTAAATACAAGCCAATAAGATGAAGGAAGACAGAAGTAAAATGACAAAGGTGAAGTCTGACACTTTAATTCCATTCTTTATTCTCCCTCACTTTATCTGGTCCCTCTTACAGCTTGTCCCCTAAAACAGGGTCCCACTCCCCCACCTTTTTTCCCTCTGTCTCCATTATGGATTTTGATTTGAACTGTAATAAACATGGAATCACTGTCATAAAGCAAATAAATGGAATGCTATAGAGCAGTTGCCTACCACTTCACAGCTTTTTTTTGTTCATGAATTTGTATCCTAAATTTATTGTTTTAATATGTCAAAGTCCAACAGCTTATTAACTGCTCTGACACTTGGAATACACTTTTTTTGATCATGTGTCACTCATTCTAATGACTTTGTTTTTTGAAGGACCACTAAATCTTATAAGCGGAGGTTTAATTTCCTCCTTTGAAAGAAAAGGAAAAAAATTACTAAAGTACTTGATGTTGGCTCTATAGCAATGAGGTATTCATCTCTATTTCTGTCTGTTGAGATGCTTTTCAGGATAATAATTGGGAATTGATCATTGTAAAAATCTATATTACAGCAACAAAAATGACATATGCATTACACTGATAGGATTTTAATATTGAAATAAATTTTTTGTAGTAATATTGCTTGGGGATGCATGAACTTTTCGCACTTAAAATGTATTTTGAGAGTTTCAAGAATACTTAGTATTTCTAATTATTTCATGTAAATTTCAATTCCCCCACTTGAATTGTTTAGTTAATAAGTACTGGAATTTTAAAATTACATTCTCTCACATTTTCTTCATTATTATGATGAGAATTTTATCTTCTTTGGGCATTTATATTTCTGTAGGTAATAAGCATAGTCAGTTGTTGCAAATCTCCTGATTCTGAGCTGGTTTCTGCAGTTTTTCATACTGTAAAATTAATTACAAAAGTTCAGTAGTAGAACAGTTGGTAAGAATTGGGTGTGGGGTGAGGAGCAGAATGAAGAAATTCAAAATGTGGAGAATTAATTGAAGGAGGAAGAACCTGAAGAAGGACCTGAGCCACAGAGATTGAAAAGCTATTTCCTGTAGTCCCGGGTATAAAAGTGTTTCATGTTCAGCAGGAGAACATGGCAAGGTGGGCTTTGTGATAGGGTGGTCTCCTTCAGATGGAGCTCTTACCTTTAAGAGTCTACTAGGGTTCATTTCCACCAGAAGTTTACAACAACTAGGAAAAACTTTCTAAGTCTTGATTTTCAGCCACAGTAAGTGTGGTAGCAAACAGGCTGGCACCAGCCCTGGCAAAGCACGGCACTCGGAGAGAGCAAACACTTGGAGAGAAGTATGGGTCTACACCATAGCTCTCGGTGGAGGCAGAGCCAGCCTCACCAGCTGAGAAGCCTTAGAGGAGGTGCTGCTGTCCACAGAATAGAGCTCATCTGGTCCATACATGATTCCAGGTTGACTCTTGCCACATGTGAACCTTTGGAATCAGCCTGGAGCATCTGCTGCTTTTCAATTTGTGTGAACCAAAGCTGTGTTTCTACCTCAGTTTAGCTAGAAGTGTTGAAACAAGAAGATAAATCCAACACTCCTAAAAGTTTTGATGCTTAAGAAAAAGAGGTAGAGATAGGATGACCCTCCAAGAAGGGTATTTTGAGGAGCAGGCTCTGAGTCTATGTGGGACGTGCTTTGCATTTTCAATCTCTCTTCTGTTGCTCTTATATCTGTACTATTAGACACCATGGATCATACAGGGAATGTGAGCTGGGAGTCTGATTCTCTCCTTTACACTTGAGTTCAGATGCCTGTCATGATGGTGTCATTCTGTACTGGGTGTCCACAGTGGGCTGCTGGCAGCAGGGGCTGCAAGGCGGCCACTGCAAGGAGTGTCCAGGGCTGCCTCATGCTGGGCACAGCCAGTTCTGGGCCCTGCAGCCAAGGGAGTGGCGTCTCAGGGAAAAGATATTTTAAAATGGGTCGAATGCTGCATATGCAGTGAGGATTGAGGGGAAAACATGAGAGAAACAGCCCTGAAGACACCAAAATGAGAGAAGGAGGAGGGAAAGAGGTGCCCCAGAGCAGGAGCAGAGGTTCTCTTGCAGCCCCTGGAGGAGACCATGGTGGGGCATGGGAAAAGTGTGAGGAGGAAGGAGTGACACAGTGGAGCTCTTATGGAGTGATTCGAAACCCCACTCCCCATCCTCTGCGTCATGCAAGGAGGAGGAGAAGGGAGAGGAGCTAGGAATGAAGGAGTGATGTGGAGCCTGGGAAAAAGCAAGTTTGGGAGAGGGGCAGGTGTTCTAAGTTTTGTCTTTGTTTCTCACCATTCTATTCAATTTTTAAAACATTGAATTAATTTTCCACGAGTCAAATCTGTTTTGCCTGTGACAGTAACTGGGGGGAAATTTTCCTGTCCTCATCTCAACGCATGAGCTTTCTCATCATATTTTCTCCTCTGTCCAGCTGAGCAGGGGGCTGAGTGAGAGTTGAGGGGGAGTTTGGCTGTTAACCACTGCTGACCCACCGCACCTACAAGACAGAATTAGACATGGTCACTAGTTCTGTCACTGACTGACTATCCATGACTTTTTCCTCTGTCTAAAAGAGATGCAAAGATCCTTCTCTTGCAGTAGCACCACAGGCATTAAGTATCTATAGTCTGTAAAGTGGCACCTCCTTGTTTTTCTTCATAATTATGCAGTGAATAAATAGTATGTAGTGAGTGTAACAGATAGTGAGTTGAAGATATTTTGTCAAAAAATTAGCAATATCATAAGTACAAACTTAAGGAAGAAAATATTTCAGGTAAAAATGTGCTAGAATATGCCCCTTAGTCAATGTCTTTTGTCTGACTACTGACAAAATAGTCAGATAAAAGCCACTTAGGAGAAGTACAATTATTTTATTAATAAGAATTAATGCAAGCTATTGATACTTATTAATGATGCCATTGCAATCCAGATGAACCCTCTTATTTTTTAATGTTCAACTTAGCCATGATTCCCGAGGCATTTTAAGACATTCACAAGATTAATTGTTTTTAGGTGGAATTGCTGTTTGTTCTAACTAGCAGTGGCCTATTGACTTTCTGAGACAATGACATAAGATCAATGAGGATTTGAAGAAGATGAGTAAAGTAAGCCCAAAAATGCTGATGTCTTGAGTGACATATAAATATTGTCACCTTTGCTACTTTGCTTTATGCAGCCAGAATGATGCAAAAGCTGTTAGTGGTCAGTGCTGTCTTAAAAGTCTCTGTGAAACAAAACAAGCAGAGCTCATCCTGCTTCAAAGACACTGCTTGATTAGTATCAGGTCAATCTGTTCTACTGACACTGTCTGAAAAGAGACTGAGCATAGATTATTAGCGGAGGCAGAAGCTGCTCTAGTCCCTTATATTCATGTGATTGGAAAAAGCATACACAGATGAGGGCTGCTGTGCCAAGGCAACATGTTTCCTGTTCCAGTATGTATTTATGAACCTAGTGTATGTGGTGCCTCCTGTTCTGATGCGGGTCTTGGCACTGGCACATGTGCTGAAGTTCTGTGACAAAGACTATAGAATGTATTCCTGTATTGTGGGTTCTTTTTCTTTCCACCATCCCTCGCACCCTGTACTTTTAAGAAGCAGAATTGTGTACTCCTTCAGTGTGAAGAAATACTGCCTGTTATCTGTGACTGTAGTGAAGGTTTCTGACACTGGTTACAGGAAAGTGATATTGCCGACAGACTGTAGCCTACAATGTTGTGAGTCCTCATAGGGAGAAGCCTTCCAGTATTTCTATCTTTACACAAGATCAGTTACATTTGAAAAGTTTCATGTTTCCTTATAATAGTGCAAATTAGTCAGCTGCTTGAGTACATAGGTGTGTTTTGGGGGATATAAAATGGAGAGTTGCTCCATTCCAAGCCAAGGGAATTGTGGACATCAAATACAGAAACTGATGTGACCTTATTGACATGGGATTTTGGTAAGTTTTAGGAAGTAGCAGCATAAGAACTGTGCTACTTTTCCTTTTATATTTTTTTTAAATAGTACATTTGAAGAGGACATGCTGTTGGGGAGCCTGTAGAAGTAGCACAGTGAAGTCATACAAAAGACAAAATTGGGGAATAGGACAGTGCTCAGAAGGCAGTGGTTGAAGTTAGGAACATAGTGTAAAAAGAAAATGCTGAAGCAGCCCAAGTTTCATTGCTGTCACAGTTTCACTCCTAAGTCTGAATCGATTCCTAAACGCCCGTGTGTTTCTTCTGTATCACCTGCTTGCTTGCACAGCTTATCCCTCCTCACTGCTGTTCAATTCCCCTGCCCACAGCCCCACAGAATTCCTTGCTCTGCCACCTGCAGGTCCCCGGGAAAATTTCTCTTTCCTGTCTCAAGCTGTGACTCATTTTCCAGGATGTGCCTGTCAACATCAGGTAGGTAGTATGAGAGGTGCTGCAACCTGTTCTGGGTGAAAAAACAGGGAGCCTGTAGAGCCCCCGTAGCTACTACAAAGGAGCTGCTTTCTCAAAGCAGTGAGGCTGTGTTAGCAAGTCGCTTGCCCTCATCTCGTTTTGAGCTGCCTTAGGACTCTCCGTTGGCTGCTGCCCTGTCTGCTGTGGGCATGCCCTGTCTAATCCCTCGGCTGAGCACAGGGAGAGCTCGGTGTGCTGTACACACGCGGTGAAATAGCCATGGTTGCACAGGTCTGGTGTTATCCACTGGTTCTTCCTTACGTCAGCTGAGCGAAGAGAGGCAGTAACAAACTCTTTGAATTTGTACCGTTCTCTCCTAGATGTAAAAATGTGTTTGATGTGCCTGTTAACTACAGGGCTCAAATGTATATGATATTTAGTATGCGGACATATATATATGTAAAAAAAGCAAAGACAAAAAGGAAATAGGAGGTTTTGCCTGAAGCTAAGTCATCCCCTTAATCCCCTAACAAATATTTCAAACAATAATAGGCTAAGTTTTGAGAGTTCTATAAAGGTTATTTGTAAAGAAAAATATTTATAAACTTTGTGGTTTTAAAAGTGTGAATTTATTTAAATGAAAGATATGCACTTACAGTCTCCATGTCATTAAAGTTTGCTGTAAGAACAAATATCCAGTTGCAATGGTTCAAGCACATAAATGAGAAGGATGGTCATGCATGTGGAAAAACCTGCATTGTTCTGCTGTTTCTGAAGTAAATGACAAAAAATCACAGGGTAATTTACATAACTTGGAGATTAGAAATGTATCTCATTATTCTTATTAATATATTTGCCCTTCTTAATTATAAAGATTTGAATCTTATTTTAAAATAATTTCCTACAAAATATTCTTGGGGATAGAAGCTGCATGTTAATTCTGGATGAATTATTTGCCTAACCTTATGAAAGAGATAAATTGCTTCTATTAGATAATATCCAATTTTTTTAAAAAGTCTTTAGGATAGCTGGTAAAAATACTGATGCCTATATAGGAAAAGGGGACTCACATCTGGGTTTATCTGTCATGCATAAATTTTTACACACAAGAGTTACATTTCTGTTGATGTCAGTTACAATTTACTGTTTGTAAAAAATATAGACAATATAGAATTTCAGATAAACTTTTTCCATATTTTTATAAAACTCTTAATTTAGTTCAATGTCAGTTCTCTTGTGAGTCTGTAACACAAGGATTTTGACTGATTCACAGAGTCACAGAATAGTTTGGGTAGGAAGGGACCTCTGGAGATCATCCTGTTCAATCACCAGCTCAGGACAGAGGCAGCTGTAGCTAGTTGCCCAGGTCTGTGTCCAGGCACAGTGTAAATATCTGTTCAGATGGAGACCTCATAACTTCTCTTGGCCACCTATGCCAGTGTTTAATCACCCTGACAATAAAAAAAAAATTGTTGTCTTGTGTTCCAATGTAATTTCATGTGTTTCATCTTGTCCCATTGCCTCTTGTCTTAGTAGCTACTGGGAAGAACCTGTCTCTCTCATCTTTATTTCTGTCCATCAGGTATTTAAATACATTGGTAACACCCCTCTGATCCTTCTCTTCTCTGGGCTGTACAGTCTTGTCTTTCCCAACATATCCTCATATGAAAGATACTGTTTTGAGAGAAGGAAGTCAATGCTTTGAATGGGTGGAAGCAGGACACATCCAAACACCAGTGGAACAAAATAAGATGAACATGCCTTTACAATGACAAACAAAGCTTCTAGAGAGGCCTCCATGCTCCCAGGAAGCCTTGTCTTCCATACAAAGAAAGCCATTTTATATGTCTAGGTGGTCAGTATAAACAAGACATATGGTGTGTCACAGCAAGTATCGACAGGTAAGTGTTGACACAGTGTAGAACACAGTCTGTCCATTAAACAGCACCACTTCTGCTCTGTTCCCTGCACAGAATTCTCTGAACAGTGCACTTAACTATTCTTTTTTTTTTTACTATGAACCGTAATGACATTAAAATAAACCCCAGATTTTCTTTACAATTTTGAGCTCAATACTTCCCATCAGGGTAGTATGTTTATTCATGACAGTGTCTCTGAATCCCAGCAATGCAGAAAACTGAGGTTGAAGATGCTTCATTCTCTTCCTGGCAAGGGACAGTTGGTTGTACATGTAGACTGCTGTAGTAGATGGAAAGTAATTGTAAGAAACCTAACAAAATATGAAGTACAGGATAGAAATAAAAATGAGTAACTACAAAATTTGTCATTCTTAGAGGGAAAAAATCAAGTACACAACATTTGCAAGCAGCATTTTATTCAGGATCCCCAAGGTACAGTAGTACTATTGAAAATGTCTCACTTAGGCAAGCTTCACTGCTTTTAAAAGGCAGAAAAAGTCAGTGAACATCTGGCTGAGATCTATTATCAGCATAATCCTTACACTGCTTTTGTCCCCTCATTCAGTTATCCGGAGGCTTCATCTTCTTAGCTGTATCTCTTTATCTTTGGTCTCCATAGGCTTTTCCATCTTCCTGTGACAAAAAGGACCTGGCTTCAAATGCCAGTATTCAGTGATAAGAACTAAGTGTGGATGCCATGTATATATCCTTGAATTTCAATGTGGCTGACAGCTAGCAATTGGAATATCAGAAATGATGATGGGAGCTGGGATATTAGCAGTAATATAATTTAATTGATTTTATGATCTTAACTTACCCAGGATTTACAGAAGCAGCTATATGCCAATGATTAAATGGATCTCTTTGCTGTTTTGTAAAAGTATTTACTTTGTATTTACAGATAGTTTTTACTTAGTAAGGGGTTTTGTATCTGATAAGTCTTCATATTTTTGTTTAAAACAATCCTTCCTTCACTAAAGAATGTAATCATGATCTAGTGGTGTCTGCATGATCAAATTTTAATCTAGTTAGTTTTGTTTATTCAGCTATTATAGCCTATCAAAATGAGATCTTGAGTAGAGCAATTATTCTGAAGGAAGAGTGTCTAGCTTTTAGAAACTGATATTGCATATATTCTACTTGTTATTTGGAATTTTTATTAGCTTGGGCATCTGCCTGGACTTGACAAGCACAATCATGAATCAAATGACACAATAAATAATATTGCTATTTGATGGAGATGAGAAAAACAAAAGAGCCGTAATTAATTCCTAAAGAAAATAACAATTTTTCCCTGTGGGGTGTGTATATGTAAATAGCTCCTTCTCCTACAGTCATTTGCACTCACAGTTTGCAATTATTTGGGATTACTGGGAAGCATGGATTCATAATGGGCCAATATGGTGGTGTTTGTGTTAGCTGTGCCTTGTGCTGCCAGGCCCTAGCTAGCCCTCCTGGCCTGGTGCTGCCGAGGCTACCTGAGAGCAACCTGTACTTGCCACTCTTCCAAGAGACTAACCATTATTGTGTTTAGAGCAGAACATTTAAAAAAGAGGTCCTTCATGTAATTGTTCTAAGTTTTCATATGTGTAGGAGCAAAAAACAGTCAAACTATTTCTACAAGAAGGGAAATTAAAAAATAAAAGGATTTTAAGTGTTTAGGAGGTTGTTGGATACAGTGATGGCAGATACCACAGAAGTACACAGATGCATAAGGTGAAATAAAATGCATGTAAAAATCGAACAATGGACAGCAGTATGGATTTTGGATCTTTCACTCTTGGACTTTGACTTCCACAGTTTTTCTTCAGCGAAGTCATTGGATAAATTTACCCTGAATTTGTATTCCTAATGATGATGCGGGTTTTTTGTTGATTGCTCATGCTTTTCTAGGTAAAAAAATTTTTTTCTATTCTTTAAAGAAAAGAAATCCTGGTTAATAGTATCTGCCAAGTCTTAACATTTTTTATGTTACTGGCAAAATCCTGTAGGGATTAAGATATGAAAACTTTTGTTTGAACTCTTTTTCATTGCTCGATTTTGTCACTCATCTCTCCCTACTGTATCACTATTTTGTGTGATGTATAACAGCATTGCTTTCCCTGACAAAGCTAAAGAAATCAGAACTGAGAAAAACAGCAAATATGTCACATCTTTGAGGCAGAGCTGAAGGGAAACCTTTCATGAACAAGTTGGTTGCATTTAATTATTCTAGGTCCTTCAAGATAAAATCCATCATATTTTTATGTTCTGAGGTTATGGATGTCTATTTGTTGAGTGCACATGAAAAGGAAGCTCTTGGATTTAGCATGAAAGCACAGAGATTTAAGAATGTCCTGATCAATGTGCTGAGATTGTTTGATGCAAGTCCAGAAAAAACATGAGCTGTACGATTGATGCAGCCCATACAGTGACTAGTGAGACAAATTGTTCTGCTGGCCAAAGAGAAGTTTGGGTCAGAAAGGTCTACCTCTGACATATTTTCTTATGATATTTCATTTTCAGCTTTGCCAGCCACTTGACAAGTTAAACTCCCTTTGTAGAGTTATAAAATAGTGAGTTCAAAATGAAGAAAGATCTGGAACCGTAGGCAAATCTGGGCCATTGTTTAAACTATTACAAACTTGCAGTATCATAGACTATTGTAACATATTGAGGTCAAGTAATTTTCATGAGGACAAATGGTCATCCCTATTGCACACATCTTGCACACTGGCCATGGGTAGGTGCCACAATTTCCTGTTCTAGATGACATCTATAAAATATTTTGTACTGTAATGTATTGCTTGGTTGAATTCCAGTTGAGAAAGATTGAAGTCAGCTAAAAGCAGTTACCATATAATTGTAAATAGAATTTGTACTTTGTGGTAAGTACTTTTAGTGTGCTTCCTGGGTGTCATGTCTCCTGTTTTCGTTTATCAGATACAAATTTTGGGAGAAAAGAGACCTCTTCTCCCACATTACAGGATGACTACATCAGTCTTCTTTGTCTCTTTGTATATGTGGGTGAAAACTGTTTTACCTTCTGAGTTGTATTTTGTTACCTTTTCTTTGACACATGGGAAATAGGGAGTAAACAGAGAAAAGGTTGCAGCTAATTGGTCCTGATCCAAAGGAGATCTCCTACACTGACGGTATTCAAGCAAGGCCAGTTGATTCCTTCTGATTTTCAGTCTCTGAGGATTTGCTTAATTTTCATTATCTGACACTAGACTTTCACACCAAGTTTAGATTTCCTTTCTCACATTCAGGGACCTTCATATTTTGCATATACTCATTGGCTTTTATGCTACTTTTTAACCCTCTGTCTTTGCAGTAGCCATTTTCCTACTTTCCCCTAACTGCGTGCCAAATCCCATGTCATTCACAGCATACAGAATAACTCTTTTAAAAGTGAGTCAGAAGGCTCTGATGACCTTTTCTTCCTCCAGTGGAGTTCTTCGGTGGGTCATACCAAAAATCAACAGATATTGAATACCTAAACACAACAGCATTTAGAGGAATATCTAATTCATTAATGTACATTCAGAAAAGCAACAGAAAAATGTTTTTTTCATCATTTACTTTTGTCTGTTAAGTTTTGGTTCTTGGTTGTTGCTGCAGAGTTGTCCTGTCTGTCTGAAATGGCAGAGCTGCCCAGAGCATTTCCCTGTGTGCCCATCTCCATGCTGGCACAGCAGTCTCTGGGGAGAATGTCTCTGACTCTTAGCACCTTGCAATTTAAAACCATTTTAGAATTACCTTGCACTGAAAAGCAAAGCACTCTTCTTTTCTCTATGAATTTCCTTGTGAAAATTGCCTTGTCAGACAGTACACATATTGAACTCAGGTACTTCCTGCTCTTTTTGCTGGGTTGGTCCAACAAGGTCCAGCAATGAGGAATTGTGGATGGATGAATGATTTCTTTTTCTGTTTATGCTATTTCTGTAATAGAGTTTAGGCAATAGGTTGTGCAGTGACAAGGTTTATGAAGGTAAGGCAGGGAAATGTGACATTGCTGTGGCCCTGTCGTGTCATTTGTGACCTGTAGGATACTGCTCTAATGCCAGTCGCTATTACTAATACCAATTGCAATTGAGGATCTCCTGTGAGTTCTGTATTCATTTGCTGACCTTTGGCTGATGTCTTTGAGACCTTAGGACATCCATCTAAAATGAAACAGAGCAGTTTTGTGGGGGCAACAAATTAACCTTCGTTATCTGAAGTGAGACCTCGTGTATCTAGTGCATAGGTGGTCACCTCAACTTAGGTATCCATGGTCTGGGCTTGAATCCTTCCCCATTTGTCTTGTAGCTAACTTACACGTCAACTCAGTGACTGCTTTGAGAAGTTATACTGCCTGTGTGCCACATCCAGAAGACTCAATATAAGACAGTGAAGCCAAGGGAGAAAAGAAGGAGCAAAAACAGTTGAGAGATCTTGCCATGGACTTTCCCCTTCCAGCTGGCTTCTCTCCATGCTGCCGTGTGAAAGCTGAGTCCCAGGGCAATGCTGGCCTACGTGGAGGTGGGCAGTGGTGTAAACAAGTGACAGTATATGTGTTTTGGAGCTATAAAAACCCTAAACCATTGGAAAGTATGGGAATGGTTGTGCTTTCCTCCAGTACAACTATCTTTGCCTCTCGATAGGGCTTCAACAAGATGTTTGGCTAATTCTTCCCACTCTCTCCTGGGAAAAACAAATGTGCCATTGCATCTGCTTAAATTAACACACTTTCACTAAGACAACCAAATAGTTAGAAATTGAGAGGTTATTTGGGTTATTTGGTTTATTTTTTTCTTGTTTAACAGCGTATAATAAAAATGCAAGCCCATAAAGTATATTTAATTGCCAGTTTGAACTGTACAACATGGGTTTGCTAGTCCTACCATGAGTTTCTGACATGAGGCTGACATTTCCAGGTGATTCCCTGCTACCCACCCTGCTGCCACCAAACCACTGGCTGTATTTCAGTATTTAGTGTTTTCTTTATATATAACACTGTAACTTAATGAATGCAACACTGCAGTTTTTTCCATGGTGCTTATAGGCTGCTGAAAACACAGATTATTCTTCAGCATGAGCTCTGATCATTCTTCTAGACAGTACGTTTTCAGATGCCATCTTTAATTTGTGATATTAATACTGAACTTGATCACTGTTCAGTGGTTTTACTGAAGTATTTACATATAGATTGGTGAAGTATTTTTTCTAGAGTATTGAAAGCTCTCCAGGCCAAATTGGAATCATAAACTTAACCACAGTATCTGTATGACATGAATATGATTTTTGCTTATGAAATTGCCTTGGAGGTTTACTTTCAAAGCAAATTGAATGCGTTTCCTTGGCTTCATACATTTAGTTCTGAACTACGTGGGGAATGACTTGGCAAGTGAGTGTTTTGAATGAGCAGTGGTGAGTGTATTCTGAGAATTGGGTTTTTTTGCACACCAGCACCGTTTTAAGGAAGATGAACTATTTTAGTGAGTCTTATCAAAAAAATTACGTTTTAAAATGATGAACTAATTACTTAAGACCTATATTACTTTATTATGGAAAAATAAACCTTTCCCAGAGTGATAGCTTAGTTACATAATGTAGCCTTTCATTTTATATTAAAATGGAAAGATAGACTTGTTATACAAAACTTGAACCACTACTATTAATTATCTGATTTCAAGATCACCTCTGGCTGTTAAAAAGATTTATATTAATCTGTACTTGAGAGATTCAGAAGGATTAAAGGAGTGAAGGAGAGCGAATAAAAAGAGAACATCTTCCCATCTTCATTGTTAGATGACCTTGTGCCGTGGTACGTTTAAATTGCTTACTTCCTATAACTCTATAAAGTTCTGTGTTTTCATTTCTGGATGAGATTGAAGTGTCAACTGTTTTTGATGAATTACACTAGTAATATATGTTCATGTTCTTCTTTGCTCTTTTTTATTTATATATGTCCAGTATAATTTAGTTCACCTAAAAAAGCTTTTAGGAAAGATTTTTTTTTTAATTACGGTTTTAGCAAAGTATTTTTTTCAAACGCATTTATTGTTGTTCTGAGAACATAAAGTGTATATTCAGCTGTTTAAAAAAAACCTCAAATGAAAGGTTTATGTCAAATATCCTGGTTTTCCATGTTCTGAAATTCAAAATATTTTGTGGAAAATAAAAGAGAGTTGTGATAAAAAAAAAAAAAAGGACAAGTTATTGCAGTTAGTAATTTAAACCTTTACCCTTTAACTTGATCTGTGTGAAGCACTACTGAAATAAGGTCTCCCTGCTAGAGCAAAGGGTTAGCCTTACCTTCAGGACTGGGGTCTTATTTATTTATTGCTGAAAGGTACAGAGGGGAGCAGAGGGCTTTAAGTGCTTTACTTCCATTATTGAAGATTCTCACTGATGCAGAACTTGAAAGCAAATAAAATCAAGACACATTTATATACAGTATGTGTGCTACTGACTGGAATTAAAAAGGACGAACCATACATAGACTGGTTTCTAGATTCACATCAGAAGGGACAGAGGTATCTCTAGTCAAGCATATTTTGTGCTGATTAAGTGAGATTAATAGAGTTAAGTTAGACTATTAAATGTGTATATTTTTCATGTGAGAATTGTATAAAGAGCAACAGCTTCTCTATACATTAGACAGCCCTGATGTGTTCAACTGCAGTAAACATTTTATGTGTAAGCGAAAAACAAAGTAATTTAGTATAACCATCAATAAAGGACAGGTTTGTGTTTCTTCTTAACACTGGGATTTTAAATGAAGTGATTTGTGTTGTTTTCAGGTTTTGTTTTTATCACAAAGAAAACTCCAATCTGAGATAAATGCTTATTTTTCTGAAAGAACAGAGTGAACTCATAGATGTCTGAGCACAGGAAATCTGTTTTTGCAACTTTGATATTGTGAAAAATACTAAAAAAATCTAATAAAAACCTCCAAGTATTTTATATATATTCCACATATTTCCTCATTTTAGGAGCTGTCATGAGGGAATTAAGTGTACTATACTATACAGGGGAAGTGGTACCTTATGATATGTGGTGTATGTTTCTCATAATTTTCCCCAATAGCTCACAGGAGTGTGAGAACATACTGCAGTGAGGATAAAAACAACCATAAAGGGTTAAGTATCAGAAGAAGTTTTATATCAGTGCTTACTGAATCTCATGAATATCAAGAGCTTTTTGTATCTTTGTCAAACCAGTCCGTGCTTTCTCTTGTGGCTTTAAGCAGCTTCTCCGACTATTGTATTTCTGTATCCCACTGCGTGCTGTGCCATCTCAAACAGAACTGGAGCTGCAGCTGTAGTTCCGCTACAAATGGTGATAAGGAAGTACCTACCCTCCTATCTGTTATTTCCAAATACAATATTTGATTGACTGGACCAGTTCCTCAAACTGTATAGCATTCCTCCAATGGTCTCCTGTCATTTAACATCATTGTTACTGGCTTTGGCTGTGTTGTATTTTTCTTTCCAAAACAGTACAGAATCTTGAATGGAAAAAATCTGATAAAATGTGCTCACTAAAGAAACAACACTGTCCTATGCAATATATTACTGTGGTTCAAATACAGGAGTAAATTAGGAGATGTAGTCTCCTGCTTTTAGCAAAAGATTTTCTATTGTGGGCTTCAGTGATTAATATTAGAGGTAGTGTGCTTTTGCTAGCTATTTGTCTATTGTTTTATTACTTCTTCCAATTGTTTTTAAATTACAGCCATAGTTTTCTGACAGAAATGTGTTGCCATGGAGAAAACACAAAGGCAGAGTTGGCTCCAGGAACACCATTTTGGGCAGCTCAAAAGCCAATTGCTCCATTCCTAGGAAATGGGTTAATAAAGTCCTGTAAGACTCTATCAAGTAGATGTGAAAGGTGGTGGTTGCTAGTGCTGTAAGCTATAACGCTGCCAAGATAGTACAAGTCCTCTGACCTGAACCACCCTACCTTTGCCTTATTTTGGTAGTATGAGCTTAGATTTTTAGCTGGGGGATGGAGAAGGGAAGAGGCCAAGGACCAGCTTGGGGAGGAAGATTTGCATAGATTTCCTCAGCTGTTTGTGGAAAGACAGAAAGAGAAGTGTCCTTAGAAGGATGCTCTTCACAAGGGCCCACATCAACAGTCTGACATGAGAGGAACAGTCTCTGGCGTGGTAGCTTAACTGTAGGTAGTTACCATTTTTCATGATGCTTCTTGGGATGTTTTTGGCCCAGGCAAACTGTCTATCCAAAAATTACACCCAAAATTACACTCAAGGTATGTTTCCCATCTTACTACTTGAACTGGCCTGAAAGTATGAATGAGGCCTTCTAGAACTGTAAGTATCTCTTCAAACCCAGTGCCTCTTATAATTTTTAATTTCCAGCTTGTGAAATATGGAGGTGGAATGGCAGTGAAAGAAGCAGCTTTGTGAGCACCTTGTAATGTCTGCTAAGGATAATATGTTACCACAATACCTTTCACTCACCAGGGATGAACTTGGAAAGGTGGCTGTGAGATGGGGATAGCAGGATTGTCTTTCTCTCAGAGTGTAGTAAATGGAGAAAACTATATAAAAACAAGTGCTTCCAATTGTTTTATTGTTTTAAACCTTTCAGGAATGGCAAACTCAGCCATGACAAATGCTGCTTGAACCAGTGCATGGTATCTTGCTGCTTTGGTTTCACCCTGAAAACCTTCTGCTTTCTTTGCAGAGTTTTTGTTACATCTGCTAGGGATATGCTCTGATATTAGCCTATTTCTAATTTAATTTCATTATCTGCTTGCACTTTTTGTATCTTTGTGCTCATTTATCTTAAATTAATTGTATAAATTTTCTATTCTCCCTCTGCACCTGAAATTTTACACTGCTTATGTATCCTTTTTATTTATCTCTCAGTATCTTTTTCAATCCTGTTGTTATTTGCTATGGTCTTTTTCTCATCCTAGTGTACATATTGTTGGATAAGACGTATCACCCTTGGATATGCTGTAATTGCTTTCTGAACAGTTTCCATTTCCTCTGTGTCCTTCCCTCCTCCCACACCTCCCATTAGACACTTAACCCACTGGATTGCCTCCAGCACTTCCCCATTCTTCTACGTTCACAGTCCTTGGGGGTTTTTTATTCCTCTTGTAGGTTCAGTCTGCAGTAATGAATCCAACTGGATTATGGTCATTAGTGAGTCCTCCACCTCTGTCACCTAACAGCTGCACTGTTGAAAATCAGAACTTTAGTCTTTTTTTGTCACCTTTTAATACGTTGAGGATATAGTACATGACTGTTTCTTGATTTATTTCTCTCATTGTGTCCCTGTTCCTGTGTGTCTGGGTAGCTGAAATCTCCTCTTATTAGTTTTGACATTTTTCTATATCTCATAATCTTCTTGTTCTTTCTGATCCTATTTTTTTCTGGTGTATATCCAGTCCATACTGCCACCTTGCTGCCCCTATTGCCTTGAATTTTGAGCTATGATGATCCTTTCAAACAACCGCAAAAACTTTTGGCTTCTTCAAACTTTTTGCCTGTTGGAAAGAAAGAGTTTTGCACCAAGCCATTACCACCTGAGTGGTGCCTGCCATAGCAGAGCCCACTCCCCTGCCCACAGCTCCCTCCCACAGCGGTGCTCTGGCCCCAAATCAAGCAACTAAGCACATGCTCAAGTTCAATCATGTGAGGAGCACCATTAACTCACCAGGACTACTTACATGCTTAAAGCTGGCACAGGAATAAACGCTTTGCTAAATCAGTGTTGGAGCTGTGATTTTAGCGCAGCTTGGATAATGAAGGCTGTATGTCCCGAGACATGAGAGGTGTGCAGTAACTCATTCCAGTAGACATGTGGGTGTGGAGGCAGAGAATTCAATCCCACATCTAGGCCTTAATAGCGAGTGTGTCTCTGTGCATTTTATTACACACAGAATTGCAGGGAGCACAGCACTGTATTTGAAAATATCAAGCACATTTTAAAAGCAAATGTAAAGAATCTACGCCTTATTCATTGCCTGTAGATGCACTAAAAGATTCCCATTGACTTTAGCAGGCACAATTTAGGGACTAAGACAAACACTGCAACAGCATTTATCAAACAGCTCCATACCATGGACGTATCTCTTACTGCAGTCTGACTCTACCATGTCTTACACTGTATGTACAAACTTTACAGTGTGGTAGGTTGACTTACTGTCCTTCTTCTGGCTTACGTTAATGCCTGAAAAAATATTTAATGAAGCATTTATAAGTCATCTAATTTTCCTAACCTTTATCTTTTCTCCTGCTCAGAGTCTTTAAACATTACAGTGATAATCCTACTGAGCATTTAGATAATTGTGTAGCAACCCTTTCCATCATAGATGACTTAGCAAATAGTGGGTTTGCCTATTGTATTTAGTTGTAGGGTGAAGATTGTCAAAATTAATACCCATACAAGACAAGGATATTTATTCTAATCCATGTCTTGTAGTTTTCAATAATGTTTTAAAGAAAATTAAATCACCTCTGGAAACTGAATTCTCAGGGTGAAATTGCATATTGTCATATCCATGATGTGTCACATTCATTTTGTTACAAATGAACATATCAGCTTAGATTTATTTTAGAATGGCTTATGCTTTCTAAATTCAAGTTTTAAAGGTTCACTCTGAATGGTCTTTCAGCAAAATGCATCTGGAGAGACAGTTGGATCTCATTTATAAGCCTCTCTCCCTTTCTGCCTTATGCCATAATAAATGTTCTTAACTATAAGATTTTAGATGAGATCAATTGTTCTTCCCGCTTATCCCCTTTTCTACTGGCAAGTTTAAAAAAAAGATGATTTCTTTTTCGCAGCATTTAAAAAGGGAGGGCTCACTTGATTCGTTTTTTAAAGTAGATAATTTAATAGTCTTGAATTACTGCTTGAATTCCATCTGTAGGTTGGCATTTATTACAACGAGCAAAAATAAGAGGGCTGCTCACTTCACAGCTTCTTTCTTTCACTGCCAAGAACTATTTGCCATATCAAACAGACTTGTTGCCAAATTTTCTTTTTTAATATGTTGTTGTTTTTAATAGTTGTGTTTGACAGGTGACTGCAAAACCTGAAGTCCTAAAATAGACGAAGACCTTTAGATTCAAAGTATACATTTTTTAATAATTCTTGCATGGGGAAAACTTTTAAATCTTTATCTTTGGATTAAATTGCTTAAAATATATGCTATTCTTTTTAAAGCGAAGTAATTTACATCTCATGGCATAGTGAATAAGAAAATCCAGATGCAGACATATAAAGGACATCCAAAAATATATCCCCCCAATGACAGCATCATGTCTGTGCTTAGTATGTGATGCCATCACTGACCGATTCTATTTTTTAAATTAATAGTTACCCAAGAGATGCGTAACTTAAACAACACATTCTCTGAAGGAAAACTGGATGGGGAAGAATCCCTATTATATGACTACAGGGTTCACTTTCCCAGGCCATCAGCAGAGTTTGAATGCTCTTTAGCCCTCCTAGCAAATATCCAAAATCCTGTTTGCACATTCATTCCAGGAGGACTCTGCCTGAGCAAGTGAGGCTCCTGAAAGAAAGTGATTTTGTCAAGCTCTGACAAAATGTTAGCTAAGATTTAGTGTGCAGTGCTACTTTATGATGAATTGGGAGGTGACAGTTGGCAGCTTTCTAAGGAAAAGTCTGAGGTTTAGCTACACAATGAGCTTTCTGAGATATACAGACATACAGCATGGCAATGGCAAGAGGGGACAATCAAGTTACTTCATTCCTAGGTCAAAGCACTTTCCCTCTGCTCACAGAAATAAGGAATCTCTCTCTTGCGGATGAGCACCATAATGGAAAAACACCCCACAGTGTTTTTCCCTAATCACATAAATCAGTATAATATACATCTCTCTTGGCTACGATGTCAACTTTCTGCAAAATCAAATCTATTTATTATTTCTGATCATAATTTAAAATTAATTGAATTTCATGTCAATGAGACTGCAGATGTGGAATGACTCCCATCTAATAGAACCACAGCCACAGTTTTTAAGGCAGATTCATCAGAAATCAGTGTCATAGAGGTAATGGTGGTGTAGTAACATCCAGCAGATGGCCTAGAGAAGGAACTGCAAGGCATGAGGGAAATTACTAAATTGCCATCCTCTTCAATAAGAAGAAAAGGTGGAAAGGAAACAGGGAAGAGGAATCTTGCAGCATCTTTTTGTTGAAAAAATGCTGCCAGCATTTCTATTACATTTTCTACCAGCAGTCGCAGTAAATGCAAGTGCTAGAGAGACCATGAGGAATGGGGGGAAATCTCTCCGTCAAAGAAATACCTTACATTTAAGTGATGTTAAGTAGAATTTAGTGTAAGAAGGTGTGGAAGCAGTTTCTGCTGAGCAGATCATGAAAATGCTCCTTGATAAAATCCTACAACACATTTCCCTAATTTCCCTTCATGCAAGGATATATGACTGGCATCTCTTGATAAAAAGACAAATGAGTGTGAGTGTTGAGTGTTCACAAGGCCATTAGTAATTTTAAAAGATTGATTCAAATATGGTTTATTTGTTAAGAGAAGGTAGAAACACTCCTCTTCTGCATAGGGTTTGCATGCAACTGATCACACTTAATGCTCAGGAGGTTAAGTGGGTGAGTGTCCAGCTGGTGGTGACTCTGGCAGGGAGAGCAGGGCACAGGAGCTGGCTCTGTGCGGAGGTTGTCGCTTCAGACAGAGCATTGCATGATCACAACTGCACTGCTTCCAGGGTCAGCAATAGTAAATCAAAAGCAGTTTTAGCTACTTCTCCATGGCTGATTGATCAATTCATGACTCCTACAAGCCTGAGCCTGCTCCTTATAGTGAACGGAGAGTCCTGGGGTGCCTGTTTCAGAGGCAATTAACTGTCCCTCAGCAGATCAGCCAGGCTCATTTGCTCTGGCTCAGTCCCAGCACCCTGCTGAGCACCACAGAGCCAAACTCATGGCTTTGCATGAGGCTTTCATTCCTCCCAGGGTAGTGAATTCCAAGAGGCTTATTAACTCCCTCAGCAGCACTTTGGGACCAGACAGACCCAGCTCAGATCTGCGGCTGTGTGCCAGAAACCATTGATCAGAGGGTGCTACAGGGCACAGCAAGGAGTCTGAGTCTCTTCTGTTCTCAGCTCCATCTCATGCTGAATGCCGGCTGACTTCAGTGGTGCTTCTTCAGTATCCCAGCACTGTATTTCCTACTAATCGTATTTTGGGGGATCGACATTAGTTTGTCTTGATTTACCCCAGATAATAGAGAATTCAGCTGTAATATTTTTGGTGCTTACCTCATTGGCAGATCAAAGGGATAATTTTTCCAAGGGTGGTTGCTGGGTGGCTTAGTGACCCTATAGGGATCTCAGCCCTAAAGCCTATCAAGTGGGAAATATGACTGGATTATATTAACTGTATGTAGGCCATACAGCCCAGTATTAAGGTTGTGCTATTTAATCCGATATTTAAGAAGCCTGCTGCTATTATCAAGGACTGCATGTGAGAATCACCTCCAGGGGTGATCAAAGGCACACCTTTGGTGGACACACAGCAGATAAAAGAAGTGTCCCACCTCCCTCTTGGATACTGCACACTCTGCAAGAGGAGGTAAGAACTGTCTGAGCTGCGTATGACAGATGACAAATCTGCTTTCCATTAGGTGGATGCAGGTGTCAAAAAATTAAGCAAGATACTGTATCAGCTATTCTATGCAGCCCCTGCATCCATCAGAGAAGTGAAAGTGTATCCTTCTATTTCTTTTTTTGCTGCCTTGTGTTAAGGGAATACTTCTTTTGTGTCCTGCCAGCTCATGAAAGCACAAAGAATGAATTTATGTGCTTGTGAAAAAAACACTTCTGATAATACTTTCTGAAACCTTAAAATGAGCTCCCAAATTGGTCTTTTATGTGAGTAAGTGCTGTCAAAGTTACAGAAGTGCTTTCTGGAGCAACTGTTGTGTAGAAACCTGTCATAGTAAACACTCTTTTATTTCTGTTGCTTAGTTTTTATGTTGTTATGTGCAATAGGGAAGGTAATAAGAAAAGCAAAAGAATTGCTAGTAGAACAATTATGACATTTAAGGAAAAGGGAAAACAGCAGTGAAAATGTAGCTAAGTAAGCTTATTTGGTCTCTGTACTTGCTTGTGAATATCCACTCTATGCATAACTCCATGAAAGCAGTCACGACAGTTGAATCGCTGTCAGAAAATCCCTATTACTATGGAAAAAATGGGAAGAAAATAGTTGTATTAAACTGAGACGCAAACCCAATTTCTTTCCTACTACGGGACTAGAAAAAAAAAAGCCACTTTTTTCTTGTCTCAGCCTCACAATTGGGTTTGACTCATAGTTGGAATAATTTGATAATCTAAATCAAATAACCATCAACTTGCTGATTTATTTGCAACAGTATTTTTAATTTGTTTGTTGCATTATCACAGTTTTAGTTTAATAAGTAATGGTCTTTACATCTTAATGTGTTTGTTAAATCTTTATATTGCAATCTAAATTTCTTCTGATATGCAATAAGGAAAACTGTAGAGAATAATTTGTTCTTTCAAACTGTATCTGTTTCAGCATATCAAGACTGAAATATATTAGCTACAGTATTTGTGTACCCATTATTTCTCATCCTTGTAATGAAAATGTGGGAGGGCCTGGTGGTGTAGTGGGTATGCACACGGCATAGCAAGTTGCCGAGGCCCAGGAGTCGAGGGTTCGATTCCCGGCCAGGCTCTCCCCGGGCAGGCAGTTGCTCGTTAGCCCTGCAAGGGGGCAATCTGCCTACGTCCTGAGGAGGACCTCAGCTGCCACTGTCCAGAATCGCTTTGGCCCGGCAGATTGAACCTCGGGATTAAAGGGTGGGCTCAGATCTGCGCGCCCTGTGTCTCACCTAAAAAATCCAGTGCGCAGGCTGGGAGGTCTGAAAGGAAAGAGGCCTCCCCCGGATCTTCGTACGCGAAGGCTGGCCAGCAGCAATAATGAAAATGTTCAAAAAGAAAGAAACTGAGAGAAAGGAATTCTCAGTCTGGGGAGAAAAGAAAAAGTTTTCAGTGAAAAATAAGATATCAGCAGACAAAGAGTTAACTCAGATGGCTTTGGGGAAAATCCCCTCTCACAGAAAGTAAAGACGATATATTGGAGTTGCTGAGATGACAGTATTTGATTTGACAGCGTACAGAGATCCAGAATCACAGAATCATAGAACAGCGTGGGTTGGAAGGGACCTTAAAGATCACCTACACCCAACACCCTGCCGTGGGAAGGGACACCTTCCACTAAATCAGGTTTTTCAGGGACCAATCTGACCTGGCTTTGAACACTTCCAGAGATGAGGCATCCACAGCTTCTCTGGCCAACCTGTTCCACTGCCTCATCACCCTCAAAGTAAAGAATTTCTTCCTCACACCTAATCTAAACCACTCTTCTTTTAGTTTAAAACCATTAAAACCATTTTGCCTTGTCCCATCAATATCTGCTCTTGTGAAAACTCACTGTCCCTCTCTTTCAGAATACCCTTCAGGTACTGGAAGGTGCTATAAGGTCTCTGCAGAGCATTCTCTTTTCCAGGCTCTCAGCTCTCTCATAGTAACCTGTACTCATAGTAGAGATATTCCAGCCCTCTGACAACTTTTCTGGCCTTCCTCTGAACTCTCTCTAACAGATCCGCATCTTTCATGTACTGAGGACTCCAGATCTGGACACAGTGTTTCGGGTAGGGTTCTTGCAAGGGCAGCAGAGTAGATACTTAAGCTAAGTTGCACTGAAAACATAGGTGTAGAAATGGACTTTCCCCAATAGCTAGTATGAGCTTGTTTTTAACTTAGGCAGTAAGAATGAATGGCAGCTGGGTACATGTTACTGACAGGCAGTGGATATCTCTGAGAAATGTTCCTTTATGTACAGTGTGCAAGGCGTGGTACACTGTGATTCCTTGCAGGTAGTGCTGCTGACCGCCAGCTCTGTGCCTGCTGGTGCCATCAGGAATTACCTCCCATGATCTGGATAATAAACTGGGGTTTAGAGAATTGCCCCCAGGCTTTTCAGTGGCAGTCCTTATCACTAACAAGTGACCGTACTGCAAGGGAATCAGCTGTTAGCCAAGCCTTGTTGATTTGGACCATAAAGGGTCCGACAGTGCTGCCCGGCACTGCCCGGCACCTCCCGCAGTGCCGCCGTCCATCACTGAGCAAAGCCACGGAAATGGTGGGAACCTGCTGCAGAGCAGAGCTGCCACAAGTCCTCATGATGAAGGGCTCCCCCAAAAGTAACTCCAGTTTCCTTCAACAATGGCCCTTTGCTTTTGTTTTGGGTTTTGTTGTTGGTTTTTTGTTGGTTTTTTTTTTTGGGGGGGGTTGGGAGGGTGGCATGGTTTTTACACTTTAGGCACTGCTGGAGCTAAAAAAAAATCCACAACTGTTCGGTATTGGAGAGCATCAAACATATTTCAGCACTGGCTAGCTGAGTGGGCTGAAGAAGGATTTAAAAAGGCAAATAACTGAATGAAGGGAAAGTCAGGAGAGGGTTGTTCAAGGAATGACCACAAGGAAACCTCTTACCTTTTCTGAAGATGTGTTTCTAAAACCTGTTTCTCTAGAAGTTGAGTGGTTTGTTGGTTTTTTTTTTCTCTCAGTCGGGTTCAAGGTTTATCATTTAATCATCTCTATAGAAGCTGTACCTGTTTCCATCTTCCTCTAAACTCAGACTATTGAAATAACATTTCCATAGTAGTTTCTTTGTATACAGAAGTGCTTAGGTCAGTTGCTATTACAGGCCAAATAAATGTAATTAAAGTCCAAGTGAAAAGAAGGAAAAGCTGAAAGTTGAGTGCTGTGTTAACCTCCTGTGCTAACCCAGATCCTGAATGCAATCTTAAAATTAAAAGGTATCATTTGTCTGGCTGTAATTATATATGACTAAAAGCAGAAATTTATTCTTGGTCTCATTCATTTTGGATTATCCCTATTTGTAAAATGAGCAATTGAAAGGACCTTGATCAAGGAGTATTTTTAAATTGTTTGCTTTTTAATGAGAGAAGAGAGATCAAACAGTAAGCTAGTGTACCTCAGAGAAATGAATCTGTTAAGGGAGTGCAATGATTAGGGAGATTTTTATCTGTGGAGCAGAGAGAAGTCTAAAACTGCTCATTCAGATTCCAGTCTACTTCACCTGTGCCACTTAGTGAGGCAAAAGCTTGATTTTAAATTTGTACACAGGAGAAAATCTGCATTAATGTAAGCTGAGTAAAGTCCACAGTGGGGGAATTTTCTGTTTTCTTTATTGTTTATTATAAATTCTTGATTGGGTTCGATCTAATAAATTGTGTCTGTGCAAACAACCAACACATATTTTCAGATAAAAAGAGCAGAATATTCTCAGTGTTTCTCTGGCACATGCAGTTAGGTGGCCATTAGCACTTTTATCATGTGAGTGGCTGTCCCATGGGAGCATCAAATGGCGAAATCTGCATTTTGACCTAACACGGCTCTGAGTCACTCACCCAGAGAGAGAGCTCCATATTCCCCTGAACCACTCTTGCATATATCTTTAATATCAGTCTTCTCCACAGCACCTTCGTACTGTATGTTATATTTTATGAGTAAATCTTCCAGCCATGGGAATTTACAATTAAAATAATCTTCACGTTGAGGACATTTCTGGTATTAGCTCTGTCTCTCATTATCCTACTTCTGTTTAAGCCTCTTAATGTGAAATTGAAATGGTTAGTTTTATGTGATAAAACAAGGAAAATCTATTTTCATTTTCAAATGATGAAACTTTCTGGTGCATTGGCTGGGACTAAACTTGAGGGTGGTATATTTTCAGCATGGTATGTAGGGAGTTAGCTACACGACTCATTAACATTAATTCCCATCTGTAAATAATTTTGAAATACTTTAACCAGCAGGGGAGCTATTTCATCTTTTATACTTAGCTGATTGTAAAAATGTATGCTGAAACCATCTGGCCTTAGTGCTTTGTTGGACTTCAGGCTTTTAATAGCCAGTCTGATTTCCTTCACTGAATTGGGGTTTTCTAATCCCTGGCTCAATTCTCTTTCCAAACTAGGCAATACAATGTTGCTATTTGTTTGTCAATCAATCCCTATCTCACCAATTGAGATGAATAACAGAGTTGCAGTAAAAACTTAGGAAGGCTTTGGGCCTAATTCTCATTCATGCTAAAGTTACTTTACACTACTCCGGTTGCTCATTTACTGGGTGTAAATGCAATTTACTGTCTGAGCAATATAAAGCGACTGTAACATAAATGAGAATCAGGTCCCCTATGTTCAGAGCAGCTAACAAATTCAAATTGCTGAGTACTATTTTCCCACAGGAGCTAGTGTACTAGAATTTCAATGCATATAAAGAATGCAACAAGCCAATTAAAAATGAAGATATTAAACGAGAAATTGAATGGTTATTTCTAAGGTCTATTTAGAGACGGTTGATCCAAACAATCAGCCTGGCTGTTTCAAATATGCCAACTTCATGTAAAGTTCAGCCCTGCGTGATGCCTGGAGATTTGCCACAGTACATGGAATGGACTATCCTTACTACTTGGAGAAGGAGGACTACATTTCAGAGGTGTCTGAAGGGCTCCTTGACTTACCTGATAGCATTTCCCTCCCAGGGACTGTCACTGAGATTCGGCAGTTGTTAGCTAGTGATGCACAACAGTGTGTTTTGGTAACGGGTGAATGAGGGGATAATGGCAAGAGTAACTTGAAACTGTACCTACCACAGATGCCAAAGCAGACACTGCTACCTCACTCCTTTTCCCATTTCTGAAGTCATGATTTAATTGCCTAAAATCATTAAAAATGGGTTCCCTTGTAGTGCTATGTAATGATAGTGAGGATCTGGGCAGATGCTGGTCTATAGGAAGGAAGATATTTAATGGCAAGTGGACTGTGGAGTGGCCTATTCCAGTTTAAACAGAGGTCGGTCATCCCCATGTTCTCCTTACCCCTCTTACACCTCTCACATCTCTCTTATGCCTGCATATTCATATCAGCATGAATGTCCACTTTGATGTCAAGTTCACATTCCTGTACTTTTCCTCCTTCTCTTTTGGTCTGCTGAAGACACTTCAATAACCCAAGTACCAGTAAGGAGTTGTTCTGCTGTGGAAATCACAGGCACAAGAAGACTGATTTGTGATTTGCTAATACATGAATCTGTATATGCCATAAGTAAATTATCCTCTTTGTTCACTATTTTAAACCTATAAATCTGTGCCTATTCTTCTCCCACCAGCTGCTAATCAGCTGATTTCCATCCTATCTTCACCTTGCTGAAGAGCCCAGGGAATGTAATGTATATATCATCTTATACAAAGATTAAATAGCCTTCTGTGGTTGCTAACTAACAGCCTGCTCGTCTAACCTGGGGCTGTGTTAAGGTGTGCACGCCACAGTCCAGATCCCTGCTCTGCTACAGCAGCCTTATCAGACACTGCACTGTCTTTGCAGGACTCCTCATGATGAGCAGCTCCCGAGGCTCAATTCTGTGAAGGAAAATCCATGTGGTTCCTCTCCTGAAGTAACAAGTGCGTTCCTGTTGCACAAATAAACATCACCAAGCTTTGTGTCCATTTAAAAGTGACTTTTGTACTTTTCTAAGGAAAACCTGTGCCTGAAATTACTTTGCTGATTTTTAAATGAAGCGTAAAATTCAGCCTATTGCTCCTGTAAGTATACAACAGGCTTTGTGCTTATGGGTGCTTATAAACAGAAACCTCTTATTCTTTGGCGCTGAACATTGTGATTTACACCATTGCAACCGATAGTGGAATATTTCCCTAGTTCTCAGTTCAGATAAATCAGTGTAAGTAGTAAAAGATTTTTGAGATGTTGCTCCCTCCATCATAACTTTCCATTTTGCTGTGAGAAAAAAAATCTAAGTGTTTTAGAGCTAAGTTGATCATCATCTATTACATCTATCTATCTAGACAGTTATGATTAATTTTGCAAATGTTAAAATGCTATAATATTATTTAATGTTGTGGTGAATGTAGGAATTTGTAGTGCCATCTATTGTTGGAAGATGTAGACTTGTAAAAGTTGATTTGCATATTCTATGGTAAAGGAGCATTAAAAATTTAAAGTTTTACTGGGTTTTATTGCAAAATGAAATAGTTTATGTAATTGCGTATTTGGAATATTTGTACTTTGCATTCTTTAAAATTTGTCAGTCTTCACAGAGAATATCTCTGGGTTTTATTTTTATTACTATCTTGCATTTGAAACTAAACTCCATTTCAGTTTTAGACACTGAATAAAAGCTTGTAGTGATTTACTGTACAACAGGAAAGAAACCAAATTTTTGCTTGTTGGATACGGTTAATTTTGATTAGAAGATTCTTCAAAAGTGCACAGTAATTTGAGCCTGAATGTTGTCATTCCTAAGCAGTGCTGTGATCTCTTCTGCTGATCGAGAAACATAGGTCCACACTCAGGCTCTTTCTTTCACATCTTTGTGGTATATGAAAAGTAGAGTCCCAGCCTTTGCTTAGAGCAGAGTGATGAGAGGTGTGCAAGATGTCTGTGCTGGAGGGGGTGAGGGGCTCAAAATAGACTTCAGAACACCTAAATGTCATTCCTACCTTTTCCTGTTGATGCAAAAGGAAACCTCTGATGGGCAAAGCTGAAAGAGCAGATGTAAGGAGACAGGGATTTCTCACTCAGCATGCTTGGGAGCTGTTGCCTTGGGAGTCGCAGTGGTAATTGTTTACCTGAAGGAAAGGTGAGAGCTGTTTCCTACCACTGCCAGAAGCCCAGAAGAATTTCCACAGCATACCTAGAGCTCTGTGGTCTCTGGCTGCCAAACCAGGGGATATTTGTCTTGGTGACATTTGAATGATGATATCACAGTGTTATTTTCCTGTATCGCAACTGTTTGCTCACTGTGGCTCACTGTGCATCACCACACTCCATAGGAAAAAATTGCATCAAAACTGGGCCACTTTTACTCCAGGAGTGTTAATCCGACTTGGAAATGCCGTTAAGCCACACACCTCATCACCTGGCCTGTTGGGGACACTCCTGCTTTTGGCTGCTCTTATTGTACAACATATTATAAAAAGATTTTATCCGTGGAAGCAGGCAGTGACTATCTACATCAACAGGTACATTTTAAGGATGCTGACATGATCAGAAAGAATCCAGTCTAGCTAAACCCTTCTTAAATGAGGCTAAAACTCATCTATATTGCCCACAGCCATCCATTCCAACTTGGTCTAATCCCTTACACATTCTAATTTGGTGGTGGTGCATTCCTGCCCGTCACTTCATGCTCTACTGCAATCCCCACATTGGCAGGCATTCCTCTAACTCAATATAAATTCCCTCAATATACCCTGATTTTCAGACATGATCACATCATGATTTATGCACCATTGTATAGCTCAGCATACAAGGACCATATGGAAAAGCAGAGAAGCAAAGCCTAAATAAAGGTTTGTGGCTAAAGGAATCACCCAAGAGAGAAGAGATCGCAATTTCCAGACAAGGCTCCTCAAACATGAACGCTTTACATTAAACCATATTTGTTTAAAAATACCAGCAACCTTCAGGGCAAGGACAAAACTTCCTCCCCATGTTCTAGCAGAATGTCCAGAACACTTCCTGTTTTAGCATTAGGAGTTTGGGCAGTTTGTGTTTTTTCTTTTTGAACGTATTGTCTTCATAAGAACAATTCTCTTTCATAAACTTTGAAAAGTTGTTCTATTCCTTTACCACTGACAGGATTATTTTTAACAGTTAAAAAATAATAATGTAAGAAGAAATAGCTATATCACAGAATGACCAAAACAACTCTAACTGAAAAATATTCCATTTCTGTATGGCAAAATGGCTTTCTTATGACAAATCAGCATTGCAGTTTTGCTTGGGTAAATCACTTCACAAGAAAAATATAAAATTTACATATAGAATGATTTACTTTTAAATTACAAACTGTATGTTTTGGCTTTAAATGAATGTGAAATAATCCTTCATTGCCTCACAAATATATTTTTGTTTTTCCTTCAGTTTGTAACTCACAAACTATAACATTTTGGAAATAACAACCTTCTTTTCTCTTACAGGTCTATAATAAGAATAGCAAGACACAATTCCATAGAGATATAGCTTGAGAAGTTAAGCAGTTTGAGACCTTTCAGATTGTTTTATTTTCCCCTGAAATTGATTTTGCAATCAGAAATGTCTTTGTTGTAATCTTGTTTATTTTTGAAAAATGTACATGAAATCCTATTTTCCTGAATATGGTGGAAAATAAGAAACAGGAGACACATCTTTCACCTGATAACATTTTACTCTGAGTTCTCTCCTTTGGATTGCTCTCTGACTTAATTCTCTTGATGTTTCCTGTGTTTTCCTTCTGGTGTACACACATACACACATAGTAATTTCAGCTCTGGTCATATATTAACACTTAATCTGAACTTTGAACACAAGTCCTATGAGGAGCAGCTGAGGGCTTTGGGTTTGTCTGGTTTGGAGTAAAGGAGGCTGAGAGGTGACCTCATTGCTCTCTGGAGCGGTTTCCTGAGAAGGGGAAGTGGAGAGGGATGCTCTGATTGCTTCTCCCTCAGACCCAATGATAGGACAGAAAGGAATGGCTCAAACCTGCATCACAGGAGGTTCAAAATGGATTAGAAAACATTTCTTCATGAGAGGATGGTAAACACTGGAACAGGCTTCCTAGACAAGTGGTCAATGCCTCAAGCCTGCCAGCGTTTGAGAGGCATTTGGACAATGCCCTTAATAGCATGCTTTAACTTTTGGTCAGTCCTGAACTGGTCAGTCAGCTGGACTAGATGTTTGTCTTAGATCCCTTCCAACTGAACTATCCTATTCTAAGGTTTCATTGGTCTCTGCCATTAGTAAAACAATCAGAAATTGTCCTGCTTTGTTGTTTGGCTTAAATGAAATAGCTGGCCTTGCTAACCACATCGGCTTTCTAAAATCTGTGATCCTGTATCAGCTAAAAGCCTAACAATTATAAGCCATTCAGCTCCCTGCATAATAGCTGAATTGTGACAAAACATTAAATTTAGGCTTTTCAGTTATTTGCCTTCCTTATGTTTTTATGGCACTCAGGGCAATGGAAAAGATCGAGACTTGAGTGCGTACAAAGCTGATTAATAATATGTTATGTCATGCCAAGTTTCAGAAAGAAAAGACTTTCAGAGGCAAAAATGAATTATTAAACATGAAATAAAAAGACATGAGACTACTCTAACCCCAAAATCAGAACCTTTTTGAAGAAGCTCAGCTACCAACTTTAACTTCATTTTTATCATCATGTTGAATTTTTTTGCTTTGGTTCATAGCAATAGATGAGCCACTGTCATCAATATAGAAACACTGTTTTTTAAAATAAAATCTTATAAACAGCCGCAGGCAATTTCAGAAGTATAATTCCCAACTGCTTTGATAAAAACATCTTAGCAGAATTTCAGTTGCCAAATTTTTTAATGCCATTCTGAAATTGGATAGAAGTTTGACTGAGTTGATTCTTCACTCAGAATTAAATTGCAAATCTATTAAGCACATTTTAAATCTGCTAGCTCAAATAATTAGGTGTCACTAGGCAAAACACAGGTCAGTGAGGAAGCTGAGTTTTATAGATCAGATGTGTTCATAACCTCTACGGGGGCAATCCACTTGACTGAACACTGCATGTGCATCAGATCCATTAAAATCACTTCTAGATTCTGTAAATATATTTTGGAAGGTTTAAAGGTACCTAATACAGATGTTGTTGAAACATCTAATACCATTTGCGGCATTCCTTGTATTGTAGTGATAGAGCTTATATTGGTTCCAAAGTTCAGCCATACTACCTCTTACATACTGATTTCCAGATTTAAGAGCACTGTTTATATTTGTGACTATATGACATCTTGAATTGTCAGAATGCCAGCTGAAGCCATGTATGTAATCATGCTTGATTGAAGGAGATAATGGCAGAGAGCCTGAGCTGTAGAAAGCAACAGGAAGGTATAGAAGACTGCCTCGGCTCTGCTTGGCAAGTGTGATGCCCCAGCAATGTTTGTCCAGCAGTGACTCCTGGATAAGAAATTAATGTCATTGTGGTTATATATTCACATCTTGGCAAATGCTACTTTGTGCATACATCTTACAGACTGAACATGTAGGAAGAACAGGAATTATTTTTCAAAAGTTATTTGGGGTAATTGGAATTCATTTCCACCCCTACTCTGTAATTAAAAATGAGAAATGAGGAAAAAGTAAGAATAACTTTTAAGAAATTGAAAATTTGTAAGGTGTATATATGTCTTTTGCTGGAATGTCCAGTTTTATCCACCAAGTGGCAAGGGAAACCTTTCATGTGCTTAGCTTGAGAACATGAAGTTATATGCACATATTTTTTAAGAACTGTGAATAACTTAGAATTTTTCAATACTCTCATTTGACACAGATCAAATTAGAGATGCTACAAAGATGATACACTGGTATGGTAGGTTAGCCATGGCTGTCAATCTCCTACCTAGCTGCTCTCTTCCTGCTCCTCCTCAGTGGGACAGGATGAAAAAATAAGAAAAAAAGAACTCATGGGTTAAGATGAAAGCAAGGAGATCCCTCACCAGTGACTGTTGTGGGCAAAACAGACCTCATTGGGGGAAGATTAGTTAATACTAACAATTAAAATAGAGTAGGATGATAAGGAAAATAAACAAAAACTAAAGCACTTTCCTCCTTTTTCCCCGGGTCCCCATCATTCTTTCATTCTGTTGTGGGATGATTTTACGCTAATACTGTATTCTCCTATTGTCTGCTTTATGCTCAGAAATGGGTCCCGCAGCTTTAAGCTGGATCCAGGGGAAAGCGGGGGAAAAGCCAAGCGAATTCTTCAGCGCGGTTTGTGTTCAAGACTCACACACACTCCCCCGCGTTCTCACCGCTGCAGAGCCAAGAGAGCACCCTCCTGCTTCTAGCCAACTTGTTAGCTGAGGCAAGAAATTTTCCGATACCGGCATATCTGCATACTGAAATCCTCCAGTCACTTCTTCTTCCTCTTCTGGAACTGTTCAGCCTAGCTGTGATCGGAGAACGGGACCCCGTGGACCGGCAGGGAGGCTGCGGGAACGCCGCATCCCAGCTTCGGTCCTTAGGAGGGGCCGAGCCAGCTACAGAGTTCCAGAGGGAACTCATATCCACCAGCTTTCTCTGCAGAGAGGAGGTTTAATATTTTAACAGTTACTCATTTTTCCTGTGCCCTGCCGGCACTTCGTTTGTTAAATAAATAGTTTTTTTCACTTTCCTCCAAGAAATTCCTTTCATTTTGGTGGGGGAGGGAGTGCTGAAACCTACCTTCTGTGAAGGAGATGTTCCTTCCAGAGGGTTTTCCCCTAAACTTGTCTCAAACTGAGACATATTCCCAACTCACTCCTGCCCCCAGCCTGGTGCAAAAAGAATGGGGATTGCAGTCCATAAGAGCTCCTCTTTCTCACTCCTTCCTCCACTTACTTTTCCTCTGCTCCCACCTGTGCCCTTCCATGGACTGCAGTCCTTCAGGGTAAACCTGCCTCTGCATGGATTCTCCAGGGGCTGCAGACTCTACAGGGAATAGGATCTGAGGGTAATGTTTCTGCAAGGGTTTGAAGATAAAAACTCTGGTATAACTTTTTATGTGAGCCAAGTTACAGATGATGATGCCATTTTGTGGCCATCTCTGTGGGTCTAGTTTTCAAAGGGTTATAAACTGATGGGGGTGGGAGAATTTTAACATATTGACTCACCAGTGTAGTTGGCACTCCTTATGGTGCTGTGGTTTGATTTGCACACAGGAAGTTTGTTTGTTTGTAATAAATGAAGACAGAAATTACAGGCAATGAATGACTGTCTACCTCTAGTCTTGGGTGGACCTGTAACAAGGAAGGGTATTATGGAAATCCTGGAGGAAAAACACTTCAGCCTCTGAGAAAAGATGTTGAAAATTGGAAAAGGAGATGCTTACCAGCTGAAGGACTTACATAAATGCCCATGAGTAAACAATTATTTACAGTCTTTGAAGATGGACAAAGTCAGAGGTTTGGAAGAGCTTGTTGTTCATTGGAAGAGGATGTTTCTGCAAGATCAGCAATGGCCATTTGTTGAGTGTGGGATGGTTGTGATTATGCTGCTACTTTGTCTATTGATTTAGAAAAAATCCATTTGGAAAAGTATTTTAACCAGTAATGTGATGGGACATAAGTGCCTAAGGATCAGGATCAGACTGAGATTTCTTTAGCTACAAGGAGAGATTGTTGCTTGTCCATTCATTTATTTTCATACATGATAGTGCCTCATGAAATCCACGCAATGGCCCTTGTGGAATATCAATGTTATCCTCCCTTTCCTGTTTCTGAGTATGCAGCCTTAATGTTGCCCTCCCTGGGCATGTGGCAATGGATATCTGCTGTAGTTATATTCTACAAAAGGGAGGATAAGATGATTTTGTAAGCTATCTGCCAGGTTGTGGAATTTAATTTGCAAGACCAAACTTCCGCAATATTGTGTTTATGTTGCAGTGCCATTTTCTGTTTAATAGAAACATTCAGAATGCTCTAGTTCCATCTGTTATAAATAGTGAAAGCTGATAAACACTCTACAAACACAAGATGCAGCTTTGTGGCAAATTATGTTTATTACGGCCCCCAAACATAAAGCAAGATTTATAATTTTTGCATCGCTCTTTTTTTTTTTTAAATTTACTCTACAGTAATTACTCCAGAGCTTTAAGTAGATACATAAATAACACTCAAAGTTTTACATTTAGTTATTGCGTGAGAAGACAAGGACAAGTACGTGCACACACATACACACATTTCACACCTTCAGTTGTAATGCAGTTACAGTCGTGCTATGGCTGCAGAATCTTTCATAAAACTACTTGCAAATACATTTTTTTATCAGATCAATAGAGTTGAAAGGCAAGCTCACATATTATTATGCATTGTATGGACAAAAATCTCAGTTTTCAATTAAGAAAATGGAGATGAACCAGATGAGTAGGAATAGAATTGCAAAGGACTCTGAGATAATAGCCAAAGATGAAACTACTGCTGTTCCCTCATCTCAGGAGAAAGGGAGAAATTGTGTAGCAACAGAGTGAGTGAGTCACTGAAGAAGACTGTTAGAAGGCGTGGGTGAGCTGTCGTAGCAAAAGAAGGTTCCTGGTAATGCTATTTGGGTGTGATCACTTTATCATTTGCCAAGACTGAAAACCAAACCATTATACACGGTTAAACAAAAAACAAACTTACAATCTGAAATACCTCACACAGTCTACAAAGACACTTGAAAAGACAGAGTTTAAGTAAGTTTATGTCTTCTTTTGCTCAAGCTGGATTCCAGCAGGTGACTTCCACACAAAAAGGGGAAGAAGCATATTTTCTTTTATTTTTGAAGCCAATATATTTCAAAGAAATTAACTGGACAAACCTCACTGCAACCACTGCAGTCATTAAACTAGTGAATATTTCATCTGCTCCAGAAAATGTTTGTTTGTTTTTCCAGTCAAGTTGCCCAACTTTGATTTAGCCACCCTTCCATTACATATTCACACCACTTAAAATGTCCTGGCTGTGTGAGCAGATGATCCTGTAGACAGGAGGGACCTTTTGACAGCTAAGGTAAAAGAGTTGCTTTTGGAAAGAGGAGTTAAAAGTTCTGAGATTAGTTTTACACATCCATCTCCACAATTATAATTAATCCTGGAGTAATTAGAAGGAGACATATTCTCTAAGGCAAAAAGTATATTTCAGAAAACAACTGCTTCCCAGGGTGTCATCCCTGTACAAGACATTTCTTACATATCCACTGCCTTAGCTGAGCAACCCACACTGCACATATATTCACAGTTTCATATTCTGTTTTCTACATTTTTTAATTTCTCCTGTCAATACAGGGACACGGCTTTGATGTGACCCTCAAACTGGAGAGGAAAACAGCAAAGAAGATGTATATATTTACAACCCACTGGCCAATGTAGCTGTTTTTTAATCCATTAGCATGTTTATTTCTCACCTTTTGCTTCAATAGAGTATGTTTTGTTTCTGCAATAGAAGTACAGCATTTTAGGAGTCACATGAAAAGGGGAGATTTCCTTAGCCCTTAGTGTTTGATTTGTCTGGCAGTGCCCCAGGAAAGCCAAGACCCTCCTGCCCAGCCAGTCTGTCAGCATCCTGTGCTGGGGACTGTTCACTGAGCAATCCCCGAGGGTGGTTTGAGTGACTTATTCAGGGACACACATGGATGGCATGATGGAAACCCCTCAGCAGGTCTTCCACTTTATTCCAGCATTTCCCCTCTGCTGGTGATTGCCAGCACCCATGAAGGACTCACACCAACAGTTTACAGAATAACACTCTTTTTAATATAAAATTATGTCAGGTTAAGGATTGTTTGTGATGGTATTTGACTGCAAAAATGTATTCAAAGCAATGCACAGACAAACTCTAATCCCCCTGAACTCTAATAAAAGTGTTCAGTACACACAGAGTGTGGTTCTTACCCATCTTTGTGAAGGAGAGGACACAGGTTCAGCCCACCGACTGATCCTGGCAGTTCTGATGGAGCCTTCCCTCACTTTCCCCCATTCTCAATATACTTTTATACAATTTCTTCATGTTTAGGTGGAGCTTGAATGACTATTCATACACACCTTTGTTACAGATTGGTGCAAAATTCTCTTGCTTCACTCTTAAAGGTACAGTCAATAAAATATAGACCCTTCCTCAGTGAGGGGTGGCTGTATCTTGGGGGCAGGTAACTTTGGGATGCAGGTGTGTGTTGTATTGTAATTAGGCTGTAATGAACCAAGTTCACCCAGGAGAGTGATTTCACCAGAGCTGCTGGCTTGGCAGCGAGACACCCTCGCCTATCTCCCCTGACTGACAGCTGCTATGGGGTTTATCAGCTGCAAAGCACCATCGAGTTCCCTTCCCTGCAAGGGTTTCCACAGAGCCTTGGCCACAGGGTTTCCACTCCCCTTCACCCTCCATTCCATCCCCCTCAGCAGGTGCTTATGGTTGCAGGTTGTGTGTGTGAAATCTTGGTGGAATAGGTTTCGAGCCTGCCGACCACATCCCATCCAAGGAGTAGCAGCTGCATTTTACCAGATAATTTTGGTATCATTGTAACATCTGTTGAGATGTGAATAGAACTGCTCTGTTGCGTCTAATTTTATTGCCAGCCAACTTTGCACATTAGGTATATCAAATCAGAACATATAACCAGAAAGTGTCCTTAATCTGGAATACAGTAAACTGACAAGGAAAAAGATTTCTGTCAGAGAGAAACCTACAGGAAAGGCAGGCCACTTATCCCTCTGGCCATAATTTCTTTAAATTCTGGTTATACGTGTGCATTCTTCTCATTCTTTCTTTGTGACCTTTCTCATAAGGACAGGCATTTTCTTATCTTTTTCTTCCTGGAGTCAAGTTAATTTAATTTACTGATCATATCAAAGGCCTAATTCTTATGTATGTGTATTTCACTGGATTAGTTTAACTGGGTGTAAAAGAATGTTAAGTAAAGATAATAGGATGATTCTTTCAAACACAACAGGTACAAATTATGTTGTTAACTATATAATATACTTTGCATTGCTTATCATGTCTGATAAGCAAGCTCAATGGCATTTAGCTTCAGCACAGCATGTAGCTTCATCAAGAACATAACTCTTTGGACCAATTTTTAGTTGCAATGAAAGCAGAAAAGAAGGCTGCTGATTCAGAAATTGGTTTTGCCCATGGTTCTGCTTCTCAATCATCTGCTCTCCACCTGCCTTGGGGAAAAGTCAGTGTTTTATGCAGGAGCTACTACTATATTGCTGGAAATTATGGCATGGACTAGTATCAGGAGCTAAAACTTGTCTATTGTGCAGAACTGGAATTTATGCTAGTTTATCATCCAGGTGAAGTAGCTTAGTTCATGCAGGAGAGACAAGAATGGCCAAGACAAGCATAATGGATGGTTGGATAAGGTGGACATTCAGCTCTTGTCTGCTGAATAGCCTCTTGTTTGTATGAACCAGCACCCTGATAAAAATCCCTGTTCCTGTCAAGTATCATGTAAGGTCTGCAGAGAAAGGTCTGCATTTCAAGCCTAAATTATAGCATAGCTTCAGCTAAACCACTGAGTTAGGCTAGCAGAGCTAATTAATTCATCATAGAGCCAGAGTCATGTAAACTGGAAGGAACAGTTCTCTGGAACAGATCGGGTCTGACCCCTTTCAAAGTAGGTCTGGCAGGTTACTCAGATCACTCGGTTGAGCTTTGAGTATTTCTAAGGGCGGTGGTTCTTAATGGTGGAGATACCTCTGGCTGCCTACCCCCAATAGGAGCAATTCTTTTCTCTTAATAATTTACCAGACATTCCTTTTTAGCAGTTTGTGCTCACTCCTCCTCATGCTTTCACTCTGCACCTTCAAGGAGAGTTCAGTTTCACTACACCCCCCAGCGGGCATATGTAGACAATGACTTCTCCAGCCTTTTCCAGGCTAAACAAACTCAGTTTGTTTAAGCTTCTCCTCATAAGTCATGTACTTCAGGTTTTAATCACTCACAGTAGATAAATGATTTATCTAAACTTGTGCGTTGAACATCGTATAGAGTTCAGCTCTTGAAATCCAAATCCTAGACATATAGCAAATTTATCTTTGTGTTCAGGAGACAGAGGAGCCAAAACAAATTATAAGATTTATCTTAGATGCATGTAAATTGGCAAGGTAACCTAATATCTAAAGTGTCTGAATTAATTGCTGTGATCCTTAGATAAATTAACAAAGGTGCATTTCTATGCTTACATATGGCATTACTTTAGAGACAAGTAAGGAATAACATTACTTGCTTCTGTCTAGTCTTTAAAAACATACAGCAAATACTTACAGATTTCTTCAGAATCTTTTTCAATTTGAAAAGGTTTGGAAATCCATACTTTAAAGCCAGAAGTTAATGAGTTTCATTTCATAAGTTTAGGCAACAGGAAAGTCAGTGGTTATTTCATTTTTTTACAGTGGGATGGACAGATCAGAGAACTGCAGAGTCAGTAAGAGAACATTAAAAAGCTCTGTAGCTGGAAGACAAATAGATCAATTCAATCTAAAACAATGTATATCATTTTAGCATGATGGAAATTTACAGTCAAAACAACTTACCTTGGGAATTAAGGAATTTATCACTATGTGAACCCTTTAAATTATGACTGTGTGTCTTTCTAAGATATGTCCTCCAGCCCAGTCAGAAATTACGCATCAAGAACTGGGTGAAGTCTTGTGACCTCTATTATGCAAAAGCTCAGAGTAAACTGTCTGCATAGTTATTTCAAGTTTCAAGTCTGTGGACCTATAAAATGGAATCAGTGATGTGCTACAAGGGTAATCCCCAGTGGATGTCTTCTTTTGATATTTCAACTTGGGTTGTATCTCCTATTGCAATTAACTAGATTTATTTTAGGGCAGTTTCTGACCACTAAGCATAATGAAAATGAAACCCATTATATAATCTAGGTGGATTAGAATCCCTAACAACATTTCACTTTTCAGATCCTTTGAACTTATGTTTTATTTCTTGAATCTACTGTATATAAAAGTCTACAAAACAAACAAAACCGATGCACATAACTTCAGAAGATAACAGTGTTCCAAATCTAGGAAATAATTTGTCTTTCTACTCTGGGAAACTTGTGGAAGTAGAGAAACATTTAAATCACCCACAAAAAGTTCTTAGGGCAATTATGAACTAAAGCTTCTGCACTTCATCTTTCAGTTCCTAGTTAGAAAAGCATTCAGTTTCAATTTGCCATGGTTTTCTCTAGAGAGCCCTCTCTTTTCCAATGGAACTTCTGCTTTGCAGGACTGGGCTCTTTGTTCTGGAGCTGTTCCTTCACTTCTGGAGTAGCATACCATGTGCATTCTTCAGCCTCCTTACACAACACGTTGCAGTAAATCTCCAATCCAATATTCAGAATACCATTTTTTTTAATGAGGCATAGAAATAATCTTTCCTTCAGTAAGTGACCCTTCCTCAGCTTTCCAAAAGCAACACCTAAGCTGAGAAACCTAAAATAAATTGTATGCATGTTCTATAGAAATCCTCTAAACAAATAAAACTGAGAGACACTTTATAGCAGTAATAATTTCTTACTTGCAAGTGTTTCACAAGACTCCCACAGCAGCAGGTGTTAAGGAAGTATCCATCTGTTCTTCTTTCTCTGCACAGAAGTATACTGAATAGATAAGAGTTTCTAAATGTTGAGGGTTGTCATTAAAATGGGTTAGCTGTGATCGTCACTTAAGGCATTCCTGATATTGAAATTAAAATGAAGACAATCTCTGGCTCTGTTGCAATTTGAGAATGCGATCAATGGTTCCCTGAAGAAACATCCTGTCAACTGAGTACTTTTTAAATTATCTTCTGAAAACCACTTCAGTATTCCTGTGACTGCACTGGAAATGCTGTATCAGCAACATTACTGTTCTCTGAAAATATGGATCAAACCCCAGCTGTTGCAGATATGTTAATTGATGAATAAAGTTAAGAGATCTGAAGCCTTTATACTACACTTGAAACTTATGTTTCTATTTAAATATTGAAGGCTTTTCAGCTTTCTCCTCCAAATGTGAAAAATTACTTGAGTCACTTCTAAGGAAGGCTTCAGAATCTCTAAACTTGAATGCTATAGTAGAAAGACAGAGGACTTGGAGCTTCATCAACACAGCAGTGAAATCAGCATGAGAAAGGGGAGATGGCAAACAAGCTGTGAAAAACAACACGTCAGTTTTTTTGGAGGTGACACAGAAAATATACTGGGCAATAGTATGAATGAATCTACAAAACAGCTATAAACTTCTACACACTCCAAAGTGTTTCGATACCTTAGGTATTATATAAGCTATTACACTGTCATATATTCAGATCAGAAAATGGATCTCAGCAAGCAGTATGAAAGTGTTAAGAATGAAAACTCCCTCTGCTCTTTTATCATTGTACTCCACTCAACAGAAGGAAACAAAAGGCAGTTTTTGCATGTAGCCCATGTAACAATTATAATATCTTTAAGCTAAAACAATACCAGCTGAAGTATTAAGGCTTTACTAGTTTGTGATTTGCAAAGTCTAGTAGCTTCCACCTAAGAAAATGCTAGCAGCACCTTGCTTGCCAAAGTTTGACCTGTCCATTACATTTTCACTTTCTATATTTCTCTGATACTTTCTCCTCTCAAGAAGGCACATTGCTTTAAGTAATTTTGCTATTTGTATGTGAATTACTTGGTCTGGATACTTGGTAGGCAAATATTTTCATACCATGATGGAGCAGTTCTGGTATTGTCAACCACAACTGTTTACAGCTGAATCTATTGGCAAAGCTTCTGGATCTCAGCTTTGAAATCATCAGTTAAAAAAAAAAAAAAATACAGACCTTTGCATCTCCCAAAGAATCCTCTCAAACAAGTAATAGCTAGCCAGCCTTCAGCTGGTATGGGATCTTTCCAGATTTATAGTCCAACCTTAAATGTAGTTATAAATATAAACTTCACATTGCATTTTTGTGGTTTATGCAATCTTTTTTATTCCTTGGTTGTTGACTTTACTGAGATGATTAGATCTAAAAAACTGTGAGTAGAGGGAACAGGGTGGATTTATTTTAGAAAACTGTTTGTTTGTAATTTTCCAGCCAAAAAGTGGTAAAATTTTGAGAACAGCATTGTTATCCAGGAAATAAAAAAAACCAACAGCAAAGAAAAAACAACCCACCCTACCATGAGCTAGACAACAGAGCATGTGATATACTAATTTGTTTGATGGAAAAGTATAGATTGTGTGCTAGGATTGTTTTGGCACTGGGCATTTTGCAAAGCCACCTGCCAGGTTAAGCCACTTTAATCATGTAACCATGGCAATACTTCTGGCGTCAGCATGAAGAACTGGTTTGTGCAGCCAGTAAGGACTGGGCACCTTGATGCATTAACTGGTGCTGTTAGGAACTGTTTGGAAATAAATATGTAAAATAGGTATAAAAGGTTCTTTTAGATTTTTTAGTATTTTGCTTCAGGCAATATTTGTTAACAGCAGGCCACCCTGTTTATCAGGCTAAGAGAACATGGTTGTGAGCACTGAAATAGATAACAAACTGCTGGTAAATAACTGCTTGTTGATTCTCCTCTGTTGCTTTGCTTTTTGTGCTTTGATTGGAAGCAACTGTTTCATTTTTAGCAGGAAGTGTTAGCCCATGCTTGTGCTCTGCTGAGGTAAACTGGCAACTTAACAGCAGTAACTGCAGAAAATCTGAAAATAAGACAAACCTCACAAAATTTGAAAGTTTTAATTAGGTTCTATAAAGATGGTCAGAGAGTTGGTCAAAGTGTTGCTACCACATATTTTAACTCTTCTTCCTATCACTTGGCTGTTTTTCAAATGCTTTTCTCACACACACACTTCCTGTCTGTATCACATTTGCCTTTCATATGCCCCTCAGTTATGTGTTTTCCTCACACCTTTAATTTGCAGCTACACTGCTCCGCAAGTAATGGGTTTGTTTTTTTCCAGAGAAGCAATGATCTGATGATATACTGTCTCCAGCATCAGTGATGACTTAATTAATTTCTACCCCTATGTCAACAAGGTGCAGGACTGTAATGTGAATCAGACCAGAAAAGAGGTCCACTTCTGAAGCAATGCACCCCCTAAAAGCAGAGGTTTCTATTACATCGAAGTCTCCAAATTTGGGCACCAAAACCAGAATTTCCCATCTTCCCCAAGTCGTGGGTGGCTTAGCCTGCCTACAAAACCCCTACCATCTGACTTGTTGGACCCCTGACCTGTAGGTTTCCTTATCTGTATCGTCACTGCACAATGCTTCATGTAATCCCACTCATCTAACCTGATAAATACCACTGTTTCCAGAGGCACGTGCTCTTTCGCTTCTATCCCCTGAGGTGAGCGGTGGTTGGTTGTTATTTTCATGTTATTAAACTTTTTATTTTGGAAGAATGCAATTGTTGCCCATTTCTCCTTTTAAGCCACTGCCTCAAGCTCGCTGGAGGAGGAGACCACCTCTGAGGTACTTACTTAGCCCCTGCTAAGAGCCCATCTTCCCGGGCAAACCCAGCAGGGCAGCGAAGTAACACACTTCAAAGTAAAAACTTCAGCATCTCTTCTCTCCCACTTCCCTTCTTCCAGCCAGGTGCCTGGTTCACACAGTAGCCCCACAGGCATAAGCATATGTAAACAAATTAAAGGAATGCCTCAGTGAATTTTATAGAGAGTGGAACAGAGTACTGATTATTTCTGATTTTGTGGCCAGATGAGGGAAAAAGATAAACTCATAAAATCTGTATTCCCTCTCAAAGCCAAAAGCCTCATTTGCATGAGAAGAAAAAGGGAGTCTTTAATGACCTCACTATACATTTTTATGTTGCATCTACTTTAGTTTGCTTACTAGCAGTATTACCTGATGTATTATTTTAATGGTAAGAAATTATTTTCATTCACTGCAACTTATTTTACTGGACTGAATTGCAGTTGACATGGGTATACCAAATTGTTGTTCCATGCTGTGGCCCAGCTGTTGCCACTTTTTCTTTATGCTCCCAATTTTTGATGGTCTTCCTCCACAACTTTTTATTCTAATCTCTCATTCCTCTCTTTTTTCCCCTTTTGGTAATTTTTCATGGTGAGTGCCAGTTTTCAGTGGTTCACTAATTTGCCATACAGCACTGTGCTTTCTGAAGTGTATTTAGGTCCCCTAGACTGGCACTGTTGGACTCTGTACAGAATAGTTGCTGCATTAACACATATATTCGTTTTTGTACTAAATCATGATCTTTTGTAGGCTGTGAAAAAAGTGAAATTATGATTTTGTACTGAAGTAAAGGAATGAACACTTTTAAAACAACTGTGTCAACAGGAGCCCACTTAATGTGGTGCTATCAATCATTTTTAGTCCCTGAAGCTCTTCACTTTGCTCTTATGCCCCATTGCTCTATGAACTCCATTTGAAATGTCTTAGGTAGTCAGGATATATATCCCAGCCAGGGAAGTTCCAAGTGTATCCTTGCAAATAGTGAGAAATTGTTCACGGCTGTAGCATTTCTGTTTCTTTTTGTCCTTCAGCTTTGAGAACCGCCAAATTTAATCAAAAAAGTTAGCTGAAACATAGTTGGAAAAAGAATATATTGCTTTTAATAGCTTAAAATATGCAAGGCTGCTTTAAGGATGATTCTATAATTTTGTAATTCCCTTCATAATACTGCAGGTACTCAGAAAATAAGGCCTAATTCTCTCTTGAAAGAAGATTAAAAACCTACCACGAAGATCAGATGATTCACATTCTTTCGGTTTCTTGTGTTTTGCTAACAGGCAGGAAAGAAGAAGCACAGAGAAAAGAACAACTAAAATCAACAGAGACAGAAGAGATACATAAATAAGAGCAGAACTAGAAAAGAAAGGAACTGAATCACTCATAAGTGAAGGTCAGCAAACAGCATGCCCAGTTATTGCACTTGATTGTTAGAAGCATTGATTTTGCTGCTTCTAAAAATTCTTAAGAAATTTAGTTGGTTTTCCAAACTGTACTGCTTTGGGCCTGCAGACTACAGGGGAAGAGCAGTGGTAGGCAACAGCTTCCACATCTGAAAAGGAAAGATGCCTAACACAGTATGTTTTCACTGCCAGGAAATAATAAAGAAACATTCTTGCCTGTTTAGTGGTATTAAATCATGGATAGAAAGTCAACTGCTTATCTGGAGCCTGGCATAGATTTCCAATAATTCGCTTTTCCTCAAGCACAAACATACAATAGCACTTTAGGAAAACCACAGAGTGAATCTTTTATAATCCAAAAATAATCTTTTTAGATTTCCATGAGAAAACAGCATTTATTTATTCAGTCTTTTTCTCTCGCCCTGCAATTAAGTCAAGTGCTGACACAGATTACTGGGTCATTTATGGTTCAAACTGTTGAACAGAGATGATGTCTTCCTGTATTAAAACTTTACAGATTTTAATAGTAACAATAAAAACCCCAATACACAGAATTACTACACAGCCCCATATATGTGGTGTGTAGGTAATAGGTAGTGCTGTGTAATAGGTGGTCGCAGTAGTCACTGTTTTGCTACACAGTGGTGCTGTCCAATCCAATGTGTTTATAGCTAAGGACATATTCTGTACATGTGCTATGCAGCATGATGGTGTCTGTGCCTGTGTGGCTCTGACAGCCTCATCTACAGGCTTCCACCACCGTGGTGTTTAGGGTGTTGCTGTCCTACCCTAGAGATCTGCCTTAGTTTTAGCAGGGATGTCCATGTGGCTGGACAGGCAACCCTATGGTGTTCCATTCGTCCCCACCCTACAGGTTCTTTGCATCCTGCTGAAAGCTCCCTGACACTGTGTGAGGTGTTCTCTAGCATGGCACTTAATCCACAAGGCCTTTAGCACATCTGTGAAGGCTGTTGAAGTGCTGTCCCTAACTCGTCTGCTCATATATAGCCCACCGTTTCTCAGCATGTAGCCCTCCATGAGCAGCTCTGCCCATCAGCGCTCCTAAGTACTGACCTTAATTTTACCAAGACAAGCTTTCAGCTTGGAAGCTGAGGAAGCATGAGGGAAGCAAAAGCCTGCTGAGAGGACCAGGCATTCCCTACCTGCTCTCCGTCTATTTGAGGGCACTGTTCTGTCCTATACATTAAGTGGACAACTGTATGGCCAGCAGCTGGCCTCCAGCAGTGTCTCCACTGTTAATGAGCTTTGTTCATTTGCATCATGTATACTGACAGCCAGGGGGACACTAACTCCTCCATGTAACACCACATTCATGGCTCTGGGATAGGAGCTCTCAGGAAGCAGTAAGCATGGGCTGCTCCACAAGGGAAGGAAGCCAGGAGCTGAGGGCAACAGCAAGGCAGGTAGGGCAGTGATCCCACAGTACCTGAGCAGGTGCCACACTGGGGAGCAGGGTGAGGCAGTATTCAAAATTACAAGACACGTCTGCAGTGTGTCTGCAGATGAAGCAGGTGCAAGGTCAAGTTAGCAAATCAAATCAGTGGTTCAGGATCAGCAAGGCACATGGACAGGCACAGGTATACCTAAGACAAATCTCAAGGATGGAAGCCTCATCTTCAATGCAGCTCCCAAGCAAAGAGCAGGAGGCCCCCATGAGGCTTCCCATGGCTTCTTCTCACACAGCTCTATCCCCAGCATCCTGATCCAAGGCTACAGCTGCACCGTATTGGAGCTGCAACGGGCAGCCAAACCCCAAGAAGCAGGGAAGAGGCTGCAGAGCCTCTTGGTGCACTCAAAGCCCTGACAACAACATGCTTATTTCCAGATTTTCATCCAGTCCAGAAGGTATCAGTCTCTTAAAAGTAATCTTGTTAGAGACAAGGCACAGCTGTTCAGGGCTGGGATGTTTACTGCAGCCCAGTAAAGTCTGCAAAGCCATATGCTGTTTGATCCTCTGCTCCCTGGCTATTCACCAAGTCAGTGTCCAGAGGGGCAATAGGCTGAGCTGTGCCAGAATGGCTGACAAACACCAGCCCTTCTGCTGGCCCACGAGGGGCCCTGAAAGCGTCATAATTATATGTGATTATATTCTGCAGTACTTAGTGATCCATCGTACCCTAGTGATCATTGCAGCAGTTCATCTGCACTTTCAGGTCTGAACTGCTGAGATTTTGATAAGCAGCCGTGCACAGAGCTGACAACAGCATCATCGTGCCATTTATAAATGCCCTCATCGTGACAGCCACAGTGCCTCACTGAGTGTGATGCTGTCTTTTTGACTGACATAATGCCAGTGTGAACTATACTTTAAGATGTCCGTGGCCTGACATACGCTTAGTGATTTGCAGGAGAAAGTGGGGAGTGTGGTCAAACTGAAGGGTTCTAGAAGAGGGCAGTCAGGTGACAAAAACAATTAGAGCAGCCTGACAAAAATGTTAGCCTTGGCCTTTAGTGGAAATTCTCTCTCTTTGCACCACCACCTTAACTACAGTCTGTGGCTATAGGTGGTGGTATCATGCCCAAGACTTAATAATTCGTTACCATTTCCACGTAGGGTTTCTTTCCTTCATCCTGCTCCTTTCCAAGTCTCTCTCCTTCCTCTCCTCCATGAAAAAAATCTTTGCTCCTGTAATTTTCCTTTCTTCTCTTTAGTCTGTGAAGTCAATCTCTTCCCCAGTTGCCATAACAGATGACAGACACCTGATTGCCATGAGACACAACAGGTCAGGCCTGTTATCCCCCCAGTCGCAATCACCAGTGTGAAACACTTGTAGTAACCAACTACCTTTGCTCTTTATCTACAGTTTAGGGAAGTGCATGACAGAAGAAGGATGAGAAGAAAGACTGAGGGCCAAGTACTGTCCTTGTCCTTCAGATAAAACACACACAATATTTTGGCTGACATGCAACAATACATGTAGTAAAGCTAATCCTTCTGACTGCAGCCAAATCAGTTCAGGACCCAGCTAATCACAGGATGTGGAGAGATAACCACTTTTGTTGAAACTCCAGCACACTCCTAGAAATATGGCGACCAGAAGGAAAAGGTCCTTTACATGCAATGTCCAATTACTTTCAGCTACAGATCCAGGATAAGGATCATCTGCTTTTACATTCAGTAAGCAGACCTGTTATGTTCAGATAATGTAAGGAAGAAAGTGTATTCTATGGAAGACAAAATAAAAATGGAGACCAAAACAGCATTTTCGCTGTTGTGGAGACCTCTCATTGGACCTGATGTTCAGGGTCTTCATTGCACTGTTGTTGCTTTCAGCATAGCAGGCTGGGGCGAACGATGCCATAACTCACGATGAGTGTTACAGGTTTACAGGTTTCTGCTCTTGCCTGTTTCTGGAACATGTGGGCAAAAGTTTCAGCTCCCCAGTTTTGTGAGCCTACTGCTAACCAAGAGGATTTGGCCTAGAATTGGAAGGAGATAAAGGGAGGAAGGATCAATCAATCCAATGAATCAAGGAACCTGCAGGGCTGCTTCAAAAACTGGCTCTTGCTCTCTTGTGCTATGTGCTAGTTCTGTCTGCTAGAGCTCTGTCTCACCAGAGGTGCTTGAGTAGACCAACCATTTCACATATTCCCAGAACGTTGGGAAATAAACTCTTTGGCATAGATTAAGTTGTCCCAGGTCACATGGGCAGCAGTCAAACAGAACTGCATTTTAGGCAATTTCGACAGAAGCCCATGTGAATTTTGTGGACAGTGATTCATCTGAACAACAAACATTTTTCAGAGAAAGCTCTAGAGGCACAGAGCCCCTTAGAGGTGTGCAGGGGTTTAGGTCAGCCCCTGTACAGCCTCAGGTACTCCAGTGCTTGTTACCTTCAGCCACAACAGTTATTCTAAAGGCGATCAATACAGAGAATAAGCTCTAAGAATGTTTTATCATGACCAGTTGGTGCAGAAGGTCTTATCTGCGGGTTTCTGACTGCCTGGCAGGCACTGTATCACCTTCTGTTTTACAGTGGAACTAATTGTTCACCTCAGTGCAGCACAGCCAATAGCACTGACAAACTGCAAAGCTCAGACAGTGCCCTCGGTGAGCAGAGAATCGCACACTAAGGGGGACTTCTGTACAAAAGGATGCACACGTGATATATGCATATGCACATCTCAGCTTGCATATAGTGAATTTGTTAGAGCAGATGCCTGAAGACCTTTAAGAGGGATAGCACCTACATTTTCTTTATATAGATGGTGCTTAGTGCCATGAGGTGCAGCAGCTAGCCCTATGCTGGCATAAACTGCTGGTGTAATTGCCTGGTGATTTCAATGAAGATTTAAGTAAGCAAAAGCCTCTGTGTCTTTAACATGAGGCAATTCGTAAAGTCTGTAATTCTCATTATCTTCACCTAGGTCATCCTCCATCCCTTACTAATTGGCTCTATAGGCATCCCATTTTGAGTAACAATGTTTACAGCCTTTTCTTGATAATCTAATATGCAGATGGGTCAGACTCCAAGTGCAAGGTGTTTTTATTCCCACTTCTTTTGCATAGTAAGTTCTGAACTGGAACCACACTTCCACCTATCTGCTAGTGCTTTTCCACTTCAGTGGCTGCTACTGTTGCAACACAGGTGTGACTTGGCCACCGACATTTCAGTGACTCTTCTGCTTTACAGTATTCCTCATCACTAATTCAAGAGTTTCTTTGGTACAGACATACAGTAGGTCTGTTTCAAGGCTCTAAGGTTAGTTAGCTCTCCTTGACATTATTCCTTTGGAAGCTCATGTTCACCTGGAGCCTTGTCATGATATGGGACTGCACGACCTTTTTTCCAATTAATAATGCTCCCTCTGCTAATTTTTTTTTGTTGTTTAATGACCACCACGAGGATTAAAACTTCCTATTGCTGTTGCATTGTTTTGAGATTTTGCTGGCAGAAATCACACGTCAGTCTTCCATTTTTAAACTGCCTTTTTTTAACTAAGTTTCTGTTCAGGCTCGTGACCAGGAAAGCTTCAAGGATATATGTAGCATTAGACATTGTTCAGTTGAACCTGAATAATATACGTTTTGTTTCCTTCATCCGTGTCAAGCTTTTAATAATTACCAACTTAAAGATATATGTGCCTTCTTAAAAACAGCAGGCACACAGGCCACCATATCTACTGGTGACAAAATCTTTGTCCTATGTAACCTATAGACACAAAGAAAACACCGTGAATGAGCAGCACAGAGTGTCGTGTGTAAAAATCCTGAGTGATTTGTACTCAGTATAGCAAAGAGAGGTTTTCAGGTGGATCAAAATAACCAAATAATAAACAAAAAACCTCAACCAAACCAAAATTGGAAAATGCTGACTTGAAGATGCCACATAAAAACTGAAACATCTTAAGGATAAAAATGACCTATGAAGAAAAGTCCATCTTTATAAGACAAACAAAGCAGGTGGACAAGTCTCAAAACCTCAGTGCTGAAAAAAATGCATTAACATTTGGCATTGATGGGTTACAGAAGTAGCTGGACACAACTCACTAATGCAAATCGTCAGTGTTTTCTGCAGAGCAGCTAACCTCACTTGCAGGCAGAAACCCTGAGTGCCAAGGCCTTGATAAGCATATTCCTAACTCCTGAATTGCTCAGGTTCACCTTCACCTTCTGGTCACTTCTCTGAATGCTGGAACATAGAGTAAACAGGGGGACAGTGCTCCCACCTCGCTCATCACTGGCACCCGAGGGCACTGGGGACGTAAAACAGCAATAATGAAACAGAGCTATTCTGGTAAAGTATAATTCCCATTAAAAAGGCAGATTAAAAAAACCCCAAAACGTTCATATCAGTGCCCACCATTTTAGGGCAAATAATTAAAGAAAAAAAACCCCAAACAACAAACTGCCAACCATAAAAGAAACGCAGGAACGGTCTTTCACAAAGAACCATTAACGTTGGAAAAGACCATTAACAATGAGCCCAACTATTAACAGAGCACTGCTAAGTCTACCACGTCCCTATGTACCACATTGCAGCTTTTTTTGAACTCTTGCAGGGACAGTGATTCCACCACTTCCCCAGGCAGCCTGTTCCAGTGCTTCACCCTTTCTGTGAAAGGGTGAAGCATAAATATCTCCCCTGATATCCCATCTAAATCTCCTGCGGCGCAACTTGAGGCCATTTCCAATCGTCCTACCATTTGTTACTTGGTAGAAGTGGCCGACCCTCACCTAGCTACAACCTCCTTTGATGGAGTTGTCGAGAGCGAGAAGATCCCTCCTGAGCCTCCTCTTCTCCAGGCAAAGCAGCCCCAGCTCCCACAGCTGCTCCTCTCGTGACCTCCGCGCCAGACCCTTCTAAAAATCCCTCCTCACCCTCAACACCCGTTTTGAGGGCATGGAGGAGAGCCTTTTCTAGCACAACGCTACTATCAAGAATGTTATTTATAGACGAAACGCGTTTAAACAAACCCTTCCCGACACGACACGGCGGCAGGCCCCGAGCCGCAGAGCCAGCGCTCCCTTGCTGCGCTGCCCTTACTCCTTCCCTTCCGCGCCATGGCGGCGGCAGCTTCCAGGCCGCCGCTGGTCGCGGGCTTTGTTCGTCTCTGCCTGCGCCGCCTCCGCCCCTTCCTTCCTCCTTCCTTCCCTCAGCTCCCTCCCTCCCCCCTTCCCTCCCTCCCCCTGGCCGGCCCGAGCGCCCGGAGAGGCCCGCGGGGCGGGGGAACGAGCGGGCCCTGCGTCCCTCCTCCCCGTCCGAGCGAGTGCCGGGGGTCCCCGCGGTTCCTGCCGGCCCCGAGTGCTGCGGGTGAGCGGCGGGGCAGGCGCTATGGCCGACCGGGCTCGGGCGGCGCTCTCCGAGTTGGGCTGGTAAGTGGGGCCGAGCTCGGCCGCGCCGCCGCCGCCTCCGGGGTGACTCGGAGCGGCGGGGCGGGGTGGGCAGGGCCCCGTGTTTGAGGCGTGCGGTGTGGGGGAGCGTCCCCGCCCCAGCTCCGCTCCGAGCCCGTCGGCTGCGGGCATGAGGTTGTGCCGCCCCACGGTGCGCTCGGGGCCTGCCGGCGGCTCGCCCTGGGGAGCAGCTCCCGGCCCGTCCCGGCGGCCCTGCGGGGAGGCCCGGCGCTCCCGTCCCAGGCCAGCCCCCGAGCCCCTTCGGGGTCGGCGACGGCCTCCTGCCTCCCCTCCTGCCCGCCTGCCCCGGGGCTGGCCTGCCTGGAGGCCTGGCGCCTGCCCGTAGTGCTGGTGTTGTTAATTGCACTGTGCGCCCCTTCAGTAAGGAAGGCAAGATGAAAAAAGTAGGGTTAAGGTAGGGTAAGTGAGGCACACATGAGGCATGAACTTGAGTACTTGTTTTCTTCTTAGTCCCAGTCGTTGAGCACACAATATCCATTTTGGAACAACATGTTTCAACGAGTTGTTGAACGCTTTTCAAATATCTACTGCAAATGTTTATTTGCTAGCCTAGAGGTGGGTTTGCCCTGGAGGAAGTTTTTCTTTTGGTTTGAGACTTTTTTGTCTGTTTGATTGAGTGTTTTGTTATGTTGAAGTGATTCAATTAGTCAATGAGGGCATCTTTCCTTAACTGCTTGGACAGTCTTTCACCAAACCTAAAGTTCAGTGCTAACTGTTTAATTGCAGAGCTACGTACTTTGAATGTAGTTGAGAAAAGCTGCTCAAATTACGTGACACAAAGTTATTTCTCATGGCATCCCGGGGATATTTCTGTTTTACTGTTTAAGTTAGTGGTTGTCCTGTATTGTGGTTTCATGTATGTCTAAGAGGGAAAAGGTTAAAGTGGGTGCCATGTGATTTAGAATAAAACAGGATTATTTACTTGGAAGGGATGTACAACAATCATCTAGTCAAATTGCTTGACCGCTTCAGGGCTGACCAAGTCTTGATACGTTATTAAGTGCACTGGCCAAATGCCTCTTTAAACATTTGACTGGGGGCATCGACCACCTCTCTAGGAAACCTCTTCCAGTGTTTGACTATGCCCTCAGTAAAGGAATGCTTCCTTATGTCCAGTTTGAACCCTCCCTGACTCAGCTTTGAACCATCCCTGTTCATCACTGGATCCCAGGTAGAAAAAATCAGCACCTCCCTCTCTGCTTCCCCCGCTCTGGAGGCTGTAGAAAGAGAGCAATGAGGTTGCCTCTCAGCCTTCTGTTCTCCAGTCTAGACAAACCAAAGTCTTCAGCTGCTCCTCACAGGACATGCCATCATCTCTGTTGCCCTCCTCTGGACGTATTTAAGGACTTTCATATAATTTTCCAGTTGTGTGCAGAGTAGTCCAGGTGAGGCCGCAGCCAGATAATCACTCTCTGTAACCAGCTGCTGATGCTGTGTTTGTTGGCCCAGCTTTTGCAGTGCTACTTTGTGGTAATAGTAGCCAATAATATGTGTCCTTAAGTTTGCTTCTTGGATAAGTGTATCAAGCTTCAGAAATATTGTTCTAAGTGGTTGTAGAGTGCACAACCCTGTGGTTCCTGGCTATCCCTGAATTGAAATAATCGTAACTATTTCTGCTACTTTTTATAACATTAGCTTAATTAGCTTATTTAACAGAAATTTTGGAAAAAAAATCTTGAATTGAAAAATTTCTTGAAACTTGCCGCTCTCCTCTTCTGTAATTAAATGTCTCCAAAAATGCCGAAGTTTTCCATAAAAGTGGTTTTATTTTCTTAGTTTGCTTTTCTTACTTTCTATTGCTTATTCAAAATTTTATCACAGTTTTCAGCTCTGAGTTGTTTTACTGCCTTTCCGGCTGAATGAGTGCCCTTGGTAAATGGCTTTCAGGTACAAATATGAGGTGCTTCTGAAACAGTCTGTTCCTCTGCAGTGTTTGGAGGGTCATCTGCACCCTCCTTGGGGTTGTAGACTCTTGAATGGCTGCAAACACTTGTTACTCTTGCAGTCCTGTAGAGTGGAAGCCAGAGGCTGAAAGTTGATCAGGCAAGTAAAAAAGTGGGCTGATTGTCAGGTCCACTGAAATTATGTCTTGACCTAGTTGCATTGGGGAGGGTAGTATGAAAGAGGGAGGAATTAATGCATATACTTTTGAGGAATCTGAGGTGGAGTGGAAAAAGAAATAATGATTCAGAGATCGTGCTTAGCTGTGTTCGTACACTTTAAAAAGAATAGTTAACTTGAACATCCATGCTTCTAAGTACTTTGCTGTTGCTCTTACTTGTGATTTTTCTCATATTATTAGATCGCAGAGTTATTTAACACATCTGTGAGTGAGCCTTCAGTGGTGTTTAATGTAGTATTATAGGTCTGACTGCACTGGTGATTAAATAATGTTTTGTACCAAATTGGTTGCTACTGTTGCTGTCACCTGGTGTCAGAATGACAAGCTTTCAACTACAAACCCAAATCTGAGTTTGTAGGTTAAAATCTCTCCCCACTTAAACTGCAGAAGCACTGCATGGCAAGTCAAGTGAAAAGAAAAGGTTATCCTTGCTTAGTTGAATATCTGCTAGCTTGTAAAATACTCCCTGTAATGACTGGAGTTTATAGTAAGTTTCTTAAATCTTACAAGGTTAGAAGAGTTAATGTAGTTAATGTTTATGTCAGTTTCTGCAACTAGAGTTTACATTTTGTGATTCTGAATTAAAAATAAAGTTATTTTTCAAGTAAAACAGTAATACAGGGTGTAGAGAAATATATTGCAAGCAACCTCACGCCTGATGAATTACAGCTGTGCTAATTACCAAAAACAAGGAACAGCTGTGGCCAATGAAGATGAGTGTTATAAAAGGGTGTGGGTTAGCTGATTAAGAGACTCTTGGGAAAAGGCATCTTGGGAAGTCGAAGCATGGAAAAGAGGAATCCAGAAGAAGCAGACTGAGAAGAGGAATGGAAGCCCTCCTGGAGAAGCCTTTCTACAGAAGCTTTTCAGCTCTGTGCAAGGGAGAAGCAGAACAGAGAAGAAGAGCAGAGAAGAGAGTTTGGCTGCGGTCAGAGATCTGCTGTGAGGTCAGTCTGGGTCTGATGTAAACGGGATCCTGCAGCTAGTCTGCAGTTGGACTCTCCAGTAGGAGTTTGCAGGATGGCTAAGCCATAAAGAAGAACAAAGCGGGACCCTCTTCCCATTGCTAAGTGAGAATCTGTCTTGGCTCATTTCTATCCCGAACGAAAAGACTATTACAACACCTAACTAAAAAGGGAATTATTACAACAGTGTAGTTAATACAGAACAGTGATTATATATCTATTCGTCTCCCCCAACCAGGTATTGTCAGAGTAATCCATTATAAAATTGTTTGGGAATTTGTTATGTTTGCCTTTAGTATATCAATTACATTTTTATCAGCTTCTGAAAGGTAAAGTAGCCGTACCTAGTAAATGTAACAGTGGTAGGTAAAGTTTTCTTAAATTTTCCTTTTTTTTTTTTTTGGGGTAATCCTGTTTTATGGAAGTGAATAAAAGGCTCCTGTAGTTTGTGTGCAGAATTGTAGTTTTTCTGAAGACAGATCCTTTCAGCTCTCGTTGAAAGCATGCATTTTTTGATGTTAGTTCTTTTTGTTATGCACTGCACTGTTCCTTGGAATGAGATATTGGCTCCAACTAGGGGAGAGATAAGGTGTATGTATTACATGTCAGTGAAAAAGATACTCTGTCTTGGAACAGAAGTTCTGTATTAACTTTTTTATTTAATTATCAAACATGAGGAGGAGGGCCAAGTGGCAGAATTACCTTTTTGTACTGTTACATTCATGAATTTCAGAACCAGTTTACCAGTGTTCTTATTAAAATATGGACCTTAATGGAGCATGAATTAGTGAATCCAGTTTTATTACTAGAAGTGAAGTCCAGAAGGACCGCAGAATACATCCCCTTATGTAAACAATGAGTTGCAAAGGACTTCCTACTGTCTTGCAACAGAATTTTTTGGGGTTTTTTTTTGGTTGATTTTCTTTTTTTTTTAATTTCCTGGTTGGCACTTCGCAAGAGAATATGACAAGCCAAGACCTCTTCATTGTTCCTAGATCTTTGCAGAACTTGGGAATTTATTACGTAGAAATGCCAACACATTGTCAAAAATAAACAGCATGCCGTGGCCTACAGCAGGTTTAGCCTGTGGTTCACAGATCTTGGGTCTGATGACTGATCTCTATGGGAAAGCAAGAGGTGCAAACTGGATGACTGTTGGAGTCCAGGAAAAGCCTGGAAACTTTTCCTGCTCCTCTGGGTGTTTGTTTTATTCCTAAAACTCCTCAAAATAGCTTAGCCTGGGGCCTAAGCTTGTGGGAGAAACTCCCTTCAATTTTGGGAGTACTTGAATGCACCAGAGAAATGAAAAGATTTTTGTTTAGTGTACCACAGAGTGTGTAGTTGTAGTTTTTAGGTTTTGCTCTCTATATTAATATGGGGACAACATGGAGATTCTAGGGTGTCGATTTCTTCTTCTTTCTTCTCCTCTTCTCTTTTTTCTCTGGCATGAGTTCCTGTGGTTTGCTAATTGGTAGAGGGGATTTAGTGTAGAGGAGACATGTAAATACGGTTGATATTCAGTGCTTTTGGGGACAAAATAAGATATGTAAAACTTTTTAACTGGTTGATAATAGATATAAAAGCTACCTGCTTCGGGCAGCCGTTACCATTCTGCCATCATGTTCCTGGAGGCCACAGCACAGCCTGTGCCTCTGAAACTTTGATAAGATATAATAAACAAGCCTTGAAACAACAGAAAGAAGCTTCGTTTCATCTTTTCGGGACATGGGATAATGAAATAAGGAAGTCAGCCGGGCCAGGAGCCAGTGGGGTCCAAGCACCCCGACAGATAATTGAAGATTTTTGTAGTACAGCTAAATGTACTTGTGAGTTCCTTGTCAACTAGTACAGATTTTTTTATTCCAGTGTGTGATAACAAAAATTAATAACTATGGCAAAAAAATACAGTCTTGTAAAACATAATGTATTTTTGAAGATTATGAAAACAATGTTGTGATGATGAAAAGTTACTCCCAGAGATTAAGTGGAAAGGGAATTGTACTAGTTGTTTGGAAACAAAAGAATACTGCTTCATAGTCTATGAGAAAACCCTTATATTAATGCCGTTATGGTTGTATGTACTTTGTAAGTGAAAACTACTGAGTTTACATACAACAGGCTTTAAAAATGAGATTTTGGTATTTCAGCAAATAATGTGCTGCATACTGGGTAACTCTGGATTTAAGATTGGTTTGTTCACGTGTCCTCTTGTAGGACTAATCATCTGATAAGATCCAAGCTCTAAAGCAAGAGTAGGTGTGTGCCTGGAAACACAAGGAAGTTCTCACAGGAATGTATCTAACACTACTTTCTAAGAGCACAGCAGGCATGTGGCAAAGTAGTCAGTTCCAGAATTCTGCAAGATGATCTGCTTTTCCTTCAGTTTTCTTGCTATTCCAATAAAATGTTTTTGGAAAGCCCTACTGAAATTGGTTCCTGCATATTGAACAAGCCCAGGTGGGATACAAGGTTTTCCTTAGACACAAGCATAACACAGTGTTTCACAGGAGAGACACATCTGTTTTGAGATTCTTGACACTTCTTTTGTGATGTGCACAATCTTGTGAAATTTGGTTGGTACCATGAAATCACAAAATGCCACATCATCACATTTTTTATTTGTTCAGGTGTATCCCTTACTGGCTGATCTGATTGTTTTGCATTCCTGCTGGGTCACAAGTAGTGGGTAGTTAGAACTTGAATTCTTCATGTTGCAGAGTGCAAAACATCCAGCATTTTGCATTCTGTTGAGGGAGCAACCCCAAGAAACGAATTCAGATGCTACTCTTTCTTTTTTCTTCTTTTTAAAGAACATGCTAAGTGTTTGAAAAATAATTGTTACTACCTGGAATTGTTACAACTACAATGAACAAATTTAGGATCATAAATAATTGTTTAAAAGATGCAAAAAAGGATAGGTAAAATAGGAAGATGGAAGGACGTAGGGGACGAACATGTTTGAAACACCTCAGGTTGCAGAAGAAAAAACTGAGGGTGGTAAACTTGGTGAGGTTTTATGTAATCTGCAGGCAGGACATGAAGTGAACGTAGATTTTTTAACTCACTAAATCCTGCACAGTTATTGCTCACTCTATGCTGCAACTCTAGAATTGGAAAGCACTTACTGAAGTCAGTAGCAGATTGGTATAAAAGTGGGTAATTTTTTTTTTTTACTAAGAATGTCAACCTTAAAGCTTATTTGTGCCAAAGACAAATGGTTGTCCTGTGGGTTAGTACAGTTGGTTAAAAGATGAGAAATGAGAGAGATAAATGATTGCTTCATGTTGGAACAATGTTAGCAGTAGGTTTCTGCTGGGGTTAAGGGGTTCTTTATATTCTTAAGGAATGACAGTAATGTGGCACCATAGCAGTTTGTTGATCTGTGGGGATTGGTAAAATCCAAACTAATTGGGTACTTGGAGCAAACTCTTCCAAAACTCTTATCCGGTTCTTTCACATACAAGTGTAGTTTGGTTCTGGTGAATGCCAAATGATTCTCATATGGGGGAAAATAATGTAAACCTATATAAACAGTGATGAGCTCTATATTTGCTCCTGTTACTCAGAGAAGGGCAGTGGTCAGACAACTGCTGGGAATTTTTCACAAAGAATTAAATCATTGTTGGGTCATTATGCTTATCAGTGGTGCGTCAAAATCATTAACAATGTGCATTAATGTAATCATCCCAGCACAGCAAGGGTTTCACAGACAGTGAAAAAGTGGATGAGAGGTGTGGAAGATACTCTGTGCTGGGAAGATGATGATCTTTACTCTGAAAAACAGGACAGTAGCGGGAGAGATGATAGAGATCTATAAAATCCATAGATCAAACAGAAATGATGAATAGAAAGCAAGAGTAGTTGTTTTTCATAGAACAAGAATTCCATAGATCAAACAGAAATGATGAATAGAAAGCAAGAGTAGTTGTTTTTCATAGAACAAGAATTAGGCCACATGGTGAATTAAACTTGCTACCTGATAAAAATTAAAGTAGCTTGTCAAGCAATGTGATTAAATTGTGGAACTTATTTGCCACATGATATTGTGGAGCAGAAAAAATGTGAGTTAAAATTGTAATTAGGCAAAGCCAGGTAGGGATAGTTGCACTGAATACTCCAGTGAAGCTGAACTACCACCTATAATGGCTGATAGCCAGGAATTACTCTGGATGCTTGTGTCTAGATATTTGCTGTGGTTTGCATTCTTGACCTGGATAATCTGCCTCTGGCCACCCTTGGCAAAAATGGAACTGTGTTAAATAGACCTAGACTGTGTAAGTTAAAACACTGTTTATGTTCTTATTTTTATATTGTTAGGTAAATTACCTTACACTGTAGTTCTGCTGAGGAAAGGATTTTCTTCTCTTGATTGGAGATGGGGGAAGAGGGAGTGAGGATTTGGAGAGAAATGAACCAGACTGTTGAAAACAGAGAGAAAAGGCAAAGCAACTGTGACAGTCCCCTATGCACTCCATCTTAGCTGTGATTTCCATTGCCTTGCTGCAGCTCACCCTCCTGGTTTTCATTAGTTGCTGGGAGAGACTCTCCCTTGCATCTTTTTATGTGAGATCTCAAATCAATTTATGCACTGTCTTGTGGGACACAGACTTCACCTGCTCATTTCTCTGCTAGGAAGCTAAAGCACTAGTATAAGATGTCCTTGATTTATAGAATTGTTGCAAGCTAGAGTGAAGTTGTTGCTTCTGTGAAAGAAAAAAAGAGGAAAGGAAAACTAAAGTTAAAAGACCTTTGAATTGCTGCAGACTTTTTTTTAACGCCCACCTTTTCAGTGGCCTTACTCTATACTCTTCTTGGTATAGTGTGTCTCAGATTGATTCTTTCCAATCAATGAGTTCTCTGGGAATGTATAGGTTTTCCATAGCTAGTGTCCTTTTTGGAGTCCTTGGAATTTTGAATATATTGAGTCATGTTTTAGAAGTTATTTACTTAGCATTGTGGGATGCAAATACTTCATTAGAACAAGTGTTATTGATGAGTTTGACTCAGTGACATACCACTTTCCTGCTTTCTACCTCTTTTTGTGCTGGTGCTCTTTGAAGAACTCATATTAAATACTGCACATTATCTCCTGATTCCTGAATTTCATAAGACTTCGTATCAATTTTTCTTCAAATAATCAGTTGTTAAACTAATTGATGTCATTGCATAAGGAAGGTGATGGGGTGGAGCTTGTTACACAATTGAGATTTACTGTTCTTGGCTGATTTACCTCTTCCCTTAGAGAAATTTTGTTTCTCAGTGTAGTGTAAGCAAAACGTGTAAAAATGGGATTTTGGTAGGGATTTGAGGGAAGGACAGAATAGCAGTATGCTTGTTTATTATTTGCCTTTTTCAGCAAACCCAAATGTATTTCTTAATGGAAGGGTGAATTAATAAAAGCAGCAGTGTATTTAAGAAGTCTAGATTTTTCTGGAGGTCAGTATGTTACCATTTGAGCAAAAGTAGGTTCTTTTAAACTTACAGGTTCCTGGTAATTTAAATTATTAGAAAGCCTGTGTCATCTAGAAGGTAGAAATATGAGGCATTTGGAGTAGGTGTTGCATACAGACGAGCTGTATCTCAGACCTTTGCAAAGACTTTGCGTTCTGAAATCGTGTCATAAGACTCTTGAGGCAGATGTTTCCTTCTCTCTTCAATTTCTGTGTGCTCACACTCCCCTGAGTACTTAAGCAGCAAGCTGGTAGGAGGGTAGCTGGTGATTTTGGAGTAGGGTACTGTTATCATTTGTACTGATAACAGAGTGATATTCATTAGGATTTTCTCTGTGTGTATTTCATGTGTTACTGCTGGTTAAAATACAGCTTTATGTAAATAAAACATGTAGGAGTACATAGAAGTGAGAAGCTGTTCTGAAGTTTTACTTAGATAGAATTGCACTTGGAAACATTGGATATTAAATATCCTATACCCTGTTGGTTTCTTTTTCTGTGATTATCATAGCAATACAATTAAAATAAATTTCAGACTGATTCTCCAAGCTGTGCATATTGTTCATGCTTTCAGGAATAGTAGCTTTTCTACTTCTTTAGAGCAAAGGGAGCATATTTAGTTCCAGTAAGAGTGATTCTAATAGAGCTGACAGGAGGAAGGAAAGGCTCTCTGAGGGATGAGTAGTATGGGAATGTTTTTAATCACTTTTTATGTATTTAATGTAATGCACAGTCACGAGGTGTCAGATTTTAGGACTGGACAGCTCTAGGACTGATGTACAACCTTGAGCTTCTTTTCACATTTAAGGAAAAAGAAAGTGGTTTAAATAATCTTTGTACCAATGGTAAGTAATTGAAGCATGATGAGTGTTGTGTTGGCATCATTTTGAACCCTTCACTATGGGAAATGTAGCCTCGGTTTTGGAGATGGGAGTGATGGCATTATATTAACTGATGGCATGTGAAGACTTAGTGGAGAACAGACTGCTGAACTCACATCTTTGTGAGGGAGTGCTGTCTGGGGGTGGTGGTCAAGACTGGCCTTTTCTTTCTTGTTTGTCTACTAGTGCTCCAGGAACAGCTTGAGCTTCTAGTGCTGTGTCATACCCAAAAAAAAGCTGTTGATGAAAGCCAGAGGAGAAAAAGCCATGTGTGTTCAGACAGCTTCAAGATACTCTCAGTGGTGTGGCAGCTGTGTCTTTGGCACAGCCCCAGCCTTAGAGTATTTGCATTCAATTTAATGCTTTAGGGTGGCTGCCAGCATTTTCTTGGGAAAATGTGAGTGAGAAACAAGCTCTGAACACTCTATCTGAGAAGAAAAAAAAGAAAGAATTTTGTTACATGAACAAAGAAAGCCTTCCACAATGTTGTGACTTTTGCATGTCAAATTGCTGTGGCCTGTTGGCCTCTTATGAATCATGGAGTAGCAAATCTTCTCAAGGAGCAGAAAGCTTGCAAGAGCTCTTGTCCAGCAGTTTCTGACTGCAGGGACTGTTTCTAGCATCTGCTGTTTTACAACAGTGCTGCTTGCTGGAAGCTTATCTTATCAAAGTTTGGAGTTAGTGAGGTTATCTTGGGCGTATCTCTGTGTGTTACCTGAAAAAGTTTGACTTTTTTGCATTGCAGCTATTACTGCTAGATAACAGTGTGCCTGTGTTATCACTATATCTCTTCTATTAAGTAGTTAGAGACTCGTGTTCACTTGTTTTTTTCAGTCTGCTGAAGTTACACTGTGTTATATTCTTTTACTGTTGTTAAAATACAGTATGTGTGATCTCAGTGTTTAAATACTTACAGGTGTAAATCAGGATACATCATTAAATCACAGGCTAGAAGTGTGCGTTATCCAGTGCCCCTGTGAAGGGCATTAATAATATTTTTCTCCTATTTTATGAGGATAGGAAATCACTCAGCTCTGATATTGATGGCCGTGTACTGAATGGGTGAAATTTGTTTTTCAACAGCTGGATCATCTTGTTTCATGGTATTGCTTGTTAGAATGATAGAAATGGAAATTACTATTTATTATGAAGGCACATTTCCACTTCTTTTGGTTGGTATTGCCATAATTTCTGTTAGGTTCGTTGTACAGGGGGAGTGTGGGAGACTTTAAAAGGCATCGGGGCAGTTAAGTTTACTCAGAGTTTCCAAGTGCATACTTTTTTTACTTTTGTAACTGTGATACTGTGTCCAAGACAGTTTTAAATACAAAGCAGAGATGAACTTTAAAGTTCATCTTTTATTTTTTAGAATTGTAATGCTAATGAACATAACATTTTTTAACTTCTTAGCACACTTTGTTTTATACAGTTGAAAGTACTAATGAGTGTGAAGTTTTCTATTTAACTGTTATTTGGAGAAGAGTGTGAGGGGAGAAAACATCAGTGAAGGAGATGAAGAGAAGGTGAGTGATTTTCAAGGGTCTGGTTCTGACTGTGCAGAGTAGTGATTTCTGAATGAGGCACACTTTGTGTTGAAGTAATGAGCTGCTAAGGAATGCTGAGAGGATCCTTATGTAAAAATATGATCCATCAAGCTGCTTTTCATTGAAAACAATGTATAATGAGCACAGGCATGATTCTTGGGTTTAAAAACTTACTCAAAGTTGTGCTTTTAAATTCAGATGTATGGTACGATACACAGTCATCTGTGTAGTACGTAGGTAGGTTTTGATAATTAAGGGGTTGCAGTTCAGCTAGAGTAAGAAACAACCTGAAGTTTTGCCTTTTGGCAAATACCTCTGCAACTTTTCACTTGAGTGCTATCTATAATTTTTGATACAAAATAATACCAGGTTTGTTTGTAACTATGAAAATCAGAGTAAGTGAAGGAAGTGGATAAATAATTTGTTATACTTAATATTTTAAGATAAACAGGTTTTGATGTGTTTAATAGTTAAATCATTCTCAAATATGTGGCATAAAATGATTTCAATCACTTTCTGTGTCATTAAAGTTTTTGGTAATTTTTTTGTTAATGGTCAAAGAAATCTCTCACTCTGAGTTTGGTCTGAAAAATTTCTAGTGTACATTTCAGAATTTTATTTTGAAGAATTGTCTAAAATGGAGAGAATTGCTACAGAATAAGCAAATGAGGAAACAATAACTTGAAGGTATTTTTATGCTTGATGCGTTAAGTTTTGTAAATCTACCGAGTTTTCAGCCTTGATCAGATAGCTATTGCAGAAATTTGTAGTTGATGCTCATTTATGATTTTGGATGCTTGTGCAGAAAGATTCTCTATTTCTGGTTTTGAGAGGGAAAAGATGGAGAATGCTACTGAGGGTTTACCAGTATGTAATTTTGGGAATGGGGAAGAGAAGGAAAGAGAATGTCTTTCTGAACACTTCAGTAGTCTCTGTTCTGTTTTCTTAATTTACGTTTTAGTTCCTAACTAAACCATGCCACCATATGATAAGAACATGATGAAATGGAAGAAGCTTAATTTAGTATAGAAGAGTAGTTATGCTTTAGCTGTGGTCATATTTTCTTCATGCTGTTGCACTAGAGATGAAATTTGTGCTTTGTAACTGCATAATTCTACTCTTAAATTTCTTCCAGTATTTTTTCTCTGTTCAGAATAATTAGTGTGTGTCAATGTTGTTTGATTCTTAAAATAATAATATAATTTTTATCTTTTAATAACAATAATACACTCGTCTCCCTCTCTCCCCCTCTCCCCCAAACTTACTGACAGAACAGAAAGTAATTTTCTGTCAGATGAAACGTTTCTGTGGCTGACTTGGGATGAAAAGGAAGTGAAAGCTTGAATTAGAGGATCATTCAAAAAAATCTGGGAGAATAAAGAGCATATGTTGTTCTCTGGTTACACATCATCTGCCTGAGAGGTTAGATGAACCTCTTGAGTGTTAGAGTGCTTAATTTAAATCCTTTCTCTTCTTGAATCTGCAATGCCTAAACACTAAACTGAAAGTATTAATTAAATCAGAGAATATGAAAATAAATCTTAATAGTGAGCTAGTTTAGCACCTGATTTTTACCTGTTATTTCAAAGAACATTTATGTAAACAGTATGAAAGGGAATATCATTTGGTGTCTTGGCATGGCAGATTTTTTTTTGCTTTATTTATAGCAGTAGTAGTGAAGGACAATGCATTTTTTCTCTTGTGTAAAGTGGCCTTCACATTTTTACTAACTTTGAAAAAATGTTTTCTCTATTACAGCTCTGTGGGTATAACTACAAAGATGTTAATGAAAGAACACTACCAGTTACAAATGCATGTTTAGACTGCACTTATGGATGCTTAACTTGGTTTTGCAGTAGTTTGGATGATCACTTTTACATGTTTTACAGACCTGTACTTGGATCTAGGAGGAGAATACTGTTGATAACACGCTGATGTTTTAGTTGTTGCCAAACAGTGTTTATATCAGGAAGGACTTTTCAGCTTCTTACTCCAGCCCACCAGTAAGGAGGCTGGTGGTCACAAGGAGTTGGGATGGGACACAGCTGGGACAGCTGACTCCAGTTGTCTCAAGGGTTATTCCATACCATATGGCATGATGGTCAGTGTATATACTAGGGGAAAGCTCAGCAGGGGCTGCTGCTTGGGAAATGGCTGACCCTTGGCTTATGGATGATGAACAGTTGCATTGTGCATCACTTGTTATGTATATGCAAATTCATTATGATTATAATTTTTATTATTTTCTTTTCCTTTTGTTTCCTGTTAATCTATCTTTATTTCAACTTAAAAATTTTACTTTTTTTTTTTTTTTCCCCAAGTCTTTTCCCTGTTCCACTGTGGATGAGGGAATGAGCAAGTGGCTGTGTGATGTTTAGCTACCTGCTGGCACCTTTTGGCACCCAGTGTGAGACGTAAAGGTTTGAGATAGTGGAAGATCTGACTGAAGCATATTGAAACAAATTTGTTGTAATTGTAGAGTCATAGAATGGCTTGGGTTGGAAGAGACCTTCATGATTACCTAGTTCTGTCCAACCTCCTTACCATGGGCAGGAACACATTCTTGTAGACTGGATTGCTCAAAACTGCATCCAACCTGGCCTTGGACACTTCCAGGGATGAAGCATCTACTGCTTCTCTGGGCAATCTCTTCCAGTGCCTCACCACAGTAAAAAATTCTTTCTGATATTTCATCTTCATTTACCCTCTTTTAGTTACAGTATTAATTTTTGTGTTCAGAGCTTTGTTGTATATCGACAATACTTGCTTTAAATGCCTAAGTGTATATATGTATATCCTGTATAAGTAACAATACTTGCTGTGTATGTTCCATGTTGTTCTGTTAGTCCCCTCTGGGGGCTGGGTTGAGCTTTTCGTCGTGTGGAACTTTGTAGCGCTGGCTCCCGGTAACATTGTGGTTCTGCGAGTGCTGTGGTGCGTGTGCTCGGCGCTGCCGCCGTCTCCGGGCTTCGGGAGCCATCTACGGGAGCCAGTAATGATTGCACTGTGCTCCTTTCCTCCTCAGACAGTCCTGGCTGCGGAGGAGATGCTCCTCCATCTTCCCCCTCGCCTACAGGCTAATTGAAGTAGCTCTGGAGAGTATCTCGGCATGTCCAAACCAGCATGCTCCTAATTGCTGTGTCTCCTGAATGTGTTTCAGATCTTGTTCAGGGCGAAACTATTTAGGAACGTGACACAGGGCCCGGAGAGTTACGAGTGGTAGTAGGGCGTGTGGGATAGTACAGCTTAGTGCCTGGTGCAATGGTCACCTCTACATTTTGCAATTTCATCCCAAACAAATACAGGGAGCGTGTGAGCAGCTTTGTGGTGTTTATCTACCTGCTGGATTAAACCACAACACTGATGAACTGCACCTTGGATATAATTGTTGGAAGCCTTTTGGAATGCCATATGGGTGCAGTAGTATTTTTTTAGTTTTAGTAATATATGAATCTCTATTGCTGTAGAGCTTTTCAAATTAATTGTAAACAAGTCTTTGTGTGTGTTCTTTTACACTTCAAGAGTGCATGCCTTCATGCTGATTACTTTTGAGTGATATTTTGTAAATGTGCTGTACATCTAGTTTTAAAGGTCTGTAGAAATGGCAGTTTTTACACATAGAATAAAAATAAACATGACATCTTTGCAGGGTTGAAAATAACTGCTTTGTATCCAGAAAAATTTTCTGTGTTGATTTAAAATTATCCAATAATAGTAATAGGGATGTGTGTGTTTTAAGTGTTGATGACCACAGCTGTAAAAGAAATTACTTTTTGCCTGGCATTTCAGTTTAAATGTACTTCATTTTTTCAGTGATTCTCATCTTTCATCCTTGTCTTCTGAGCAGACTGTAACTTCTTTTTTTTTGTGCCAGTTTTGATATGTATGAGGGAGGGATATGCCTTGGCTCTTTTGAAAAACTAAGTTATTTTAGTTTGAGCACTTGAATTGATTCTCTAAGATCAGTACCCACTATAGCAGCTATTCTTGGTGTCTTTGTATTGGTGATAAAATTCTGTTTTAAATGTTTCCGATAAAGCTAAAGATATTTGCTTAGCATCTTGCTTTTTGAGTCAGCAAACACTGGACATATTAAGCTTTTATTATTTCTGAAATAATTGTGAAGTATCTTGAAGCAGAAGTAGTCCAGGTCTTTGACACTGGTATGGAAGACATGCTTTCATAACAAAATACCAATTAATAATGTTTCTAAGTTTCATTTTGTAGTTTTATGGTTCAGTGCTGCTTTTGTGTGGTAATAAAGTAGGATTTTACAGCTTGAATTGAGAAATATGAATAGCCTCCTTCATGAGTACAGTTGATAAGCTAAATAAGGTGATTAAAAATGATCAAACTTATACTTGGTCTACTAAAGATTGAGCCTTTTGTTATTTATATGTAAGAACATTATGTTGCATATTCCAGTCTCCATAAGCCAACTTTTAAGTATTCTTGCGGGGAAAAAAATGTAGAGAAGGTTCCTCTGAGAAAGTGTTTTTGGGAATTAATTCTTATAAAGATGCCAGGTTTTGTTTTTCTTTCTCAATATAATTTTAAACAATGTTTATTTGGCCAGATTCTGAAGACGCAGTCCTAGTCTCGGCCCTTGCTCAGAGCAGGGCTAACTCAAGCTACGTCACCTTGCTGAAGGTCTTGTCTAGTTGAGCTTTGAGTATCTCCAAGGTGGCCTGCTATAGTGCTTAGCCGCTTTTTGGGAAGATTTTTCTCTCCCTTGTGTCCGTTTGAGATTTCCCATGTTTCAGCCTGTGTGTCTTGTACTTTCTCATTGGACTTCACAATACTCGGTATTGGCTTTGTCTCCTTAAGCCACATTCAGATGGTGGGGCAGCACAACTTCCTTCTTTGGTCTGCTCTTTGATGTGAACAATGGTGTTCTCAGTGTCTCCTATGAACACAGGCTGCAGCCCCCCAAAACATCTCAATGGCCTGTCTTCAGTTTGTGGGTGTTCTCTCATAATGTACTGAAACTGGACACAATACTTTAGACGTGGCTTTGTGCTGCGAGGAGAAAAAAAATGACATTTTTTGATTTGCTGACTACAGTCTTGCTGTTGCAGCCCAGCATGTCCTTGGATTTTCCCACTGTATGGGAATGTGGGTTTGTGTTCAAATTGTTCTACACCATGAACCCACAGAGCTGCTTTCTGTTCAGCTACTTCCTAGCATCAGTGGTTGGAAGGAGGAGTATGGCTTGGCTCTTATTGTTGAGCTCTGTGGTGTTCCTTTTGTCCAAGGAATTGATGTGGTGAACTGAACGTCTTGCATTGTTCAGTTTTCACTTGCATGTCATTTTCTATAGTGTCTCCCCCTCCACCCCACCTCAAAAAAAGAAAATTATTTCTGTTACTTGTTTTTTGATGAAAAGTTCTGAATCTCTTTTAAACTGTAGTGTGGTTATGTTAATAAAATTTTTACATGCTTATGCCTGCACAAGCTATGCTGATGTGTAAGAAAAAGAAAGGTAATGTGCTACTTCATTATAGAACATATGTATTACATAGAAAGGAAGTGCTTTATGAGAACCATTACTAGAATGACTTTTTTGGTCTGGTTGCTACCTAAACCTCTGATTTCTCTAGTTTCTGAACTGGAGTGTGTGGAGACTAGCACAAAAGATCTCTTAATTTAAAGCAGAAGTGGTATTTTGAGTTGACTTTGCTACAGGTCCAAGAAGCTTAAATCATTCTGCTCATGCACATATTTCCTTGTTTAGTCTCTACAGGGGATGGTCTTCAGCTGTCCTTTACTGTATTAATCAGTGTTTCTGTCCCATAACTGTCTCTAATCAAGTGCAATAACTTATGTTTGTAAAGAAGCTCGAGAGGGTGACAAATGTGCAGAGATGATGTCTCAGAATGTTTCCCCAGCTTTTAACTACTGGGGTTTTTTTCAGCAATTTTCTCAGCTAAATATTTTCTTTTTAGAAAGCTTTTGATGAATTTCTTCTGCATGGGTCTGTGCAGTTGTTTCTTGAACCTACGTTAAATTTTAGCAGCCACAGAATAGTGAATAACAACTTCATATGCTGTATGAAGCTCCCTTTCCCTAAGTTTGCTCAATTTCCCACCTGCTGACTTAGGGACCTTGAGTAGGGACATTTTTATCTCCTTGCAACCATATGGATATATTAAGTACCCTCTTTGGTCGTTTTCATGGTAAAGAAGCCTGGTCTTTCTAGTTGGTCTTCAAAAGAAAGATGTTCTGCATTTTTGATCTGCTTTGTTACTGTCAAGTAGAGGAAGGCAGACAGGAGAGAGAGTTTAGGAAAAGCAGATGAGGACAAGGAGAAAGAGGAAGATGAAGGGAGATATATACTCAATCTCTCTCATTATAGAGGAGAGTGCCATGTGACTGAGAAAATGTGATATGGTGCAGATATGGTATCATTCAACCTCCTACCTCTCAATAAAAAGTTAATTAACAGCTTATTAAGCTAAATATAGTGCATAGTAAATTACATGTAAGTTTCAAAATTGCAAGCATGTGGCCTTTGCATGGTGCATTTTAGCCCACCATGTACTCCTGATTTTGTGTAGAATAGTTGAGTGTAAGAGTGCCGACAGTCATTTGCAGTTACAAGAGGTAGGACTTGGCTTGCACAGTGCTATGAGAATTGGTGACTGGATGTGGGTATGTTCCTATGCAGAATGAAAAAGTTTAGCCTTGTCATGCCATCTTTCTTTGTGAAGATGATATACCTGTTTTACTATTTGTCAGATGGAGGGTGTCATCAGTTCCCACTGCTCAGCTGGGAGGTGGTTATTGCTTGAGATATCTTATATCTGCTGGTTCTTGCTTGCCTACCTGCCCCCGTCATATACTGGGAACTGTATTTTTCTGCAGGATGCAGATGTATATTTCACTGTGTACTTTTTAGCTTAATATTGCTTCCTAAATGTTGTGGCACGGACTTCATTTCATTATTTCTTCTCAGAATATTAGAGCATGAACTTTAAAACTCTTGTATTAAAGAAAGTAAGTAGTCCAGTTTTGAGTCATAACATCATATGATTACTTGGCTCCATTGAAAAAATGAAAAACAAGTTTAAAATAAGCTTTTCAGAGCTATGGAAACCTGAAAGTGTGGTTGTCTTCACGCTCGTAATATTAAACTAATTATTGCAAACTTTCCCCATTGCCTCCTGTGATGGGGCTGCTGCACTGCCCTTGGTGCTGCCCAGTGCCTGTGTACTATCACGCCTTCACTTCCTTCATGTGGCCTGTCCTAACCCAGAACACATTTGGCTTCCTCTCACGTCCCTCTGCATTTGGCAAGCACCAGCCTGTGTTATGGCTGGTTTGGAACTAGGCGAGTGCTTCAATTGACCAGTTGATTGCTGCTACTGGAGATGGATGACAGCCAAGTTCTGTTTCCCTTTTCCACAATGCAACTGCTAATTTGTATGTCTTGCTTCTACCAGGCAGCTGATTTCAGTGAAACTTAGGGGAAACTTAGGTGTCTTTGAGACCGCTGTTTCTGTGTCAAATTTGGCTAAAATTTGCTTGCATGATTAGAATTCATCTGTGTAACATGGCTGCTGGACAGCCTGCATAATATATAACCATTGTTTTTCTAAGACTAGTTGAACTGTATTTTAAAAACTGTTGGATTTGGTCACTAAAACAAAAATGAAGAATTTAGACTTTGTGTGTAATGGTTTATCTGTTTAATCTTTGAAGTGTTTGCTTTTTCCAAGTGCTGAATACAAAAGGAGGGAAGAGATATTTGGCAAAAATTCCTGTCTCTGCCTTATGCTCATTAGTTTAGCAGCTGCAGTGTTTCAGTCTAGGTAAAATGGATACCAGCTTAGGCCCTGGAGATTTGAAACGTGTATTCTGCCTCCTGTGCTTTGTGAATCTGTAATACACACTGTTGTGAATAGTCATTCTTCTTTGATGCCATTCCCCATTTTATATATAATCAAACTTTCTTTAGAGTTGCCTCAGTATCTCAGGCAAATTGCCTCTTAGGCTTAGTGAATCAGTCTGTGGGTTTGTTTGATTGGTTTTTTTTTTCCCTTTGTGTGTATTTTAGCATTTAGAGCAAGTTCAACAGAAGTGACAAAGGGTCAGATACCTAGCCCTGAAATTGTGGAGAGATGCTATATTTATGCAATGCTCTAAGATGAATTCTAATTTTTGTGCATGATGTTATTTGTTGTACAATTATCCACTGCAGTTATTCTTTGCTAGGACAATGTGCAGCAGTGGTAAAATGTTTTTAAATCCAGTCATGCTTTTAGAAGCAGAAGCTAAGCTCTTCATTCAAGACATGTTAAAAATGACTATTTCTTGAAATATTGATGTGGATAAAATTTCAGCAGGTACAGAAAGGATTTTATCAGAATTTGTCCAAAATAAAAATGGCTGAGAGCGGTGATGTTCTCTTATGATTTATTACATAGAACATATATGGTTATTGGCAGATGATTATCTTGCAGTACAGGAGAGAATAATATTTGAAGGGGACTGTCTTCATAGATTCAGCTGAACTTGTCTTGATTTATTCGAAATGAGGAAGATGATGGTCCTGAGCATTTTTTTTTTAAATTTTACTTCTTCCTCACTCTTATGGTGAGGCACCATAACTTGTCCTAACTCCAAGTTAGTTGTATTGTCTTCTCCCTGGAAATCAGAATGCAGAAGTTGTGAATTTAACTTCTCCGTCTATTCTGATGCATTACTTTTGCTCTCTAACACCTCCTTCAGCTGTCAAAGAGCAGGTGTGTACTAAGGTGTTAGCTCTTAATACTTCAGATGGAAGTAGACTGGAATTTTAACTATCTGTAAAACTTGTAAGGAAAACAGAACCTGAGGTAGCTTAGCAGGTGTGGGTGTGTATTAATGAAGGATGACAGAATTGCCAGTAATAGGACTTTCAGTTAATCAGCAGTACACTAAACAGATAACAAGAACATGGGTCTCCTTATAATGTTGTCACATGTGCTAACATATTAGATCCAGTCAAATAACTCAAAAGCAAGAAGGGAAAAAGAGAAGCATTTTAAAAAAGCATCTAGTTATCTGACAAAATGGCTGTCATATTAGTTACCTGTTCATGACGATAAAGACATGCCTCATGTTGCTGTTTTTTCTGCATATCCTTTCTGAATACTGCTGAAAGAACATCACAGTGCAGAAAAATGAATGGTCTTAGTTGAAGTAATGTTAAAAAAGGCAGTGACAAATTTACTTATTTTTTCATTTTCTTCTACCATGGTTTTTCACCCTTATTTCTCTTTTGTCACTATTTTTTATCAGTGTCCTTTGCATTTCTGTGTACCAAAGCTTGCAGTTTTCAGTTATATGAGAAGTTTAAAGAGATGATTTTGGTCAAGGGAAAGCTGTAGTGTGTAAATGCTGCACATGGCTGGAGGTGAACATCTCAAGCCTTAGTGCCTGTAGAACACCCCTCTATATCCCTAGGCTTGCTCACAAATTACCCTTTCTCACCTCACTGATAAAATAGGTGGAGCTATGAATATACTTATTGTTATATAAGTGTTGATGATATATTGTCATTTGCTTCTAGAAGATGGAGCTGGAGTTAATTCACACCCATTAAAATTTTCAGAATTAGGAGCAGAATGTATGAATTTAATTCACGTCAGGAGTACTTGTATGAGTGCTATTGTGCAGTTTTGTGAGGTGGGACTCTTCACAGTAAGTTTAGTGACTGCAGTTGTTAGTGCAGAAATCAGGAATTGCATCTACATTAACCAAACTTCAGAGGAGATACAGGTGTATGTGCGGTTAGGGAAAATGCATAGGAAAGGCTGGTGAAGAACCAAGTGGTGTCTGATTCAGGAGGAAGTCTGTGAGTAAAGAGGGAGTTCTCTGATCAAATTTGTATGGGCAAAGCAACTTTGAGATCAGCACTGTGACTCATATGGCTATTTGACCCGTCTGCATGAATGCCACATTTTCTGTTGCCAAACCATTACCTTCTCTTAACTTCTCACTAGTAAACAGAGTAATAGTTTTGCCAAAGTGTAGGCAGTGACTTGATTTTTTGAAGAGTCACGAGTGATTTCAAAGAAAAGGGAGCAAATCTTTTTTGTAGTGAGGGATGTGAAAATGGTCTCATGAGAAATATTTTTTAAATTTTATTTTTTGAGCAATGTCTAGATCCATAAATTGGTAAAGACAAAATAAATAGTTGGCCATAAAAGGTAAGCACAGGCTGAGTGTACAGCAAGATAGCTCTTACTGAGTTGTTTAGATAGGCGTTGACAGTTTGTCGGTGGAATGTAGAGAGGGGGGAGTGGGGTACTTTCTATGGAATCTCTTAGTGAATTGTATTAAAAGTATTTTCCTGTATTCAATGTGAGTTAAAGAGCTCTGGTGTATGAAAAATATTTCTAAGGCTTTAACGTCATGAAGAAATTTTGTAGCATGAATATCCAGCTTCATGCCATTAATAAAATAATTGAATAGTTTGGGTCAGAAGGAACCTTTAAAGGTCATCTAGTCCAGCCCCCCTGCCATGGGCAGGGTAGGTCAAGTTGCTCAGAGCCTCATTCATGACCTTGAATATTTCCAGGGATGGTGTATCCACCAACCTTCTAAGCAACCTGCTCCAGTGTTTCCTCACCCTCATTATAAAAAAATTGCTTCCTTCTATCTAGTTGTAATCCCATTCTTTTTTAGTTTTAAACCATTATCCCTTGTCCTATCACAACAGGGCTTGCTTAAAAGCTTGTCCCCATCCTTTTTATAAATGCATTCATGTATTGAAAGGCTGCAATAAGGTCACCCTGGAGCCTTCTCTTCTCCATTCTGAACAACCCCAACTCTCTCAGCCTTTCCTCACAGGTGAGATGTTCCATCCCTCTGATTATTTTTGTATCCCTCCTCTGGACTTGCTCCAGCAGGTCCATGTCCTTCCAGGGCTTGGGACCCCAGAGCTGGATGCAGCACTCCAGGTAGGATCTCACCAGAGCAGAGTAGAGGGACACAATCACGTCCTTCAGCCTGCTGGTACTGCTTCATTTGATGCAGCCTGGGATACCATTGGCTTTCTGGGCTATGAGCATGTTGCCCACTCATGTCCAGCTGTTCATCCAGCAGCACCCCCAAGTCTTCCTCAGCAGGGCTACTCTCAATCCCTTCATCCCCCAGCCTGTATTGATACTGGGGGTTGCCTCGACCCAGATGCAGGACCGTGCTCTAGGCTTTGTTGAACCTCGTGATGTTCCCAGGGGCTCATTTCTTGAGCTTGTCCCTCTGGATGGCATCCTGTCCCTCAGGTGTGTCAACTGCACTGCTCAGTTTGGTGTTGCCAGAGCAGAAAAATGGCAAACCAGGTGCCAAGGTGCTTTGTCTGAGCACACTTAGTGAAGTGCTTTGTCTGCCTCCCTGTATGTTTTACTGAGTATCTCTGAAACAGTTCACTGATGCTCTCCTCGTGTTTGGACAGGGTCTGAGAAAAGACTGTTTTCCATCAGACAGAGAAGGTTAGGAAGTGAAAGGATGAGACTTCTGAGTAGGAATTAGAGTGGTGGAGAAAGCTGGAGTCAGGATTTTCAGAAGTGTGGGTTGCACATCCAGTACACATCTCTAAATTCTTATCAAAATGATAACTACTCAAACCAAAAGAACTGTAGGTGTTTCAAGCAGGGCATTCAAAGTTAATACTTGCGTTTTTGATACTTTAAACTAAAATCTGACTGTGCTTAATTCCATTTTGTGAAAGGAGGGTAATGCTATCTCGCCTTATGGAAGCCCTTGAAGGCATGTTTAATTATACCATATTGTTCACTTGGATCCTATGATCATAATCCTTACAAAAAAAGTAGCAAAAAAATAGCAAAAGAAAAGAAAGAAGAGTGGCATAATACTGTATTTAGTGTGGACTGAAAATAGTGGATATTGGTAAGAGTTACAGCATATTATGGTGTTGCTTATGCCTGAAATGGCGTGAGTAAATACACATAAAAATACTGCTTGTGAAACCTGTCTGACATTTAATGTTTGTGTTTTCTCTCCCTTCTGGTATTGTCTTTCTATGTCTTTATTGTAATTTTTGTGTAGTGATACATAGGTTTTGAAAACAACATGTAGTTTTTCAGTATAACTTATTAGATAAATCATGGAGAGCTTTATTTTCCTATTCTTGAATTTTCTGTCTACATGCGAAACTATAATTATAAAATTAACTTCCGAAACTGCTAGAGGCAGCGTAAGATGGAAGAATTTTTGTGGTGTGCATAGGATGAAACAGTAGAAATTGTAAGATTTTGCAGTATTGCTGTGTGCATACCATTTGTGGCAAGTTTGAATCACACAAAATAGGAGTTTATGGGGGTATCTGTTCAGTGAAGAAACTAATAGCAATTTTTTTTAAAGCAGATATGTAGCAGACTTTTAAAGTTTTGCAGTTACGTGCATTATTTGCTTGTGATGGTTTTCTTTCTTTAAGGTTGAGGCAGTCTTTTACTTTCTGGTGTCAAAATATTCTAGATGGGACTGTACAAGCAGTTTGTGGGTATAGCTGTGCTGTTGGCTGTGAGAGTTGTGGTCCTGCATGTGCTCAGAGATGGTGACTCCCAGAAGGACATCAGCTGTCATCCCAACATACACTTTTTCTCCCTTCTGCATGTTTCTGTAATCTACGGCAGTCATTGGTGCTCTAGGTATAAAAGTAATTCAGTGTTGGAAGTAGCAGTTTCCCTGAAATCATCCAGATCAGTTTGTGTCATATTCCTCAATCAAGAAGTTCAGACATTGGCGAAGAGTGGTAAAATGATGGGTTAATTTCTTGGGCAAGTCCTCTACAAGACTGACTGTACTAGCTGTTTCTGTCTTCCTATTAGAAGAAAGAGGAGGAAGCAAAAGTTTAGTTCTTCCCAAGAAGGACTTTTTCTTTGACATTCAGGAAACTGGGAGATTTCCTAGGATTTTCAGAAGAGTTTGAATGTGTATATACATATTTTTAATTGCTATTTATAAGGACAGAATTTTGTTTTCCTTAATGCTATGATTCTGCCTATTTTGCAGAAGCTTTATCTTTTCTGACAATACTGAAAGCTTTTCTTGCAGTTGCATTCAAATAGTAGGTAAATATTAGCCTATGCATTTCAAAATGTAGCTCTTGTGCTCTTGTCTTGATGCCTGTTGTCAGGAATGTGTAGTCTTGGAGCTATGCTCCAACAGTAGACACAAGTTTAATTCTCTGTCCAAATTTAATTGCCTAAAATTTAGATGCCTGTGTTGAACTGGTTACTCTTATATCTCCATTAAATTTACAGAAATAATTACCTCTAGAAGGCCATTCATCTCTTTCTAAGCTAGGTGTCCAAGATAAGAAAGATAAATTGCTGTGGTGATTGCAAATGGGGCAGTGACTCATTCAGATTCAAATATCCAAAGTACCTTCTGCAGTGAGGGTCACTGAATCTCATCAGAACTGCTCAGATGACACTGGTTAGTTGCAGATTGCTTTTTCCTGTTTTTAGCTGTGTAGATTTTATTTATGTATATACATACATTTTTTTATATATTTACATATATATATATAATCCACACATGCTGGAGGTGTCCAAAAAGGAGGAATGAGTCTGATGAAGGGTCTGGAGTAAAAGGCTTAAGAGTGTCTGAGAGAGCTGGGGTTGTTTAGCCTGGAGAAGAGGCTCAAGGGAGGACCTCCTCACTCTCTGCAACTGCCTGGAAGAAGGTTTGTAGCAAGGTGGGGGTCAGGCCCTTAGCCCAAGTAATGAGTTGTAGGATGAGAGGAAAAACCTCTGTTTGTTACCACAAGAGGTTTAGATTGGATATTAGGAAAAATTTCACAGAAAGGGTGGTCAAGACTTGGAGTAGGCTGCATGCTTGGAGGTTTTTAAAAGATACGTAGATGTGGTACTCAGGGAAGTGTTTTAGTAGTGGACTTGTCAGTGTTTTGTTCACAGTTGGACTTGATGATTTTAGAAGTCTTTTCCAACTGAAGTGGTTCTATAAATTTTATTTATTTTTGGAGTGTAAGGCCTTGCATTGTGTATTTGAAGCTCTGAAGCTTTGGATGGGTTCCTGTTATTTGCTTCACCTTTTGGTTCTGGAGGCCCAGTTTAGAGGGTCAGTGGTAGTTCATAAAATGTTCCTTTATATCTGAACCATTTTTAAAGTAGTGTTTGTTTTCTGGGTTAGTTAACCATAGTTAAGATGGATGTATGATACAGTCCAATGATTTAAATTTTTTACCGTAGTGGACAATATTAATTGGTTTTGCTTTTTAATTATCACATCAAATGTGATATATCACTGTATATAAAACAAATGTGCTTTTCTGTGTGGCATTTCCTTGGAGAATGTGGAGGAAGATAACAGAGGAAGGGCTTTGGTTTTATGTATGTGATCTTTGCAGTATTTTTGAATGCAGGGTATAATAACCATGTTGCTTCAAATGTTTAGTTGTTGATTAAAAAGACTCCAAATTTGTTCATAAAAATATCCACTTTTTGTCTCTGAATGCTTCCCACCTCAAATTCAATTTTCCCTGTAGTGCTTTTGTGAGTCAGAGATGTTGTTATCGCTCTTTTATGGATGGCAGCTGTGGCAGAGGCTTTGCCTTTCCATTGTGAATGAAGCGGGCAGCATGCCTGTGTGAGCCGAGTGCCAGGTCCTGCAGGCACAGGGGCTCTGCCATGCTACCTGACGGGCAGGTGCCTAATGCTGGATGAGGCTGAGGGCTGCCAGGTGTCACACAGCACCCTGGATTGCATCTGAGCTGGAAGCTTGTGCTGTCTCACATAGTACTACTGGGTACCTCCATAGACAGCTCTTTGACTTGAGCACATGAAGATATCAAGGTCTTTGTTCCTGGAGTACCTTAATTTTTGGCATGTTTCTGTAATTTCTGAATACACCGGTTCCCTGGGGAAGCTAAAAGCTTCAGTCTGAACTACAATTTTTTGCATGACTTGTTGATTACTATTAGCTGGTAAATATATTTCATTTTAAAGTAGAAAATTTTGAAAACTAGTTAATTATACAAAGAAAACAACACTTTTTGCAAACATAGGCTTTTTTTATTGGTAAAAAGCATATTAGCATTCTTTTGTGTTTAGACTTAAAGCATGTCAGCTTGTTTATTGGGTTTGTGGGGCAAGGTTTTGGTAGTGGGGGGCTCTGGGGGTGGCTTCTGTAAAAAGCTGCCAGAAGCTTCCCACATGTGCAGAGAGCCAATGCCAGCCAGCTCCAGAACAGATCTGACTGTGGCCAAGGTGAACCTATGAGTGACAGTGGCAGCACCTCTGGGGTGTCAGAGATAAGTAGGGGGGAGAAATTTCTGTGCCAGAGCAAATACCAGCCAGAGAGAGGAGTGAGAATATGTGACAGAAACAAAGATACAATTATTCTCTATCAGCAACTAAACTTTCAAACTTAAGATCTGTTGGGTGGGGGTGTGAGAGGTGTTGGGAAAGGGAATTTAGCATCCAGTAGGCAAAGGGAGGGGAAAAAGTGGAAGCAGGGACACTCTTTCGCTTAGAGATCATGCCTGAAATTTTGAGGTGTGTTATTTGATTTAGGAAAAAGGTTTTTCTTGGTGTCTGGGAGTATTGCTTTGTTTATTGCTTGAATTCCTTCTGTGTTGTACTAGCTTAGTTTTTTCTAGGAAGTTTTGCTCTGTACATTGAGCCTCTCAGATGTGACTACTTCTCTGCTTAGTGTGTCTTGGCTTTACAGATTGATAAATCTTCATGAATGCTGCCTCTGTGGGTAAAATTGGGATACTCTGCCACAGCATGATGTTGTCTTCTACTTAGCAGAAGGAGATGAATATTAGTGTACAGCTGCATATCTCCAGCAATGCAGAAGTACACTGAAAATGAATTTGCATTTAGTTTATACCCTTGCTGTCTTAGTAGGATGAGAAGCAGAACAGACCTTTGCTCTAAAACAGCTTGGACTAACAAGTGAACATTCCTCTTCGTGGGTTGCAAGAGGGTGGGTTAGAACCAGTATATTTCATAAATCTTGATAAAAAGCCTGACAAGTTTATTTAAGAAGGCTGTGAAGCCCCTGTACTTCCAGTTAAAAGCAAGCACCTCCTGGGAGTTTGCAGGGACTATGTTTGGAGAAATGGTGCTGAATTGCCTAACAAGCTTACAGAAGTGTTTGTACAAGCTAAGGTATTTTTATTGCACAAATATATTGCTTTGTTCAATGAAGGAAAGGAATGGATTTACCTTTTGTAGCTGAAGGTGGTTGTAGCTGCTTGAACTACCTGCAAGCTGCTCTTTTGATGGCAAAAGCATACCACATCTCTATAGAAAGGATTGGGACTGCCGCTGAGAGGTTCCAGATAATCTTTGCCCTGAATTTCACTACTACAGATAGACAGTCTCCTTTTTTTTTCCCTGGGAAAGATATACTCATTCTTCTTTATTGTACTGGTACAGTCACCTGAATTAGTCATAGCAAAAATTTTGCTGTAAGATGCTGCCAGCAGCTACTTGGCTGCCATCCCACCACAAAAACAGACCGCATCCAAGTTCTGATGCCAAATCATGTGTAGGTTAACCTTTGTAACCCATCTCAAATCAACACGTGTTGTCTTTGGGGAATAGAACTGGTCTATTTATAGGAATACTCTGCCTGTATTCGATAGCTTGCATGCAAACTATGCAATTAAAGCCTCTAGCAGTTGTTGCTGAGAGGCTTCCCCACTGTGAGGCAATGTCTGTGAGAAACTACCCTTGTAGAAAGTAAATCCTTTTTTCACCTTAGGATTCCACATGACTGAGTCATTGAATATGGAAGTATCAGTAAGGTGTCTGTTGCTGAAATAGTGTCATGTGCAAGAACAAGTTATGGTTCCTGTCTGTTCACTTTCATCTGGCATGTGACAGGAGTGGTAACATGTAAATGAAAGATGTTGTGACCTGCGATCTGGGACGTCATGCAAGGAGAGGACTGTAAACACTGGCACTGTAAGCTGACATCAGTGAAACTTGAGATGCCATTCTTGAATGCCAGCACTTAACATGGAGTAAAGGTCCAGCCATTAGGAATTAGCACAGAGGGAAAGTTTAAATGACCTTGTTCTCCAAAATCTGAACTGTAGGACTAATCTTTTGAGGCAAAACTTGGTGAATATTTTTTGTTGTGATTTTGGTTTTTTCCTTTCTCTTACATTAAGTAGGGGTGAGATATAGGCTTTTCTTTCCAGAAGATTAATTCTTTATGTCCCCTCATATTAAAGAAGCATCACAGGAAACAGGTTAAGACAGAGGTCTTATTCTATGAAATACTCTTCCTTTCTCATTTTGTGTCTTTGATCTATTCATCTGCATTATCGCCATCTAGGATTAGGTTAAAATTGTGTGCCTGTAGTTGGATAACAAGATTACTTCCAAAATGCCTGCTTTCTACTCTATGTAAAATTGAATGATTCACTCTTCACACTTCTGTAAATGTGGCAGCAGAAGAACACTGGGAGAAAAGATTTGCGGGCTTTAGCTATTGTTAGTGCTCTTGTAGTTTTTTTCCTGTAAAAATGAGAATCTTAAAACACTTAGGCTAACATGGTGCTCTGTAAACAGTTTTAATCATTTTCGGTGTTGTTATAGACAAACATAATAGGATGACAAGCAACCGCAAACAGAAATTTAAGAAACAAGGCATGACAAGTTTTGACAAGGAAAAAAGCAATGCTGTCTTGTTTATTTAATGAAGCTTTGGGGTTTTTTTTAGGTACTTAAGAGAAAATGTACAGACACAGTTGCTTGTAAGATGGGGGATTACTTAGAGTATGAGACAATGTCTAACCTGAAGGGTTGCAAGCACTTCAGCAGCAAGTCTTTGGAATTTAAAATTAACTTTGAAAAGGGTCTAGAATAGAAGGGAAACAAATGCATTTCAATAGGCTTAATGCAAATTTTTTTGTGGGTGTAGGTAGGAGTAGTCACCTGCATATCATAGGGGTTTATGAGAAGCAGTTCTGCAGGAAAATATTTTCAGGGTTCTTTTTTTTGTATTTTGTTATATACCGTAGGAAGTATGATGCAGTATCATGCTGTTGAATGGCATATAAAAGGCAACTCTCCTGGTTGTTAATTATGGTGTTTGTAAGATACCTTTCAGCTTGGTCGGTGCTGCAAGGCATTAGTTGGAGTTGGTGTCCAGTTTGGGTCCAGCACTGCATGGAAGCTGTATGGGTGGGGAGAACAGGAGAGAAAAAAAGACATCTGACTGGAGAACTAGAAAACCTTCTAGGAAAAGGCTAAAAGAGTTGGGTAGTTTAGTTGAAAAAGAGAAGCCTAAGAAATTCAAGTCTTCAAATATTTAAATACTGTAGTCTCTTCTTATAGATGTCTGTAATACTTGAAGGGCAGTAATGCTTGAGGTGTGACCCAGGAAAGTACACCTGATTTCTGTACCTAATTCTGCATCTTCTTTTAAAAGTAACTTAGGATAAATTTATTTTGCTTGTATGATTAATGTGCATCCAATTCTGAAAATAAAAATAGCATTTTTTTATTTGCTATATTGCTATATGACTTAAAGGCTAGAACATAAATATCTAAGACTGCAATAATACTGCAGTGACATGGAGAATGGTGGTGTACTTTCAGGGAAATGTATTTACGTTGTGGATCTTCTCTCTGAGAATATTGGGAACTGCCCATTTGAAAGCTGTCAGGTCATATGTTGGTTGTAAAGCCCTGGTATCTTCCATACCTTTTTGTATATATATTATTATGTAAGATCAACTTATTTTTTTTTCTGCAGTATTGCAGTTTCAGAATAAGAACTGTAGATCCATGGGGAAGAGGAAGATAGAAAAGAGAAAAAATAGAAATGAAAACTAGTGATTAACTCATGGATGTGTTTATGTTGGAACTGCTTTTCCTTTGTCTGAATTTTGATTTGGTAATGGAATTTACTTTTTCCTGCTATGCTTTTATGTTTCAAATTTTTAAAGGTTTCCTTTTGTTTTGGCAGAGAACTAATTGTTGTCTGATGGTAGACTTGGCTTTTCTATGCCGTGGAATGCCAGAAACATCACAGCCTCACTTTGTACCTTGTAATAATAATTTAGCATAAACACTATAATTGCTGTATTTACCTTCATTTTATAAGCTGGAAAAACATAGTTATAAATTACATGAATTTAGAAGACAGTAACATCAGTTTGAGTGTGGGAGGGAAAGAGAAACAGTACTAAATTCATTAAAAAATGAAATAACCAAGGTGGTTCTGGAACTATGTATTGACAAATCTGTGCTTATGAAAATACAACCCAGAATCTGACAGCAAAATAAATATTTAATCATATGCTTTTATACCCAATCAAAAGGGCCTTTTGGTAATTTTTGTTATTGGGCTACTGCTGGTAATACTTAATTACTCAATAGCCTTACTGTAATCTTTCTCTGCATCCTAGTTCTGCCTTTTTTTTGTGCCTGTTTTGAGTAAGAGAATAGTTTCTGTGGATGAAGGACTTGTATCTGGTCAAGTTTTTTCAGTGCTGACATCTAATTAGAGACATCAGAGATGGTGATATTTGGGGTGCTGTGTGTCATCAAACTGCAGACTTCTATCATTTAGTTAATTAAGTGGTAGTGGGATCTTAACTTGGGATGACTGATGGTATTGGTAGACTGCAATGAATTGCTGTGTTCCTGCCAGGGATTGAGCAAAGTCACCTTAAAAGATCCAGCCAACTAAAATCTCTAAATATCAATTGCAAAATTGTACTCAGATTCTTAAAAGTGGTTTTTATAACACTTAGAGCTTCTAATTGGGACTCTTTTGGGGGAGGGGAAGAAATCAATATGGTAACAGAAAGACTTTATTTCCTACATTTATCTGTGTGATAGTTTCTTACAGATTTGATATAGTATTGGAGGCATTACTGATTCTCAATGCCTTCCCAATTCATTAGTTGATCAAAATGCATGTTAAGTTGCTGTACAGTAAATTACCACTTTGTTGGTTGTGTTGTGTACGCTGAGAGCTGGTCTTAGTTAATTCTTGTCTGGCTTTTTATAAGAAGCTGAAGACTCTAATCTGTCATATAATCAGCCTGGTTACACAGAGGCCACACAGGTATCAGCTGTTTACTGTATGTCTTATAAAGGTTAGTGAGCTGGGACATTGCACTAGAAAAGCATTGTAACATTTGAAAGCATATGCATTGAACCTATACTGAAGCAGCAGTGCAAACAGCAACATTTCATGCTCTTAGAAGGATGGAAGGCCTACCACATGGAGTGTTAAATGTATTCTGAACTGGGATTTGGCATCTTTGTCTCTCTTTACCAGTATTAGCGAGACTTTACATTTCTCTTGGAATTAAATGTAGAATGTATATGTTAATTAAGTTATTTGCTGGAGGATTGCCAAATCAGTTCATAGAAGCTAAATAGCTTTTGATCTAAGGTATGAAAAGCATACAAAGAAAACATTGGCCTGAAGGACTGACAATGTCATCTATGAAATTGTGCCATAATTCCAGTTGATTTTAAACCAGTGGAAATAAAAATAAATGTATGTCTATAAAGCCAGCATGGAAGTAAGAATAAAGTGTGTTAACCAAGAGTAGCATAACGTAAGGATTTTTAAAACTAAGCCTATGTTTTTGCATATTAAAATGTTATATATGAATATATAATATGTTCAAGGTAGAGTTGTAGATTGCATTGAGTTCTTGAAATAACAGAAAGTTTGATTCTAAGAAATCTCTGAAAGTTGTCCTAATTAAAACTTGTGCTCCAAGAAAGACTAGATTAGATCAGCTGGAGCTTTGCTAAACTATATCTTGGAAGAAATCGATGGATAGCGGTTCTGCAGCTAGTCAGGAGAATTTGTGCTGCACTGTGTGACCCATGGTGGAAGTCTGTGTTAAAAATTAAGCAACTTTAAATTTTATAACAAAAAGTTACATGCAGCAACACTGTTACTCAGTAATTTTTTGCTTTGCTTTATAATGTTGTGTCTTGTATTATTTTCAAAAGAGATCCTAGTATTCTTTGTGATTTGGACTGCTTGTGAACCATGACTTACTGTCCAGTATTTTTCATTAATGATAGCTAATTTAGTGCACATTGTGTGGGGGTTTTTTTCTTCTCATTGTGCAGTGCCTTGTGTTTATTAATGTTGAAAATCACCTGACAGCTTATTCTATGGTCACAGAGAGCACTAAGCTATAGATTTTGGTGTCATCTAGAACTACGTAATCATCACCAATTACCACCTTGCTATCCAGTCCTTTGCCTTCGCATTTGTGGTATTCTGTGCAGACCAGTGGAATATATCCAGTGTTAACTAATCCTCTAGAAGAGAGACCATTGCGTTCATGCCCTTCCCTTCCCATGTTTTAGTATGTGAGAAAGGATTCTTCTTTCTTCTTGTGCCTTAACTAACTTTCTTTAAGAACCTTTGGTGAAGAGTCTTGCCAAAGCTATTTCAACAAGTCTTTCCAGCCCTCCTCCTTGCATCCTTCTACTTTCCACTCGTTCTCTTCATCTTTCAGAGAAGTGTAATAGCTGTGAGTGGGACATCTTCTATCTGCCAGGAATATTGTCTTCCTCCTAAAGCTCACAAAGTTCTCACAAGACTACAAATTCTAGTCTTTGTTATCGCTTATATGAGTTTGCTCATAAGGGCCTATGTAACTCCTAGGATTTCATGTGATCATCATGTCTGATGTTTTATTGTTTTCCATTCTTCTGGTAGAGGTGTTCATTTAAAACATGTCAGCAGTTCAGGATTTTGGCTCCTGTAGAGCTCTTGGGTGGATACTTGCTGATCCCAGTGGGTTTTGCTGTCACTGCTGTATATATTCTAAGGCCTTTTATATTGTAATATCAATTTGAGAAACTTTCTTAAATATGTTTTTGAACAAGAACTTCAGTTTGGAAAACTTCCAAATCTCTATAGAGATTTAGTTTAGAAACAACTAGGAAAAAAAAACCAACCAAAAACCCAAAGAAAGCCAACTTACATAGTGTAGCTTTTTTTAACAGTCATTTTGCCACTCAGTCATTTGTCATCCTTGTCACCTGTCAGGATTCTTCTGTCTGCTTTGAAATGTCTTTAATTTGATAAAAGCTAATAATAATCTTCCAGAGTATCTTGTTCAGTCTTTCTTTTGACTTCTTTTTTGTTTGGTTGATATAATTAACCTCCCTTTTTCGTTTGTAAAGTGTCCTTTAATATTCTGGTTTTAAATATAAGATTCACTACCTCTTTACTGTTGTGTCTAAGCCATCAGTAATTATGGCCTTTGAATGAAGTTCTCTGGGAAGTCACAAAAATCTGAAACCATGTTTATTTATTCATGAAATAATAATTCCTTATAGTTTAAATATAATTTTTTATCATTATTAAAGTTTCTGATTTGTCCTGGGCTTTTGACAGTTTTCTTGAGCTTGGTTAACTGACTCATTCTCTCAGAGGTTCTGTATGTACCTATATGGTGAAGCGAGAGCTAAATACCTTCTTAATCTTCACCATAAAAAGGGTGTGTAGCCGCTGAAGCAGAATGGCTACCTCAGTTTGACTCAGGCACTCCTTGTCTTACATACATGGTGGTGAAATAAGTAACTCCTGTGCCTGCATTTCAATGTGATTGATGATTATGGCTGCATTATGGGACTTGGTTGGTTACTTCCAGCAGAGAAAGTTATGCTCTGTGTCTGCTGTGTTAATGCAGGGCTCAAGAAGTGGAAATAAAGTCATGAGTGAGGTGGGCAAAAGTTCCTTCTAGACTAATGCTAAGCAGCTGGTGATTTCATCTTTTAATTGGGAGAAATTCTGTTTGCTTTCATCCTTTTAATCTCCTTCATTCCTCACTTCCTAATAAGTGCTTTGGATTTTGCCATCTTTATTACGAAAAATTTATACTTTGTCTGATACATTTTGCAAGTAAATTATCTGTCAAAGTATATATCAGTAGCTTTTGCAGTTGTTTTAAGGTGGAAAATTTAATGGCTCTTTGCTTACGTAAACCTTTGAGATTACCTTTGTATATACTCACAGTGCTGCTAGTGCAGTTTAAAACTATATCACAAATAAGACTTAAAATTGCAGCAGTACAGTTTTTTAAAACCTACCACATGCAGATTTGAGATCTTAATTTGTAGCTTTTTTCCAGACTATCAGTGATTTCTCTCCCTGTTTAGAGATGCCAATGAAGAGATGAACATTACAGCACTCACTGAAGTCCATCTAATTTGAGCTTTTTGAAAGCATAAGGAAGTAAATTCACTGTCTGTGCAGCCCTTTCAGAGAGTGTCCTGCTTAGCAGTTTATGTCAGTTCAAGACAGGCTTTTCCACATGCATTTCTCCCTTGCTCAGCTGTCTACTTGTAGAAGAACTGTAGGTGTTCTGAAACCAGCTTCTTGTCCGCCTGTGTGATGAGACATTGTCCAGTTTCTAAGATTTCTGGCTCTGGTTCAAGGCTTTGCAAGTGTTAATTTGTATCCTTCTGTTAGGAACTGAAATGATAAAGGAAGGTTGATTCTGGTTTTTAATTTTATTTACGTAGCTTAGATAAAGCATTTGGTGAATGAAGTATATTGCATTTGGGAAAGAGCAAGTGGAGAGTGTAAGGATTTTGATGGTGGTGTTATTAGAGATGTGTAATGTGGTTGTAAAGGTATACAAGCTTTATGTTTTGTTCAAGAATCAAGTTTTTCTTTTTTTGTTGTGAAATACTTGTTAAAGATGTGCTGCCAGTCTCATACTCTTAAGTATTCCCAGCAGTAGGAATTTTATAGAAGAATATAAACTTAAAAAGAGCACACATCACACAATGTATCACACTATGGGAGGTGTGACTGTAAAGAACTCACTAATGCAGCTGTTAAAATATCTTAAAATTCACGTTCTGTGTGAAAGAACTTGGTGAAGAATATGTTACTTCATGTTTGGAACAGAGTAATTTCAGAGAGGCTGGAGGGGGAAGAGCCCCAAAATAACACATGTTCCAGTAATTAAAAAGAGAAGAGTGGTGTGTGGGTCTAGGGAGGTGTGAGAATCACTGACTGTCAGGCTAACCTAATAATAGGCTTACAGTTCTCTTTGCATGTCAAACATATTAAAGATTAATGCTAAAACTATCACTGTTTACTCACGTTTTGTATGACAATAGTCCTTGTCGTTTGGAAATGGTAAGAGGCTGGCTTGGTAGAGGTGACTAAAAAATGATAATAGACATAAAATTTTGAAGCCCTAGAGGGATTGCTGGGGTGCCCTCTGCCTCTGACACCAGGGCATGCAAGTGGGTGCTTGCGTTGACCCTCACTGTCAGCTGGACTAGTGTTGCTGATGCAATGAAATAATATTTGTTGTGTTTGATATTGCATATGTTTAGAACTGTCATACTCCTAAATTGCTGGTCTTTATCCCATTTCTACTGAAAGTTTCAGGTAGAAGTAACCCAGGAAGAAGCTAATGCATTGTTTAAGTACTGCACTTCTGGATTTTGTTTTCATTTTGGTTTTTCTCCCTTTCCTTGGCAGTGAGTGTTTGCTGTGCGTTCTTTAGGGCAGGATTTTACTGTCAAAATAGATTTTAGTGCTAATTAACTTGGATTTGCTTTCTCACACTAAAAAAAAAAAAGGTGGGGGCAGTAATGAGAGTCATTCTGATTTTATTATGTAAAGTAAAAAAAACTCAACCATTTTTGTTTCTTCTAAAAATGCGTTGACTTTCTTAGTTCATGTTTTCATTGAAAGTCAGGTGTCATAGACATCTGAGAGAGGTTTAGGCCTTAAGTTTTGTCAGCTAAACATCTGAAAACATGAGCTTGTATATGTATGAGTTCCTTTCTGGGGTTTCAGCTTGGCTTGGGTTGGAGAGTGCACTTAAGGAAGTGAAAAGTTAGGTAGCTGGGATGCAAGTTTTACTGCCTGGGGAACAGAGATGATCTAGTGGCCGTGCACCAGTTTTAGAAATGCCAGTAATATTTTAAGGATAGACTTAAATACTTTGGTGTCTCTTCATCTAAATGCTTACTGAGTTGTAACCAAAATTCTGTATTTCTCAGTATGCTTTCTGGATGGTTCAAATAGGCTTTTGCTAGCATAAATCTGCTTTAAACTTAGTGGATTTTTAATAGTGATACAATACAGTCCATTCTGTTATTTTAACATTTTGGGATCTTTAGGGAGTGAAATAGGGAAACAGTTTAGATTAAGTTCCTGTAAGGCAATTGTAAAACTAGTTTGACTGTACTAGGAAGAATGGCTATAGATGGTTCACTGTCAAAATCTGAGGCTACATGGAAACGTCTAGGTCATGCTTGTTTTGATGCTATCATTAGAAACCTGGGTGTAGTACTAAGCTCGAACATGAGATAAAGCTCCTTAAAACTGCAAAGCTGTGAGTGCTCAGGTCAGAGTTCAAAGTGTTGTTAACAAATTGAAAAAGTGATAGGAAAACAAAAATACAGTTTCTAGCAATAATCATTGGTGTATGTGGAAAATACAGAGAAAGATATACCAAATTTACAAGAAAAGAACAAGATGTAGAAAGTAAATCTTTAAATGCAGTTGCAAAAAGAAAAGGCATTTCTTGGTGTGAGAATATTAATAGTAAAATTGCCAAGAATGCCACTTGAATTTAGGTTTGTCATTTCTTGCAGATGTTTGCCTTGTGGATAAAGGCCCTAATTTTGCCTATTTAGTTCTTTAAACTGAAAGCTCAGAAGCTGAAGGGAAGAACAATGTCAGTGGCTCCCCAGTAATGGTTATGCAGGTTAAAGGATTTGGAAAGACTTCCTTGAAAATCTAATTTTCATATTTGGATAATAATGTCTTAAAATGTGGTTTGTTTTTCTTTTTTAGACAGCTCTAGTAGATACCCCTTTAATGAAATTTCTAACATTGTATGTAATTCCCTTATACAACTGAAATTCAGCAAAACATTTTGAAGCTCTGTTAAGAGAACTCCCAAGTTTTTAAAACAGCTGGTATAGAGATACAGTTTTTCTGTAATGGAACAACACTGTCACCCAGTGGTGGTCTTATACTACTGCGGCCTTTAAGATGCTCTTTGCTTAATTGCTTCGAGTGTTCTCTCTTCTATTGAGGTGTTATCAGGTACGAAAAATTTGAAAGCTTTCTGTGATTTTTTTTTTTTTTTTCCTTTGAAAACCTTACCTTTTTATGGCATGATTGTATTAATCTGCTTCTGTAGCAAAGAAATATACGGAACATTCTGCTTTCTGCATAAAAACAGTGAAAATAACTGTATAAAATTTACTATAAAATTCAAACGTTGATTTGTGTGGCTGACATTGAATTAGAAATGGTAGTGCAGTTAGTGTTTGCTGCTAATATCACAGTGATTCTGGGAAGAGTTGGAAATCTTGAATGCATGAATTTTACAGAACATGTTTATTATTTAATTTTCCTTATTTATTTCTTTCCTTAAATAAAGCTTCTACTTATTAAAATCTTAATTCTAGAGACAGTAGAAGAAAATTACAGAGGATTGATAGAAAAAGGATGGAAGATTAAAGATTTGTGTTTGTGCATGAACCGTTAATTACAAAGAGAGAAAACATGCTTTTCAAGAAAGCTGCTTATGAAAAATAAATATTATTAGGAGAGTTGTATACCTGGTGGATTTAATTAGAGAATAAGATTCTCATTTAAAACCCTTTAGCGCGTACGTGTGTATACACGTGCGTGTTTGTCTGCAGATAAAGTGTTTGATTCAGCAGTATAGAGCAGACAAAAAATGCATCTTGCTTTGATACTGCCAATTTTTTCAGTGTTTCAGGCGTAGGTGATAGAATAGCAGTACAGAACTCGGTCTATTCAGGCCACATCAAGTGTAGTTTGTTCTTTATGAAGTAAAGCAAAACATAAAGCAAGATAAGTAGGGGCACACACAAGACTGGTACTATGGTTATATCCCATAGCAGTGGGAAGCACCAAAAACATATTCTCCAAAAAGGAGAATGTGCACACCTATAATGTACTGAAGTGGGTTATTAAATTGATGTTACACTTGATAAGAAGGAGCAGGAAGGAAAACAGCTCTGCCTGTCAGTGATGTAATATGTCTTTCTGTGTATTACAAAGGAAGAATTACTGATATCTGTTATTCATAGAAGCTTGTTGAGAACATTTTGACAGAAAAATTGCAGAATTGGATTTATATGTGAATGATTCATGTAGAAAATGCCGATTCATTACTAATGGTTTTGTTTTAATGTTTCATTTAAAGGTGGGAATGCAGGTACTTTCTAGATGTTTTTCTGACAAAAGCTGTTGCTAAGAGGATTGTACTGCTTCATGTCTCAGATGAATGGAGCTGGAGTGGGGGGAGGAGGAATAGGTGAGATATCCCTCAGGTTTCAGCAAGCATAATGCAAAAGGATTGCAGTAGAAACATTTGTTTTCCTTTCTCTCCTGATCTTCTTTCTCTTGAGAATGCTCCACAACCATCTCAACCACTGGTGATGGCTTTATGCCAATTTGGTTGTAAACTCTGATTTTATTTCTTTTTTCTTCTAATTTGTATTAACTGTTTGTAATTCTGTTCCATGGCCACAGAATCCCTGTGTGACTCCTGCAGCACAACTAACTAAAATTCCCTTGAAGTCAATGCAGTTGTTTTCATGACTTCAATATGTAACTTTTAAGATTGTTTTAAAATGTGTAAGAAAGAAGTCTACTGAGTACTTTATTTCTTGGAAGCTAAAGGTGCTTTCAGTGTATGTTAGTCTGGTTACCAGTGGAAGGTTATGTTGTGGAGGTTTTTTTTGGTTTTGGGAAGTAATTTGTGTCATTGCTGTCATTGTAAGATGGTCAGCCACTGGCTTGCTTTGGACTTCTTGGAGAGCTTTGTGGAGCTTGACTGCTGCTCACTCTACTTCTCACCCATTTATTTTACCTTTTATTTTTTTGCTGCTTCATGTTAAGCAAAAGTGCATAAAATGTTTGTTTACAGAAGGAGAAAAGGGAAGTTTGTTGATTGTGGTAGCAGCATTTCTGTGCCAGGTCATTCCCAGTGTCTCTTTGATTTATGAACGAAAGTTGGGGGGGACAGCTTGGAATGGAGGTGTGGAGAGCAAGAATTGACAGACACTGCTTGTATAGCACTGCCAGGTAGATCTTGGGAATTGGGGGACTTATACCCACTTCCAGCAGTGTGATCTGGTTCATGAGTGGTTTGGGATTGCTTCCTACAACTTGGCAATAGGAAATGTGTTGGATTAGTGTAATAGGATCACACTGTAAGTCACATTTTGTTATCTAAGGTCATGGTATTTTGCAAAATGGGCAGAACAGGTAATGCAGATAATGTGAGACTCTTGACTGAATATAATAGAGACACAGAGCTGCAGGGCTGTTCTCTTTGACTTCAGAGCAGGCTTTTACTGTCTTTGATTTTGTTCAGGGTCAGATTTTTTTTTTTTCTTCCTTGATCTAATACAGTGAACAAATAATTGAGTGACCCTATGCTGTAAAGGTCCTACCTTCAGCATATTGCATGCCCTCATTAAGAACAAAGGGAAAAGGGGACTCTGTTTCCTTCAGAGTCTGGAAAAAGCTCAGACTTAATAATCCTTAGGTTGTGGGGGGAAGGATTGTGCCATCTGAAGAGGTAGCTTTGTCTGTTGTAACTCCCATTTCATACTTGAGCGAGGTAGATGTATGTTTTTCTTCATAAGTAAATTTATTTTAAAATACATTTAGTAAAAATACTTATTTTTATTTTCTCAAATAATTTGAGGGCCTGTAGCAGGAAATCCTCAAAGCTAAAAGTTAGTTCTTATATGAGACTGTACAAACAGGAGAAAATAAAATAATTTATTTAAAATATGTTTCTGTAAGACTGTTAAGATAATCTAAACATATTTGGAGTACTCATTGCTATATGAAGTAGTCTATATAAGAATCTTATTAGGGCAAAGTGGAAAAGACTGACTTGATACCCGAAGCTTGAAACCCTGGTTTCAAGTTTGTGTTAAAGCAGGAGAAATCTGTGCTTTGCATAATTCTGGTGTACAATGTTTCCTGGTTGCAATTTGCTTCCTGGCCAATTTCTGGCCATTTCTTACTAAATCTATAGTTGTTACATCCTGTTACAGAAACAACACGTGACACACTACTGGAAAGCTCTTTTTCTGTGTTGAAGTTATTCAGCAAAAATCTACTAACAAGATTGTTGATTTAATCTTTTTTTCTTGAAAGTAATTTTGATCCTGATCTTTTGCATTTAACTAATTTATACTTTCATGTAATAAGCATTTATAAAAAACAAACCAACCAAACTATAAAATATCCTCCCTACGTTGATACTTACAGATTTTGCTTTTTTGAAAATTCTTATAATAACCGAGTCAATCAGTTTTTTGATAAAAAGCTTTGATTTTTGCTTAAATCAACCTAACAGATGTCCCCAGTGGTCTTTCATGATTTGTGTCTCTGTGAGGTCACAGAGATTTTGGTCAGATGGGCAATGATTTTGTTAGCTGCTGTTGCTTAAATTAGTATGAGTCAAAAATTAGTAGTTGTCTCCAGTGAGTTTCTCTTTATCCTTCCGTGTCAAAAGCTCTCCTCCTAAATAATGAGACAAACTAAACTGAGAATTTATATATGAATTTGTATATAAAAAGTTATAAACTTTTGACTAAAATTTTGGCTAAACCAGAGTGCTATTTTGACAGCTGTGGTTCAGTCTTTGAGGTGAGAAAGTAAAACATGGCTCAGCAGTGAATTTTGTAATAGCCGAATTAATCTTGTCCTATATAGAGAAAGTTTAATTGTAGGTCAGATTCTTGTTTACTTGTTCTTTAGAAATAGTTTTTTCTTGCTAGAATATGGTAGTGCTTATCTTGAAGTGCTTGGCTTAAGTAACCTGTAAGAGAACTGCAGTCCCTCTAGCTTCAGTAGAATGAAGAATGAGTTCATTTGCATTTGGAGCGGAAGAGGAATAATCCTTCCATGACTCAGCCAACAGTCTAAAACTCACCTTCTGGATTTTGTACTACCCCCAGCCCCTGCTGTTCAGATTGTGTTCAGTTTTATGCTGAAGACGGCAGAAGGTAAACTTGTTGAGTTAATGATACTGCTCTTTCTAGGAAGTCTGTTGGTGTAATTAAGCCACAGTTGAAGCCTCGAGAGCAGGATAGTCTGGATGTATCTGTTTCCCCTGGCACAGAGTGGGAATGCTGTTCTACTTTACCTTCTGACTCCAGCTAATGAGATCTGCTAATGCACAGGAGTTGCATAAATCTTCACATATCATAGTACTGAAGCTCGGAGTTGTTCAGCTGGGAAATCCTGTATTCCCATGCAAGCCAACGCGTCTTGCTACCTTATTCTTCTCAAGAATCTGTCTTTTATTTAAAAAATGGGATTGTTTCTTCTTATGCTTCTATATATGTGTATTTTTTTGCTGTCTGAGTTGTTTTTTTGCTTTTCTTCTTTTTGGTGTTGGTGGGCTAGTGACTCAGGATTTGCTAGATCCCAGTGTCTGACGTGAACAGACACATCCCTTCAAGTGTCTGGGTTAGAGCACAGCTGGGACCAGTAATGAGTCTGGGAGCACTGGCAGGACTGGAGAGGGCAATGTTAAAGTTACCAGGGCTGGAATCAAAAAGGTCTGTCAAGTGTGCTTCCCTTCAAGTATTTTGCCTTGTTTATATGTTACACTGTGCATATTATTTTCTTTAAAAATAAGTATTTCTGGAAGCACCCCAGGACTATTTATTTTTAGTATTTCTTTGTGTATATGAATCTTTGTTTCTTAAATCATTCTTTTACCATTTGGAAATGACGATTTCTTGGTGAGTAGTTATTTAAATGCTGAGGAAGTACTGTGTTTGACTGAGTATCTGTCAATTGTTTAATGGTTGCTGTGATGTATTTTTGAATAAAATGAAGAGCTGTTGCCAGCTACATAAAATTGAAAACTGGGACTGCAAATGGGTTAGACTAGGTAAAACGAAAAACAAATGTCACAATTTCTGACCACTCAAGTTAAAATTATCCTTTTTTAAAGTGTTTTTTGAAGATTAGAATAGGTCAGCCCTTTAAAATGGATTCAGGTAATCAATTCACAACTTTCTTAGTGTTCAGATGAACAAATTTATTGTATTCTTACAGAATTTTTGCAGAAAGATACTGATCCTGCACTGTCACCATCAGTGTCTGTAGGAAAAAATAAAGGGAGAGAGACGGGACGAGGACGGCAAGAGATCTCTGCAATCTAAGGCAGCTCTTGAAGTATGAGGTTTATTTGCAGGTCGTGGGTACAAGAGCTTTGCTTCAGCTGCCAGCCACAGCTTGAAGCATGCTTTAGAGAGAACTAAAATCTGGTTACATGACGTTATATTGTTTGCTATACTGAATATGGTAATCTTACATCATCCAACCAGTAAAAGACACAAGTCTTATAGAATTTACATACAGCCTATCAAAACTACTACATTTTCATACTGTGTTACATTTTAACTTCTAAAAGCTACTTTCTAAACTCTTTTTGTCTTCTCTGCCACACTGGCAGAGTCTTGAACTTTGGACTCTTCTGCTTCCAGAAGCATCTCTTTATCTGCTAAGGACATTGTTCAATCAACAGGGGTTCTCCTTCAGCTGGCTAGCCCATTGTTTTGTGGTTGTTCAGTAACTAATGCCTTGGCATCTTAGATCTCAAAGCTAGCTCTCATTTCTATTTCACTTACAGGTTTCATATTTTCAGAATATTTTGTCAAGCAATCATCTTTATAAGGTTTCCCTGTTTCATCTTCCCCAACAAGTGTCACCAATACTTTTTCCAAGTGTGATTGTGTAGGAGAATTTTTATTCTTATTCAATACTTTTTACCATATTTGACTCTTCCTGCACTGTAGTGCACTTTCATTTTTACCAGTTTCTTTGTAGCCCAGGCAACCAAAATACATTTTATAGGATGGCAGTGTTGCGTGCCCTAGCCCTTGAGGGTTTAACTGTACAGGCTTGCTGTTTACAAATAGATGTGATTGGGTTTTGAGCAGGATGGGAGTTGGTTGTTTTCTTTTGGTTTTTTTCCTTGCAAATGCACAAGTAAAAATACACTTCTTCCATCAAGTAAGGGTCAAAGGGTTGATTTTGAAACCAGGTTCCTATAATTTGGCGGGTGAGCGTGAGGAGCACGATGTTACCCTGTTTGTGATGGCTCTGATTACTTTGTAAGTGCAACTTCTTTTCTTGTTTGCAGTTTTTCTTCTGTTTAGAAATTACGAAAGAAGAAATATTTTTCTTAACCCCGTCTCAGTGTAAGGAAACTGATTACATTAAGTAATTTTTCAAGTATTTTTGCATCTATGCCTCACCAGTACAAAAGATAGGAACTAAAGACAATCTCATACACAGAAAAAAAGTTTGTCTCACTGATACATCATGTGATATTCTAATTCTTTTTTCTTTAACAGGTATCTTTCAGATGAAGGAATTGAAGCTTGCTCAAGTTCTTCTGAAAAAGTTAATACAAATGATATCATCCTAGTTGCCCTTAATGTAAGTTATGGTAGTGAAAAAGTTTCTTCTGACAAATCATGCTGAAAATGGTAGATCTAATGGCTCAAGTATAGGTTTGTGTGTCTAATTAAGTGTACCATTGTCTGTGTGATTTATGTAAAGGACAGAGTACTTACCTCTCTCCTTGCCTGTGTGAACTGTGAGTTTTATTTGGAAAGAACACCTGTTCCAAACTGCAAAACCTGTAGGAGAAAAAATGAACAGGTTTAGAACATGAAAATATTTTTTTGTTTATGAAATATCAAACTACAAGCAATAATACAACCAGAAGTACTGTGTAATGACACAACTATGAAATTTTAGTACAAAATAAGTTTGTTGGGATGAATAAAACACATTTACTTTGACTTCTGTATAATGATACTCCTTAAAGCATACATATTTATGTAACTAAAACCAGGTTTTATTCTGGCAAAAAAATTAACAAGGAGTATACAAGATAGAGCAACATCTTCAAAGCAATAAACCATAATATTTTTGAGGCTATGAGAAAAGTGTGCATGTGAATCCCTGTTTTTTAGAATTCTAGTATATATGTTGTTGGTAAACATGAATAAGTCTGCTGCCTTTCTTAATTTGTGTATTTGTTATTTTATTGTAACATATTCTATCAATATATATCTATCTAACATATTTTATCATATTCTTTATCATGTTCTATCATACTCAGATGTTTTAAAAGCTTTTCTGTAGTTTATATGATTTGATATAAACTTTGTTCTTTGTAATAACTATATGTAGTTTCGAGGGGGAAAAAAATGTAGTTGAGTGCTTAAGAGAAAAGTGTTCTTCCTTGGTGAAATTAGAAATAATAAAATAACGAAATGATGTGGTAGTTGTTCGGGATTATTTTGTCCACCCTCAAGATTCAACCACAAATGGTTTTGGGATACTTTTTCAGAGTATCATCTCTCTGCTCCTTTTACTTACTTTTTAAAGCGTATGTTCAATCACTCATGTAGGCAGGCACCAGTTCAGGTAAGGAATATGAAAAAAATTTTTTTTTTTTTTTGCTGGCCAGTCTTCGCATATGAAGATCCGGGGAAGGCCTCTTTTTCCTTTCAGACCTCCCAGCCTGCGCACTGGATTTTTTAGGTGAGACACAGGGCGCGCAGATCTGAGCCCACCCTTTAATCCCGAGGTTCAATCTGCCGGGCCAAAGCGATTCTGGACAGTGGCAGCTGAGGTCCTCCTCAGGACGTAGGCAGATTGCCCCCTTGCAGGGCTAACGAGCTCTGCCTGCCCGGGGAGCAGCCTGGCCGGGATCGAACCCGAGCCTCGGCAATTTGCTATGCCATGTGCTTAACCACTACACCACCAGGGCTCCCGAAAAGAATTAAAGTGAAATTATAATTCAAGGATGTGAAGATGGTAATAGAAAACATGCAAAGGGTAAGCATTGGATTTCTGGACCAGAGCAGTGTGCCCATATATTTGAGAACACAGTGCTGCTTTATACAAACCTAAATAAAATACTTGTGAGTTGCTGAGTATTACCCTGCATGTGCTGGAACATGTACTGGCTTAATGCCAAGCTGAGTAATGAAGTTGACACACCTGAAGGACAGGATGCCATCTAGGGGGACCTGGGCAAGCTCAAGAAGTGGGCCCATGGGAATCTCATGAGGTTTTAGAAGACCAAGTGCAAGGTGCTGCACCTGGGCCGAGGCAAACCGTGGTATCAGCACAGGCTGGGGATGAGCAGATCAGAGCAGCCCTGCTGAGAATGGCTTGGGGGTGCTGGGGGATGAGAGGCTGGACATGACCCAACCATGTGCACTCACAGCCCAGAGAGCCAAACGTGTCCTGGCTGCATCCAAAGCAGTGTGGGCAGCAGGGCCAGGGAGGGGATTCTGCTCCCCTCTGGTGAGATCCCACCTGGAACACTGCATCCAGCTCTGGCGTCCCCAGTACAGGAATGATATTGACCTGTTAAAACAAGTCCAGAGGAGGGACACCAAGAGAGATGGAGCAGCTCTCCTTTGAGGAAAGGCTGGGAGAGTTGGGATGGTTCAGCCTGGAAAAGACAAGATTTAGGAGTGACCTAATTGTGGCCTTCCAGTGCCTGAAGGAAGCTTATGTGAAAGATGGAGAGAGAGACTTTTTACATGGACATGTAGTGACAGGCCAAGGGGGAGTGGCTTCAATCTGAGAGTAGGTTTAGGCTAGATAGTAGGAGGAAATTCTTTACTCTGAGGATGGTGAAGTGCTGGAACAGGTTGCCCAGAGAAGTCATGGATGCATCATCCCTGGAAGTGTTTAAGGGTGGGTTGGATGGGGCTCTGAGCAATATGGAAGGTGTACCCTGCTCATAGGAGGGGACTTGGAACTAGATGTTCTTTAAGGTCTGTTTCAACCCAGGCCATTCTATGATACGGATATGGAATACACAGGAACAGTTTGTAGGAACTAATGTGCAATTCAGAGACACACAACTGAGAGATGATAGATGAGTTTCCTCAGATGGCTCAGACTGAAAACTGAATGTGTGCTTCCTTATCACTGCCTGGCTGACTTGTGCAACAGAGAGAGGATTGGGCATTTATCCCCTCTATAGATACTCCGTAAATATACTGAAAGTGCATTCCTATGATTGTTTTTTTGTTTGTAACGTACCAGCATTTCTCACTGAAAACCAGAATAAATAATTTATGATATTTCAGATACTAAAATACAGTCCTGCTTGGTTCTATGTCAGGATGCCAGAATAGTAGGCTATTGACGTATATTAATGGCAAGTTACTGTTCAAATTCTCATAATAATTACATTTAGCACATTTTCTTTTAAAGGAGTTGTTTATGGTTATAATAAGTAAGGATTTGTGCATATAAAAAGACATAAACTAAAAATACTTTTTAAGTGTCAGATAGAGAGTGAAGAAAGATGTTTTACATCTATTAAACCTCATAGTTATGTTTAACAATTAAATATTGCAGTCATTTGGTTTTGTCTATTTAAAAGCATTTTAATCAACGTTGAAAATGTACTTAAAACAAGACTATAAAAAGCAAAAGGATTTCTTTTGTAAACTCTTGAGTAGTTGAATTTTTAATCACACAGAGGGGTGTATTTCTGTAATAATTAGTTGTCATGATGGAAAAAATGCTATTCTTTTTCCTATTTTATGTTTTTTGGTTTTTTTTTAAGTGCATATTTTAAGTTAATATTTTCTTGTCTTCTGTAATAATTTCAGACAGATTTAAGAACGATTGGCAAGAAATTCCTCCCCAGTGACATCAATGGTGGAAAGGTGGAAAAGGTAGACAATATTTTTGCTTCACTTTTCTGTATTCTGTGGTTTTTTTTGTGATTGCAGTCTTCTATGGCACATTAGTCTGGTTTTGTCATTACTTCACATACAAAAACCTCCAATATTTGAATATATTATAGTGTAAATATATGAACATAAGCTCCATAAAGGAGGAGTTATTTCACAACTTTGAAATTAAATAAAAATCTGAACCATCCTAGCAACTTCATTTGTTGCTGAAAAGTCATTTAACCTGTTTGGTCTTGACATAATATCAGAATTTCATTTTTTCTCCTCCATTATCCTGAGAGAGCAACAAAGGAGGTCAGGAATAAATTGAAGTAGCTGTTTGATTCTGATACATAGTGATACATGTTAATGCCATGTTACTTGCCTACTGACATCCATGGTTATAGCTATGCACTTTATGTAATTTTCCTATGACTGTGTATCCTACAGGTTATGTGGATAAAACATATTAGAGAACTTGATGTGCTAGAGAAGAGTATTACACTTGGAACTTTGGAGTGCTAGATTTTAATACATAGTATGCAGTTAGATAAAAATGGAGTTTGTCCCCTTCTGTATACCCTTCCTGCTTTGTTCCTTACATCTGATTCAGAGAGAGGATAAATGAAGGAATTTTATTTTAAACCTAGCAGTGGTTCTCACTTCAATTCATTATCCCTTATTTCAAATATTTACAGTCTATCAGTGATGTGAAAGTTCTGGGGAAACTTATTTCTTTTCTGTTGAAATTCAGATACTGGTAATATAGGAGGGATTTGTTTTAAGAAAGCAAGATTGATTGATGAGAGAGGCTGTTAAGAGCTGTGTGAATTTGTTTATTCTGTTGTCTAAGTGGAGTGGTCACAGCTGTAAGCAGAGATTTCTACAAGAAAAAAGCACAAACATTATTGCCATTTATGCAAAGCACACTTGAGAGAGAGTCCATTGCAGGATCAAAGATTTTAACTAGGTAGCAGTCTATACATGCAGGATATTACTTAGTAAACTAACTTTATGGGAAGAGTTTTATTAACTTTATCTATATTCACTGATCTTTAGAAAATTAGTCTTAAAAAAACGAAATCAGACACTTGCAAACAATTTCCTGGTGGGTGATAGTCCTTCAGGTTTTGAGAAGAATGATCACACAGAAAAAAATCTATTTGAGAAGGACCCCTATTTATAACTTTCAGCTCAAGCTATTAGAGTATGCTGAATCCTTGCTTTCTTAACTGTAATTTCCTTTTTTTGAATAACATAAAGCAAATCTGACTCCTTAATCAGTGCTTCTGTTTAGCAATGTCTGCAAATACATTATATTACAGAGCTATGTGCTAAAAAAAAGAGTATTTGCATTATGGGAGAGGAGCAACTTCTTAATATAACCTCTCAGTAGAAAGTAGTAATTTGTTGTTCAGAAATGTTTCAGTGAAAAATGGAAACTATGTGCTACTACTGTTCCTCTCGACCAAGACTAATACCAGTATTATTTATCTATATCTTGAGAACCTATGATGAATTTCCACTTTGCATAGGAAATAGCTTTATTTGGAAGTATTATTGTAATAGGCAAATAGTTGCATAAAAGCTGTGAGAGTCCTAGTACAAAACATGGGTATTTGACCATTATAAATGCTTATCAACTTTAGTCATTAACACAAAGCTGTTTCACTCACTCATTAATATCTGTGTTTTCTGTGGTTTTAAAAAAGTCAATATTACCAGCGTTAACCACAAGATGGCCACATTTGCATAGGATTTGGAAAAACTGAATCCTCATATTTCTATGACTAGATGACTATACCATAAATATATGTTAAGTATTTTTAAAGGAATAGAAGTGCAAAGAAGACTGAAGTTATAATATATAATTTAATAGCTTTTACATTTAAGGCATTACTGGTTTTCTTTTGAGAATTTAGTTTCATTACAATGGAAACATCAATTGCAGAAGAAGCATTCAGAAAGGATTTAAGTTGTGGTCTCAGAGAGTTCCTTTCTTAGTACTGACAAATTGATGGTAAGCAGTTGAAAATATAGGGTACCAGCAATTTAATGCCTGTTAAAGGTTACTCATATGCTCCCCAATATCTGTTTCATTGTTTTTTGATTGTAGATTTTTGTTTCCGACAGCCTTTTTTATTTAATTTTTTTTCAAAATGATGGTCAGATTTGCTGTTCCAGTTAAAACTGAACTGCATTTAAAAAAGCTTATTTCAGTGACTCTACCTCAGATCTTCTATTGCCATCATAGTATAGCTACTGTGCTCTTATTCTCTTATTTGTTTCTCTTTATATATACTTACCTACTGGTTATCTGCTCTCATTTTGTGTTTTTCTGGGATACCTATTCTCTTTTCTTACCTATTCAAGGTTAGAAGCTGATGAAATGTGCACTTACCTTTTGGTTGTCTTTTGAGAGCTAGAGATCAGTTGAGCAGCCACAGACAATTAATTTTTATTTTTCAGAGAAACTAAAATGACTCAGATATAGCTGAAATGCGGTAAATGGTTTAGGTGGTTGGTTTGGGCTTGGGTTTATTTTGCTTTATTTTGGTGTTTTGTGTTTGTGGTTGTTTTGATTTGGGGTATTTTTCATTTGTTTCTTTTGGGGTTTTTTTAGTTATTATTTTTATTTCCTGTAACAAGGATTGTGGTGTGTATAGTAGGGCATCCATTTTTACATAATCAACAGAAAAGTGACGTTCCTTCAGTTTGTTATGTTTCAATTGGACCATTGCTTAAAGAAGCTTTGTTTCTAGTTGGTGTTTACAAAGCAGTTGTACTTGAAATTGCCTCTTGATCCAAACAGATAGTCTTCTAAGCTGGTTTTTTTTTTTTTTCTCCCTTTAGAAGACTTTGTCAGTGACAGCTGCAGTACAGCCTGTGAAATCTTATCCGGACTCCATACTATGTTTGAAGTGACAGTATCGGTGTTTTTGTTTGTTTACCTCCTCAACTATTTTCATTCACTTTTATTTTATAATTGGTATCTTAGAGATGTGTGAAGCATCACAACTGTTTCTCTGAAAAAGCCATTTTTATCTGGCTTTAGAACATACAGTACATGAGTGATAAAAATTGAACATGACTGCCTGATCAAATTACACTTTTTTTTGCCTGGGGGCGTCTGTTGGTGTGTCTAGATATTGCAGTGTGTTTGCTTAACAGTGCTCACAGTTTTGTCTTTTCTGTTTGACTTATCTAGCTGGAAGGGCCATGTGTCCTGCAAATACAGAAAATTCGCAATGTTGCTGCACCAAAGGATAATGAGGAATCTCAAGCTGCTCCCAGAATGTTACGTTTACAGATGACTGATGGACACACAAGCTGCACAGCTATAGAATACAGTAGCATGTCAAAAATAAGGTGAACAACTTTCTTTTCCATGTTTTACTTTGATACTTAAATGTCCTTGAAATAATGGAAGTGTCCTTAGTATTTCATAAAAAAAATTGCTTGACAAAAGAGGCTTCCTTCTTGGATTTGCGTGTAAAGCGGAAACTTAAATTTAGCATGCAAAAGTATATATGAATGTAATTTACAGTTCTGTTTGTGCTGAAGTGCATAATGGAAGAAAGTGGATTTCTGCAGCCATCTACTGTGTTATAGTTTCATGGCATACAGCATTTTGGGGGTGTGTGTAAACTTAGACCAAATTCCCAGTTTTTAGTAGTAGCAGATCTTTTGTCTTACCTTTGTAGCAGGAATGCTACAGACTTGACACACCTAAGCCAATGCAACTAACACTCCTTAACCGTGGGCAGGCCTTTAACTTGGATATTTCTTAGTTAAAAGTGAAGGGTAAGAGAGCTGATTACTGCTGAACATGGGGATGTTTAATGTGTCTGGTTATGGAGACACTAAAAATGGTCTCTGGTGTTTAGTCTGCAGAGTCATGGTGTGCTCTGAACTCTTCTAATTCAGATAACTTTGATTTAAAAAAACCCCTTCTTCTTTCTCTAGTAGCTGCAACAGATATAGATATACACTTAATTTTGGAATGTCATCTTTTACTGTTAAACTGTTCCTTCTGAGCAGGAGCCAGCTTGCAGTTTAGAGTGATGCTGTCAGAACATTTAATGTTGTTTTAATTTTAGCTTGAGCCAGCAGAACTTGGAATATCATATTCCAATGTGAATATAAAGAGAGCAGTAAAGGAAGGCAAACAGACTCCTGTGTAAGTAGATTCTAGATCACAAAATGTTTAAAGATGAACACCCAGTACAAGACATAATTTGAAAGCTTTTTGATCAAATCTCAAAAATGTTAGAGAACTCATCACTCTAGAAATTTTTTGAGCTCTTCTTTTTACGTAACATTTAAAGATTTGTGTTGTATGTAATCGTTTAAGGTTTGATGTTGGACTATTAAACTGCAATAATATGTTGCTTCAGTACATAGTGTTACTTTAAATAAATAAAAACTACAGTTTTCCCTTAAATTATAGGTTTCTGTTTACCCCTCTCCTCTTGCCTAATTTTAATATTTTTTTCCTATATTTCTTTCATGTCTATTTTTTGATCTCATTTTCTTTGCTTTTATCAGAACAATCCAAAAATCCATTAACATTGTGAAGGTTCGGTGCCACTGGTACTGTAATTGCCTGACTCCACTATGAATGTTCCTCACCATGTGCTAGGGGCCTGTGATTGCAACAGTAGCTTATTGTCTCTTAGTTGGAAGGTTTTAGCAATGTGTATCCTGTTTCTCACAAGAAGCAGTTTCCAGATTACACTGCTTGTCATATCCTTCAATTACATGTTGGAAATACATGATTCTTTTACTCGTATGCGGTTGCTTTTCCTAGGGTAGATTCACATGAGAAGAAGATAAGGTGGCTCCTTATCTTCAGAAAGAATTCATATGTTTTTAAATTAAAGAGTAATTAAGAAGCACTATGAGATGCATGGTTTTTGTATTTTTTCTAGTACGGTCCTAGCTCTTAGCAATGTGTAGAAAGGTTCCTTTCTAACCACTCTGTGTCTACTAAGTTCAATGTCTAAAAAAAAATGAGATGATTGATATCTGGAGATCCACTCTTAACTGTAAATATGAGGAACCTACCTCAAAGTCTATTGTCTATTAGTCTAAACAAATCATATCCTTAGTTTGATATTGTGAAATTGAATATTAACCAAACAGTTTGCCAATATTCATCTCTGTTAGAATGTAATTTGCGGTATGGGATTTTTGTATAAAGGGTGGGAAGTGTTCCAGTAAAGTTGAAAAGTACTGTGCTTTTTGATGCAAATTTTTTATTATGGCATAAGAAAATGTTTGAGTTATAATAAGAGTAAGTTTTTATCTATTTCTTTGTGGCAGAATATTAATAAATGTATTTGAATTATTTGGCTTTGTTTCTGCCTCTAGCCTGAACACTCCACCTGGAACAAAAATTAAGCTTTCAGGAATTGTTGAAGTGAGAAATGGATTCTTGCTGTTGGATGACAGTAACACAGCAGTTCTTGGAGGTGAAGTGGAGCATCTTATAGAAAAGTGGGAATTACAAAGGGTGAGGTAACACCACTGGAAATGCTTGTCTTACAAATTGCATATTACATTTAAGAACATCAAGCTTATGCTGTTAACTGTGAACTTTCATATGGTAACCTTTTAGAACTGTACTGTCCCAGTAGTTTTGGGGCTGCAGCCAGATGTATGCAAGTAGATCTTATGTAAAATGTTGCAAATTTAGAAATTACAAGTGATCTTTGCATGGGAACTGATTCCTTTCTGTATTCTGCAGGGACTGAAACAGAGTAGCTGCTTATGAACATGATGGTCAGTTCTGTATGAAGTACTTTTTACTGTTGCTCCTACTAAGTTGGGCTCAATCATTTTTGTTAGAACTAGCCTTTTTTTGGTGTTTGGTTACACTTAATAGATTTCAGTGAACTGGGCCAAAATTTATTTGAATGTTACAGTTACACATTCTAGTAGATTCTGTTTGGCACCCTTTTTGTGCTTTTATAGCTGAAAATGAGGGGTTTTTTAAACCATAAAAGCATTCCTGGTTTTAAATGAAGCTTTCAGAATAAAAAAGGTTCTGGGGCTAACAGCAGAAAATTTTATGATTTTTATTCTTACTTAGTATTAAGTGTTATGAGTTCCCTCTTCAGTTAAAAAACACTGAGTTTTAGGATAGATGGGGCAGAAGAGAGAACATATACCTAACACATTCTTAAGAGTGCCCTGTAATTCGTAAGACTAGAATAGAACTGGTTTGCTTTCTTGGTGATATTTTGGTCTGTTTTCATGTTTCTTCTATCTGGACTTCAACAAAATTGTTTTGCTTTATAATTATTAATTGTTTTTTGAAATCAGTATCAAGAAATAACTTGGACGCTATTTACATAAAGAAAGCAAAACATTTATTAAAATAATAAAGAAAGCAAAGGGGTGCTGCTGATTACAACTTTCAGCACTTGTTTGCCAGTTGTGTTGGCTGTATGTGATGCATTTAACAGTGTGGTAGCTGTCACTGATTTGCTGTCTAAGATACAGAAAATTAACTATTGCTTGCTGCTATCCCCTCAACTCTCTGGTTCTCAAACTTTTGGAATTTGCCAGAGTATCATTTTCTTTTTCTTGTTGACCAGTTCACAGAACATGAATGTGGCCATGTCAGAAAAGCTGTTGATGACAAAAAATCATCTAGACAGGTGAACCATGACCACTGGAAATTGTAGTTCCAGTACTATATCCAGACTGACAGCTAGACAGATAGGGCTCAAACAAGTCTGTAGAAGCCAGATGCTATGAAGAAGCATAGTTACCCTATGAACTTTGTGCTTCTATCCTGTACAGAAAGGTTTGGAGAAGATAACAGTTGACAAATAAGCATATTTGCTAAAATATCTCAGAGGTGATAAGGACATTGCCATTCATTGTCTAATCTTGCCACAGAAGCTTAAATAAAATGCTGAACTGTGTTTGCATAAAAATACATAAAACTTCTACTTGTGTGACCATTTCAAATTACTGGTTTTGAAGCTAGTTTTTTATTTTTGAAGGCAATTTTTTATTTTCTCTCCACTAGAAAGTATGAGATGTGTTAATTTGGTTTCCTGTGTAGATGATGAAATAAGAGGGTTTTATACTTAGTTTAAAGTTAGTGATATTAAGCCAAATAACATTATAAAACTTTAGAATAAAAGCTGTTTATCCAGTCTTAACTTACTGCCCTTGGACCTACTTGTCATCTTCTGTGATTCTGGGCTTTTTTTTCAGTTGTATTACTGTTTTGCTCTATTCAGAACAATGTTGAAATTTGTGTTCAGGAGGAATCAAATTTTAGTAATAAAAGATTCACAATACAGTGTAGCATATGTGGAATGAATGCAGTATTATCATACTGCATGAGAAATAAATGTGCTCTTCCTTGTAGCATTCAATTTTATCATAAAGTAAATTTTTGCCTGGAAATTTTAGGTCTTTCCAAGTGTCCCTGTTTAAGCAACAGTAAATAAATAAGGAAAGGTGTAAATGAGACTATTACTGTGAGATTTTTTTTTCTAGACTATTTGGAAATGTCAGGTAAAGTGTCATGGACATCTTTAGGAAAAAATAGAGTTCCAGATAATTATTGCTTCATAGTGTTCCTCATGTTCTGATGGTGACTGATGTTCCGAACATGAAGGATATTGTTCATACCCTTCTTATGAAGGAAGAGTATTTTGTATTGCTATTAAACAAAACACCAGACAATATATACAAGTAAATTCTGAAGCAAATCTGCTGAGGTGATTGGTGAGACTGTTTGGCAGGCCCTTAGACTTTTAAAACTTAAAATTACTGATCATCTAAAAGTAAAGCTCTCTAGTATACTTAAAGATTTTTCTATTTTGGTGAAGGTGAGACTAAATGTTGAGATTACCTCATGGGAAAAGGGAATAGTTTTATGTATAATACAGGTAGAAAGAAGGGTGAGGGTACAACAGTACATATCTAGCAATCTCATATTGTAAACCTTAGTTTCTTTAGAGATTCCCTAGGAAATATGTTTTTAGTGTCATGATGCAAATAGAGCAAAAAGGGTAAAAGAAACATACTAAATGTATTTATAAAAAAGCTTATTGTAAATGATATTTACTGCTGGGGAATGAGGAAATTTAATTGTAATTGAAAAAAGATTGTTTGTATTGCCAGTTTGCTTTTTGTTTGGTGCGATGTGAAACTTGTTTTTTAAAACAGCTGCTCTCACTTCTCAGCAGAGTGCTCCTTGAGAAGAAGGTGTAAGGCTCTTATTTACCATTAGATCATTAGAATTCTTTTGTTATGGATAACAGTTTTAGGCAATAAATTGTTATGTTTCAAAATATGTAGCTAAATGTTGGTAAATAGGCAGTCAGCTTTTAAGGGCTTTCTTGCCATTTGCCCAATTGCATTGAGCAGTAGATTGAAACAATCCTTTTCTTATGTGTGTTTTCTTGATTATCATTTGAAAAAGAAAGAAAAAAGTGTAAATTCAGCATGCTCTTCCTGGACATAGGACTTGAGGAATTAATCCAATGCTTGAGTTCTTGGCTAGAGTATAAATTTTTTTTTTTTATTATAATTTGGTTCAGTGTGGGAGTTCATTCCAAAATTGCCTGCATTTCTCTAGGTACAAACAAACAAGCAAACAAATAGAAGCCCCAGAATAAGTGCAGGGTTTATTGCACCTGGAGTGCCTGCTCTGGGGAAGTTAAGTGGCTTGGCCGTGAAATCACTGTTGTGCTGCTTCAGTTAATAGGTACAGGGAGGTACGAGTGTGCTGCAGTGATCAGCCCTTGGTTAGCTCATAATTCTAATGCAGCACTTTAAGTGAACTGATTGAAACTAAAGCAGAAAAATTTTATGATTTCGGCACTTCTAAGTGCTTTTTTTGAATAATTTATTGAATACTTTATCAGTGTTTTTTGCTCCAAGGCATGAGGAAAAGGATTATTCTTTTTTTTTCAACCTTGAAAGGAATTAATAACCATAAATGATTTAAAAAACTTGTCTTTGGCTCTTGAAAAAAGTAGTTAACTTGAAAGAAGTGGACCAAAAGTTTTAATTTGGGTATGTATTAGCTAAATTAATCTACTACTTAGTTTGAGAAATTCACAGATAACATAGTGGCTTAAAGCTTATTTGCATTTGTACTCCATTTCTCAGATGATGGATTTAAATCAATTCTACATCAGAGTAATGAATATATAGGTAAATGTCATATATAACTTAAGTAATAAAGGCTGTCTCTGACAACAGGGAGTTATGTGTAGTCATGCGTGACTGTCTACTGGGGAAGAGGACAGTAAGAGATGAAGATGATACATTATAGGAAATGCAATTTTGGTGCATTTTAACAGCATTAAGACCTGTTCTTTTTTTCCTATTAGCACAGCATTTTATTTCCAGCAGTGGCTAAAAAGAGACTGTTTTTAGGGAGAGGTCAGAGTCTGAACACTTATACAGCCTTGGCATACAGAATTGCTGAATTATATCAGGGGCTACATTTCTGACTAATCCCTTCTGTGTTTGTTTATGCCATGGGATCATGAGTTTCACAAAATGGTTGAGGATGGAGGTCATCTGGTTCAATCAAGACCAATTGTCCAGGACAGTGTCCTGGCAGCTTTTGAGTATCTCCAAGGATGAGGATTCTCCAATCTCCCTGTCTCAGTCACTCTCACAGTCAAAAAAGTGTTTTGTGATGGAGGGAATCTCCTATGTTTCAGTTTCTGCCCACTGTCTTTGTCATCTTACTGGGCACCACTAAGAAGAGCCTGTCTCCATCATGTAGATTGCTAAGGTCCCCCTAAACCTTCCCTTCTCTAGGCTGAATTGGTCCAATCCCTTTTTAAATGTGCTGTGTTCCTTTACAATCTCTACTGGCAGCAAGCTCATTAGAATCTGTGTAAAGAAACATCTGCTGCCTATTTGTGTGCTGTGTTGTTCTATTAGTGTAGATTTTGATATATAACTGAATTTTCTACATTTGCTCTATGTATTGCCTTAGTGATTATACAAAATCCCAAAGCTTGCTTTGTTTCTCTGCCTCTCCTCCAACCTTCTTCTTAACTTATGTGATCCAAGATTTAAAATTACGGATTTATTTTCTGCTAATGTCCCTCTTGCAAGTTTCATACTGAAACTATATTTCTGAAATAGAGACATTTATATAATCTGGTTTCTGATTGCAGTTTATTAATTAGCAATTTTCTTTTACAGAGTTTGGCAAAACACAGTAGGAGTAACATTGGAACAGAAGGTGGTCCTCCTCCTTTTGTACCTTTTGGGCAGGTATAGTGTACTTCTCTTTGACACTTCATAAAAGTACCTGTACTATGATATCTAGGTACCTTGTTCCAGTCAGGTAAAGGCTATCAAAACACCTTAGATCTTGATAACCTGGATGTCAAAAAAGTGCCTGTTAAAAGAACCCCCAAAACTGTTAATCCTGTCTCTTTGTTGCGCCAGTTTCCAGTAACATTTTTCCTCTCAATTTCAAACTTAACTTTATTTAGTGTGGAGCCTTTGATTCTGCTGGTCAGATCATGTAGGCACTAATGCAGTCCCTTCTTAAATGCCAAAGAATTTGGCAAGGATCATCAAATTTCCAAGAATCATCATAATTACATCACGATGTCTTAGCTACATGATCATAGTGGTAATTTGAGGGTCTGCTACTCTAATGGAATAATACTTTGGTCTTTTTCAAATGAGAGTAGGCAGAAGAGCTAATCATAATTGTAATTTGCATTTTCAGAAATGTGCATCTCATGTGCAAGTGGATAGCAGAGACCTTGATCGCAGAAAGACCCTGCAAATGACAAATACTGTAAAAACTGTTGCGGACAATGATGAATTTGAGAAGCAGAGAACAGCTGCTATTGCTGAAGTAGCAAAGAGCAAAGAGGTTAGAATGCATGTGTTGCAGCACTTTACTGACTGTGATTGATCTTTTCTTGTTATTTTAGGTATTTCTCTCTTAAATGACAAATGCTTTCTGAAATTTGCCTGCTTATAATTCTATTCCTGTATTTTTAAGAAGATTAATCAGAATTAGAGTCCTTTTGGATTGATGTCTATGTTCTTATTTTAATAAAGCTAATAAATATATCATAATGTTTTATTGTAGATATGATTTTGATACCACTACTGAAAAATGAGGGTCTTACAATTTTGCTAATAAGATTTAACTTATTAATGCAGGTTATCAGTTTTCATCTGCTTTTTTTAATTCTTAATTCCCTGTGATTCCCAGAACTCAATCTGAAAAAAGTAGCTGGGAAATTTAGTTCCAATGTGTCAGGTTTTTATGTTCTCCTTTGGTCTTTTTTTTAGTTTATTTCTCAAATTTGCTTAGTAAGTCGTAAAAACTAGAATTATGTACCCTTTTTACAGCCTCATTTGGGCACAGGGGAACAAAAATTCCTAATAAATTAATCTTTTTCTCTGTGTGTTTGTAAATTAGTGCTTTATTTGTTGACCCAGAGCATAATAAAAAAAAAATACCACTGCAAGAAAAGTACTGCACTTTTTCTACTAGCTAAATATTGAGGCTTATTTTCATAAGTTCTGTTTGCTGAAATGTTGTTTTTGTGCTTATCTAAAGACCAAGACATTTGGAGGAGGTGGTGGTAGTAGCAGAAGCAATCTCAGTGTGAGTGCTGGAGGGAATCGAAACAGGGAACTGTTCCAAAAAGAGAAGATAGCAAAACCAGAGGGGAAGAATGAAGGTGTCTACCGAGAACTGGTAAGGTGGAAGACTTAAATGGAATCTTAAATGTGTAATATTAAAGACAAAACCCCAAATATAACAAGAATAAAATCAAAATACCTTGAGGAATGACGACTTTCCTTGCAATTAATTTTGAGGTCTGCTTAGAATACTTATGGTGCTTTTGTACCTTACTGAGATGATTATGAGTTTCAGTGTGATTTTGGGCGAAATATTGATCCAGTAAAATTTAAATATGTATCTTGGAGGTTAGCTCCATTGGGCCTGGGGTTTTGTTTGGGGTTTTTTTGTAGGGTCTTGGTATGGCTATTTTTGAACCGATAGACACAATGTTATATTAATGGGATTCCAGTTAAGAATGTTTCTGACTGCAGCTGTTGAAGTAGATGGGTAACTGGTATAATTTTGGTGCAGGTGCAAGGTTATTTTCTGTACTTAATGCTTTGTGATTCCTGCTTTGCCTTTTTGTCGTCAAGTTCTATACAATTTGGAATAATGGAGCCTGTTTTTCTGCAGAAGTAAATGGTTTGTATTTCTTTGCTTTCTTCTGCAAAACCTCTGGCCAATTATATTTTCTCCTTTTTTTACAAAGTAACTGGGTTTTTATTGTTTCTTAAAGTTGTGAAAGGATTCAAACAGGAACAGATGGCTAGTTTTGATACTCATATTATTTTGAGGCATTTCTTTTAGTTGTCATATAGACTAGGAAAATTTATGCTTGAAAGCATGTAATAGTAGAACTGGAAACTAATGAATTACAAACAATACTTTTGATAAAAAAACCCTTGATTAGCTGGTTCTTTTGAGGATGTATGTGAAGATTTTATATAAAACTGAAATATTTATTATCAATTAAACAAGAAATATTGTTTCAATTAAAAACGAAAGAAAAATTAATGTAAAATCCAGTGAGTTTATAGAGTGTTGTATTTATTACTTGTGTGTGTACCTTTTATTTCAGGTTGATGAAAAGGCTCTAAAACACATAACAGAGATGGGTTTTAGCAAAGAAGCAGCAAGACAGGCACTTATGGATAACAGTAACAGCCTAGAGGCAGCATTAAATTTTCTTCTGAACAACAGTAAACAGAAACCCATTCAGGGACCACCACCTAGAGGTAAAGCTTACAAAGAGATGCTTTAAAACTGTTTATAAACCAAGGAATTTGTGTAGGGTGGATTACTAATATAGTTTTTAGAAGGGCATATCTGCATGGTTTTTTCCTGCAAGTTAGAATGCATTGCAAACCCGAAAGCAAATCTCTAAGAAAGGTCTCTGTGTATTATAGTCTTGTGAAAATTTTCAAATTGCAAGTCAAATATTTAATTACTCTGAAATGGGAAACGTCTATCCTAGAATCACAGAACGACATGGGTTGGAAGGGACCTTAAAGATCATCTTGTTTCACCTTCCCCACCCTCACCCCCCAGACAGAGAGGCCACCCACCAGACCAGATTGCTCAGGGCCCCATCCAACCTGGACTTGAACACTTCCAGGGATGGAGCATCCACAGCTTCTCTGAAAAACCTGTTCCAGTGCCTCATCACCCTCATAGTGAAGAATGTCTTCCTCACATCTAATCTAAATCTCTCCAGTTTTTAGTTTAAAATTGCTCTCCCTTGTCCTGTCACTGCCTTTCTGTGACAGAATTTTTTTAAAGACAGAAAATACAAACATTTTGTAAATAAAATGAAAGAGTGTATATGTTCTTTTATTATTTTATTCCCCATTCACAAAAAGCCTTTAATGCTTACAGGTAAGGGGAAGGGCCGAGGCCGAATAAGACCTGAAGATGAAGAAGAGCTAGGAAATGCCAGACCATCTGCACCAAGCACACTCTTTGATTTCTTGGAATCCAAAATGGGTACTCTAACAGTAGAGGGTGAGTTACTTAAATTAATATATCTGGAACAAATGTACAAGTGTTGGTAGAATTCTTTTTCCTAACTCTGTCATCTAAAAGTTCATTCCTAGAACTTCCTCCACAGTCAGTCATGAAAAAAAAGAGTACTTGGAGAATTGTTCTTCTCCTTTGAAGAAAGGTGAAATAAATTGTTCTGTGGTGGTTAGATATCTAAAAGTCAGTAATTTGAAATAAGATGACATAAATCACAGTTTGTTAATCTGATTGGATTCTTCCTGAATCATGAGTCTTCGCTCATGATATCATAAGTCTTCACTGATGTATAAGAAATCTAAAATATTAAAAGAAAACACCTTTCAAATACACTAGCATTCTGCATTTGTTGATAAAATTTTGTAAACTGTTCAGGTAATGAATATAATCATGTTTTCAGAAAGCAGTTATGATGGTTGAGATATTTCTTGGCAACTCATTTTACTTACCGAAGATGTGTTTGATTTTTTTACAGTGAACAGAAATAAAAACAGTGGCAGTGTTTTTTGCTTACATTGCAAACATTGCTTTTTCTTTGGATACATTTTGTGCTTATATTGAGATGTTACAGAAGACTTTTATGTTTGACTGAAAGACATTAAAAGGAAAATAAAAGAAACAATCCCTGTGGGTTATATAAATTTCTTATTGTCAGTGATTTTGTAGTAAGTAAGTAGTAGTGGTTTATCAAGACTTGTGAAATGAGTGAATTGCTTCTTTTAAAATGATAATATTGATGGCTTAGAGGGACTTGAATGATCCTTTGGATTTAGTACATGTAAGTAAACAATAAAGCATAGTGTTATGTGAGTAAAAAAATAGATAAATTTGTATTATATATATGTATATTATTATATATTTATATTATAGTTATATTTACTTCAGTTTATAGCATTCAATATTGTGTTTTAAAAGTAAATACACATCACTTTTCTGAGGTTTTTTTCCTCTTAAGTAAAACTAAAAAGATTCCATAAATGTCATAAGAAGAAAAACGTAATTCTATTAAAACTTTTTAAAGGTTTAGTACTCCTTCAGTTACCAAAGGTTCTAGCAGATTTGTTAGCATGACACACAGGGGTTTTGGTTTTTTATCACTATGTTGGTTTTTCTCACTTTTATCTTAGTGACCAATATGTAATCCAGCATACTATTCCTGAACCACTTTCTTGAAAAAAAACTTAACTAAACTTGTTAGCATTTTTGAAGTGTTCAGAAAGTGTTCTGATTACTTTGTGAAATTCCTTTCAATCTTTCTGCCTTTTTTATCTTCTGAAAAAAAGTAAATGTTGTACTTTGTAATTTGTAAGGCTTTGAAGTGGTTGTTTAGTTTCATATTCTTAGCTTTTATTTTCCTTACTGAGTGTGTATAGCCCATAGGATTGCATCTCTATTTCTATGCCATTCTTTACTTTTGCTTGCAGAGTCTTTTAAATGGATTTTTTCCAGAAATATCTAGGCATATGTATTTTTTACTTTTAAAAGTGCTTTTATACTTGCCAAATTTGAGAAAAGCTCTGCAGTCTGTTGAATTCAAACACATCCGTAAAATCACATATTGAAAGTTAATTTTCTGCCATTTTACTGCCTCTGCCTTTGAAAATCATTTCGGTTAAATTCTTAATTATTTACTTAAGTTCTATTCAAACTGAGATGACAGAAGTTTTAAAAGTATTTGCAGAGTGATCTATCTGCAGTGACCATACTTACCACTGTGAACTCTTCAGTCATGAAGTCTGCATCCAAATGTCTGCAGAAAACAGCATATATATTACTAGTACCGCTTAAATTTCATTTGATCCTGTCAGCCCTGAGCAGTAGAGACATGTAGTTTCACTTAGAATTAGAAAAGTATTGGTCAGAAATGAAAGGCACGTTGGAGAAACTGATAGAAACAACTCAAATATGTAATGTTACATAGCCAAGAATGTATCTTCATTGATTTTCCTGCACAGTAACACACTAAGGGGTGCCCAGGCTGGCAGGTTTTTCTCCATTTATATTCACCAAACACTGTACTATACTACTTATAAAAGAAGATAGATTGTTCTGTAGTATTTCTGGCACCTTGCTGTCCTGTATGGTCTCTAAAATCTTACTGTTTTTTAGGTAATCAGAAAGAAAGGGATTTGTATGGGGACAGTGGTTTTGAATAAATGAGCACACCCCTAGTATTCCATGTTTGCATATGACCAGGAGTAGGTGATTACCTGGAATGGTTCTATTTATCATTTTTACAAGCAGTAAAGTCCTATGTGCTTCAGACAGAGTGTAATTCCTTCTAAAGGACTGAGAGTTGATGTAAAATCCAAAAAACAAAAGGCAGTTTTGCTGAACTGAGCTAAAATATTTTTTAATCCTGTGCTACACCAAATTTTCTTCAAAATCTTATATAATCTGGGAAGAGAAAGTGTGTGAAAAGAATTGTTTGTCTTTTCAAGTACACAGAGGACTGATTTGCATTGTGTATCCCTCCTTGCTTTTCTTATCTACTGTTTCTAATTGCACCTGAAACCTTAGTAGTATGGAGAATTTCTAAATTCACTTCTGGCTTGGTGGTTCTGTTGCTGAACAGGAACTGCAGAAGTCTTGAATTTTTTTCTTTGATTTGGTACCTTTTCATATTTGCATTTAGACCAAGTAGGAAACATTTATGAATTGAAATACCTTTGTATTTTTTTAGGAGTTACTTATATTCCTTTTAAAAGATAAGACAGTGCATGAAGTTTCTTGTTGTTTGTTTGTTTGTTTTTTAAATACATATTATTTATAAGACAGCCTGTTAGTCTTTTACCCCATAAGTGGTGTCTTGTGATGGGTTTATGTTTTATTTCCTTTTTTCAGTTAATGAAATATTGTTTTAAGTAAGTACAGCTCTTAAAAGTATTAAATACCTGACTCCATGATCTGCTAGCTCTTTAACTGTAAAACACAGAATACTGTAAACATACTTTATTAAAATGAAATACAAAGAATTAAATGTATCCTTAGCTTTAAACTGCATGTTTGTTTATTTATTTATTTTTAACTGTGAATGGTTGGTGGCACCTACAAAAGTATTTCTGTGTTGAAATTAAGTAGTTTGAATTTTGGCAAAAGAGACCTCCTGACTGCAAGAGATAACACAAATAGTAGACAAAATGGCATTCAATTAGCTGCCTGTGCTTGCACCTGAATAATTTCTGCTACTGAACCCAAAAGATTTTTTTCCATTAATCTCCTTATTGTTTTCTTTTGTTATGAAGAACAATTCATCTATCTTTGCCAGCTTAAATAAGTAAACACAAGGATTATCAGAAAGAATAAGACAATACCAAGAGGTCTGGCTGTAGTATTAAGGAATAATGAACATTATTCTTTGTATAGTCCCAAATAAATAGGAGTTTGAAAGGAATTGGTAATGCAGTACAATATAATTTAAAAATAGTTGTTTCATTTTGTGATCACACAATTTATTTGAATATCTGGGAGCAAGGGCACTTGGAGGGGAAGAAAAGAGTCTGACTTCTTGGAGTTAAAAGAAATTTGTAACATTTGAAATCTGCTATGTAGTAGCCACCTTTTCAACAAACATGGAACGCTATTGACTAGAGTTCCAAATTGAATAATAGTCGTATTTCTTATTCAGCTTTACTTCAAAAAATTGAACTTCAGTCAGAGCTAATTGTGACTATCAAGAAAATCACTTATATTTGTTGTATTGGTACGTTAGCACTGATGATGTATGTTGCAAGGTTTGTACTTGTATTTTGTCTTTAAATGTAAAAAAGAAAAAATAGTAAATTTCATACATTTTAAAGAATTATAAAAAAATTATCAGTTTTTGTTCCAGTCCTTTAATCCTGTTAGTTAAAGTTCGTAGTGAATATAACAGCCAAATGTTTTGGATTTTTTTTGTCCACTTTTTTATTATGACTATCCTCCTCACTCAGCTAGTATTTGTTTTGTTTCAACAGAAACATGCAGTCAGGTTCCTGTTCCTCAGTGTTGCTACATTTTAGAAATAATTATATTGATATTTATTTAACTTGACAAAGCTGTTGAATAATGGGAATTTTACTTCATGACATGAAGTGTGTGCAAATGTATAACTAATTTGCTTCTAATTTTTTAATCTTTTGGCCAGTACAAGATAGAACATGCCCTGGAGGTAGCTGTCTCAAAGATACACTTCCATACAGTTACATAAAAATACTATTCTGTTTGAGAGGGCAACCCAAAACATTGGCACCGGTGTGAGAAGGGCCACGGTCTTTGAATTTAATCACATTATTAAACATGATAAAATCCACAGGAGAGGACCACAGGAAACCATACTCTCTAAATTCCATTGTGCATTGAGCAGTACTTTATAAATTGTGTTGGCTGGGATTTCCAAGTGCAGCAGGTCCTGCTGGTTTCTTGTAATCAGGAGATTGTGATTGGTCCTGTCTGGTCTTCTTGCGTCATCACATACAAAAGCCTAAATGAGTAGCGTAAGTGAGTGATGGTTCCAAACTGACCCCAGTAGATGACAAGAACCTTATCATTAATTTTGAAATGTATTTTTTCCAGACTGTGTTCTCAAACCTCTGGTTATAACAATAATGTTAACCCATCTCACTGTTTGCGAGTGGCTTGCTAAATCTTCATGTTAAATGCCAAATTAATATTTGTTATAGCCCTTTGTTATAAGTAGGAAGCATTACTTTTCTGGAAACAATTGCTAATGGTTTGTTGGAGTTGGGACAGGAAGTAGAAGCAGTTGTGGTAGACAGTCTGTGAATGGGATTCCTTGCTGCTTGTGTTGATCCCTATTTCTCATAAAGAATCTTTAGAATCCCTTTGATTTTTTGGTGATCAGACCACATAGCACATATACACGAAGAACCATCTATTCTCATCTCCTGGCTTTTTTTGTTGACTACTGTTGACAAAGTAACATTTCCTGTTACTTGGCAGTTTCCGTTTGTGAGTGATTTCTGCTTGAACGTCAAACAATCAATTGATGTGTCCTGCTTACTCAAGTCTGCTGTGCATGATGCAGTCCCCAGGGAACCTTTTAGCACAAGAACTGCACCTCTGTAGAAAATATGAGTTTATTGGATTTTGCATACCTTAAGGTTAGACTGAAAAACGTCAGGTGCTTTGTGACAGCCTTTGTATGTCACAGTGAAGAAACCTAGAAAAAAATACCTATATTCACTGTTTTGAAATATATAGTCACTTTACCTGCTGTCTAACATGTAGTATTATTTTAACTTTTCACTACTATTTAAAAAAAAAAAAATCTGTAATCGAAGGATGCAACAAACTTTCTAATTAGCTTGTTGCTTTTATATTATGATCAAATTATGTTGGGTAGACAGTTACATGCTATAAAATTGAATAGAAATTTCAGTAAACCTTTTTGAATTATAGAAGAATATGTCTATGTTGCAGTTTTTCCTCGAGGCTTTAACTAAACTGGAACTGCTTTGCGTGCTTTTGTGTGGTATAGAGTCCTTGTATGTACTAAGTACTGTCATTACCCATCTCAGCTCAGGAAATGTTTATTCATTTAGAAAAGGGGCAAAGGACAGCTTTCAAGGGGAAACATTTCGAGTCTTAAGTCAAACCTAAAATCCTGCCACCTAGCAAAGTATTACCATGCCCGATCTAGTCATGAACCCATTCCTGCTTTTTTTTCTGTTGGAACAATGACTTTTATTTAATGGATTGAATGTTACAGAATATTAAATAAGATGATTAATATTGAATTAGGTCAACATTTTATACGCATTTTTTCTTCAATGGTGTGTACAAGGGAGTAAACATTCAGGGGTCGTCAAACTGTTCAGTCATTTCATGTGTAATTAACATTATGAATAGATATAAGAGCTTACATTGGGCATAGGAAGAGTGGAAGCCTGAGCATTTTACTACCAGAAGAGAAGAGGTATAAATTAAGAATCTTGTGAACAAAGACTGTTAATTAATTAATTAGGAAGTTAAACCTTTCTAGATGATAGGAAGTCTATAAGATTGGTATTATACAGAAGTGGAAAAGTGTAATGAAGATACTTAGTGAAAAGTTACAGATATAAAGTAAAGAAAAACTGTATTTTCATGTCTCATTTGTAAAGAAGAAATAAAGAGGTACTTTTAACTTCAAAGGTTTTACTCTGACAAAAAAAATAATTGTACAAGATTACTTTAAATCTTTGCATTTTTAAAAAGATAATGCATATTTATGAAACTCTTGTCTTTCTGAGTAGTATATATTTACATATTAATGCATTAAAAACGTGATGGGTTTCAAAGTAATAAATTATAGAGTAAGATGTATTTTTACCAAGATCACGTTCATGCTAAACCTTATGTATGCTTATGTCATGCTAAAAAATAAAAACACTAGGTCATTTTAATAAAATGATTGTGACTTCTATAAGTTATACTACATCAAATGGGTGTAAAAATAGAGCTAGATTCTTATTAGGCAATTTAGTAAATTAAATTGATTAAAATTCTGTGAGCTACTAATAATAGTGTGATGCTTGGAAGTATTTTTCTAAAAAAAGAAATAAACCAGGTAAAATGTACATTTTAAATTTTAACTTGCCGTTTAGCATGTAATTATGAAAGTTGATACATTTGCTGTCAGGTATCAGCACTCATTGTTTCTAGTGGTAACATTTCTTCCCCTGGGGAGTGTATGAGAGCCTGAGTGCACAGTCCCACCAGGCTCATGGACACAGGCAAGAGAATGACACCTTTGCAGCCACCCACATGGCACACAATTGCTCATATAAACATGGATCCCTCTAATGGGTTTATATTGTCCTTTTCTATGAGGTTTAAAGTCTGCTAGCAGATCTTATACCCAGCCACCAACACGCACACACCCACGTGAGCCTCTCCTGACTAGGAGACTGCTGACCTCTGGTATGCACCTCAGACACCTCTGGTCCAGCTTGTTGACTGGCACAGCCTGGAGCTGGTAGGAGGGTTACATGCATGTACACTTATCTGGCCACGGTGTGAGGCCCGATCTGGGGTCTTCTAGATAGATGACCTTCAAGACCCATGGTCTCTCCAGTATTCAGCTGCCAGGTCTTCCTTGTCCCAGTTTACCAGCTTATCTGGCCTCAGATTTGCCAGTAGGTTTAAAAACATGTCCCCTCACATACACAAACGAGAACTTAGAGAATTTAATAAGGAGATGAGACAGGTTACTGTGATCACATGCAGGAGTGTATTGACCAGGAACCTCCTTACTTGCAGCTTTCCTGTTTAATGTAATTTATTCTTTATTTTCTCCTGGGTTCATCTTTACTTCTCCCCTCCTTTTGCTCTTCACCTAAACAACCCATTAAAAATTCCATGTTTGCCTAAAAAGCTCATAATTCCATGAAAAGTTTCACAGATAGCCCCAGCTCCCTTTCTTTCCAGCAGGCCATAGCATGTTTTCTCTTTCTTGTGATATTCATGATAATCTTGTCTTTATTCTCATCAGTTAAGAGTTCTGGTTGAAACTGTTAAAGGTTATGCTTGAGCAGTTCCTGTTATGGCTCACTGATCAGAGTCTCCAGAGTTCTGGGCTTTGCTGCTATTCCTGTTATCTGCATTTTGTCAGCTGTGTTCATTTTATTGCTTCCATTTTTTGCCTTTTGTCTTTCATAATAGAATAGCTTAACAAGGTCTTTCCCAGAAAGTTTCAATACAGATTAGAAGTATTCCTTTTTCTTCCTCATTTTCTTCCCTCTTCCTTTCTCCATCTTGGAATTCTATTTTTCTGTCTTACAAGTGAGTTGTTGATGTCCATAGGGAGGAATGAATAATCTGCTGGAAATTTATGCCTGGCTTTTCTCTTGCTCATAGGTGGTTTGATTCTAAGTACAGCCCAGAGTAGTGTATATTTTCCTATAACTAGGAATTGCAGTTCAAACGTGTCTGCTAAATTCTCTGTGTGTACCATTCTATTTCTGTGTCGCAAAGGTGCATACATTTCTAAAGAATACTGTTGCTTTATCAGTCTGAAACAGCATTTCTAAAATGTATTTGTGTGAAATATATTAATTGAAGTAATTCTTTTCTTTGTAGAGCCAAAATTGCAGTTTCAGCCGCCACATCAAGTACAGCACAAAGTTATGAATACAGAACAGAATGGCATCAAAGAGAATCATTCAAGACACGTTTCTCGCAATGACATGAGACAACCAAGGAACGAGAAACCGCCTCGTTTTCAAAAGGATTTTCAGAATTCAAGGCAGGCTTTGGAAAGTGGTGGGTTACCAAGAAACAGAGGTCCTGAAAGGCACAGCTCTTTAGAACACTGGACAGATGAAAAAAATAAAAGTGACAGACATTATCCTAGAAATGATAGGTCAAAGGATTTGGGTTATCCCATAACCACTCACCAGAGTGATATTACTTTCAAAAAAAGGGATAACAACATGCAAAACAGAGTAGGAAAAGGAATGTCTTTCACAGAATTCAAGGAAAACTCTGCTGCTCATGATGTGACAGAAAACAATAACCAGAAACGTGGGAAAAGGGAAAACCATACACACAATTCTGAAAATTTCTGTGATAGGAAGGCACGAACAATAAGTAGCGAAACCTTTATGGTAAAAAGTGAGCAACATTTTGGTGTTAATAACGATTACCAAAATCCCAGTAGAACTGATAATTTTAGTGCTGTACCAAATGGAGATACTGAGCATCATCAGAAAGGAAGACGAGTAGGACCTATCAAATCGTCAGGACCCACTACGATCCCATCTTTTGATGATAAAATGTTGTATTACAACACCGGTCCCAAAAGGAGAACTGGGCCCATCAAACCAGAGAAAATATTGGAACCATCGATTCACATGGAGTATGGAAAAAGTTGGAGACCCGGGGATGAATGTTTTGCTCTTTATTGGGAAGACAACAAGGTATGTCTTTGCTGAATGAGAAATATCTCAAATTGTATTTCTGATGTTTTCTTACGCAAGTGTGGGAGATAATTAGCACATTACTACAGAGACATGGCCTTTGTTCATAGATGTGTAGTGTGCTTCTTGCCTAGCTCCATGGTCTGTTTTTTATATTTATGAGATATGTCACATATATTAATTGCACGAAACTTCAAAGGAGAAGTGCTTCAAAGTGCTTAAATCAAGCCCTTGTTTCTCTTATGTAGGTGGAGTTTAGGATGACTTAAACTCCTTACTCTGAAGCATTTGACTTAAGTGCTAAAAATTTGAAGGGATGAATATGGATCTAGTTGCCCATATTCTTTGCTGAGGAACAAAACCAGGATGCTGTTCTATCTAGAACATCTATAATGGTTGATGGTGTAATGCCTTTTTCTGGAACAAGTCAGCATGAAACCTTTAGCAGTGAAAAGGAAGACTAAAGTCTGCAGGAATGGGGCTGTAAAAAACCTGCCACTTTTCTTTCAATTATTACAGAATAGAAACAGCAAAAGGCTTAATTTTGATAAGCACTAGTAGACTATTAGCTGAAGAATTTGTGGAACAAATGAATTATGCTGCATGATCGTTTTGAATTTCAGATTTTTTAAAAGTTTAAATACTTTCTTTTCATCCCTTTTCCCCATTGATAAGACTTTTCCCACAGCATGACATTTTGCTTTCTTCTCCTTTGCTAAGAAAGTTTTAGACTGTTTTCTTTGATTTGTCATCATCTGTTCAGTAGTTCTCTGTCACTCTACATGGGTAGTTTCTTTGGGTTTTGACCCTTTCTGATAATCTGAGAACTACCTTAAATATTGTTGTTCTTTGAGTATGTTTTAGTCACACCTTTTTCTGCTTTTAAAAAGCTTTTTGTTATGTATATTTTGTGTTATTTATTATAAGCATTTTCCTTTTTTATGGTCTGCATTAGCTCAGCAGCATAACTTTATTTTTCTCTCTTTTGTTGGTATGACTAAAACCGATGATAAACCATGTAGGATTTTTGGTAGTGGCAACATATAGTGAGTTGACACTTAAATAGGAATATGTTGCTTGAGTGGATGGATTAGTATGAAGTATAATGACATATTACTGAATTGCTTCCTATTTTGAGAAGCATACTTGCATTACTGTGAGATGAGATTTTGAAATTTTGGAAGGTACAAAACTCGCAAGATAAATACATATGAGATAATCCCAGACTGTTACCTAAAGAGTATTCAGCAGATTAGAAGTTGTTTTGGACAGTAATTGGTTGCTTGGTAGTTAAAATAAATGCTGCTACTCACTTCTAGGACAATTTTGAAATATGATGATAAAATATAATACTGAGCTTAACCATCTTAGGAGGCAGTGATTTCTTAGTGTTCAGTCAGATAAAAGTAATTGGATACCTTCAAGAAAGCTATGTTTGCATAAATGTAAAAAAATCAAATTTTGTGTTTAGTAAAAGGACGTTTTTAAGAGGCAATTCTATCTTATTTTCATCATATTTTTATCATGTTGTGATAAGTTATGTAGTTAGATGTACAAGTACATAAGGTGTATATGGTTGATAAGCACTTACTGATGTCTATTTTAAGTAAACATCTTACAATAGCACTTCACTGTATACAGCAGCATTTGTGTTAGTGATGAATTTGTTCTGCTTTCAGGGAGATGGAAAAAGGTCTTTTAAATGCTACTTATTTAAGTAGCATAAAATGCTACTTATTTAAGTGTGAATTTTCTCAATGAGTATTCTAAATACATTCTGCCATGCAATTGGAGTCTGCCATGTGGAATTTTAAGATATCTGGTTTAATATCTGGTACAAATTTAAAAAAAAAAATAATACTGACTAAGACCAAATATATATATACAGAGAGACATAAATGAAAAGGAAATTGTTAAGTATTTGTGGTATTTGTGGTTGTATTTTATGACCTTTGAAAATTTCTCTTTTAAGTTCTACCGGGCAGAAATTGAAGCTCTCCATTCTTCTGGGACAACTGCAGTTGTTAAATTCAGTGATTATGGAAATTATGAAGAGGTACTTCTCAGCAACATCAGGCCTGTTCATGCAGACACGTGGGTATGTGATAACAAATTGTATTAAAAAATAGAAACTACATAGTCTGTACAAAATATGTAACTCTTAAGCAATTAATGCCTACTCATGCAAAGAATGCTACCTACATGTGTAGAAAGATAGTTGCACAAATACATGAACAAAATCTCAGATTTTAGTTGTCTATATGAAACCTGATAGAAGTGTATTACAATGTGGTATTCTTCCTGTATAATAAATTTCAATTGTATTGTTTGAAAATGAATAACTGATCTGTCAGCCAAAAAATTTTATGCATGTTTTCTTTCTTAAAAGTTGTTACTTACTCTATTCAACCCAGTTTTTTGTTTTATTTCATGTACATTGTATATTGTTCTGTAAGGGTTAGGAAACAGTCATTTAAAACATATGTTCTGAAGCCTTTCACTACATGTGTATGTGTGACTAAAAATAGACATCTGTATCCCTTTATTTTGTATCATGATTTTATTCTTGTTTCAATGATTTCTTCTTTGCCAAATATTCTGGTGGTCATGTATGCATCAAAATCTGTTTTATGAAGTTTAGAATGTATTAGCCTTATGGAAGTTGAAAATTTCAAAAGGCTTTATTAGTGAATATCATGGAAACAGAGATACATTTTGATTAAAAAATATATCAGGAATGCACAATTCTTTGCTGTTTACTCTTACTATAAAAGGCTGCACAAAAAATATAAATCTGCATATTGATTCCTTAATGATGAGTTGACTGTGCTTATTTTAAGTTCTTACTTTTGGATCATAGAACCATATTACTACTACTGCTGAACAGTCAACTCCTGTTTCTTCCCAGTGGTCTTTTAACATTCATTGTTGCCTGTAGCTCTCAGATGCCGTGATGGCCTTTTGGTACTTAAAAAGATACCTGAAGCTCTTCCCAGCTGATGCACTGCTGTTTGTATGAAAATTTTCTCTTTTTTATGCCTTCTTTTTGTCCTACTAGCTGACCTGTAAAGTGCTAGTTACTTACTGCATGATTGTATTATTTTAACCCTTTTTTCTGGGTTAATTATCAGACTTTTCTTCATTTGATTATAGTTTTGAGGAATGGCTTTTATTTTACTTCAAGCCACTGAAAGTTAGCTCTCAGAGTCTAAGAACTTAGCCTAGTATTAAGACTAAGTTGATCCTAGTACTGAGGTGTGCCATTTCCTACTTGATCCTAGTAGTGAGGTGGTCATTTTCCCTGCCTCTTCTACCTATGTCTGACCATGTGTTCTTCCTCATCCCTCTCCTCCCATGTTGGAGTGTCAGTCATGTAGCCACAGGATGAGTTGAATGAAATGGACCACATTTTTGTTCCCCTGGGTTGGCTTATTTTATTTCAGAGTTAGTTTGTTAAAGCTAACATAAGGGTGGGAGAATGCATGGAGAGGAGATTCTGACAGTAAGTACTGTAGTCCTGACATCCTGCTGCATCCTGATCAAGTCATTGAGTCTTCCTCTGTTATTACTGGAGACAAAAGAGAAATTTCCAAGGACTTTTAGTCCATTCAGAAGTAAAAGATACCTTTCTCAAGGTTCTTTTTTCTCTCAAAGGAGCCTAGTTGAATTGCATAAATTCAAACAACTAAATTTCAGATCATTATAATAACACAAGAAAAATGCCAATCAACATCTTCACAGTAAACATTATTTTAAAGGGGTTTTTTTCTGACAAATTACTCTTTTGTTGCTAGAACATCCTTGAATCTACAGGATTTTTGCAGAAGAAAGTTGATTAGGGCCTACTTCTTCACTTCTTTGTGTTTGGGTGCTAAGCATAATCCTCATTATGCATTTCAGTTCTTAATCACCCATTGGAGGCATGCATTGATACTCAGGTTTGTCTTTTAAGCTGAACACTGTTGGTCATTTTTTGTTGTTTCAGTGTTCTTATTAATATATAAATCTAGATAGCATACATGAATGCAAAATGAAGTTATCGTGCTGCTTAGTTCTTTCACTTAAGATTCAAATAATTTTTTTGTATTTCCTCTTTAGAGGAGAACAAAGCAGATTTTAAACTCACTTCAGTAATTACTTTTCTTTCACCGATTGATGCTATTGGCACCAAGGAGCATGTGTTACTGGAAATATTATGCTGATTTTTATTTCAGTCCTTCCAGATAATTTCCAGATAGGTAAGTTAAGTCCCTTAGGAAAATGTGTTTGGAGGTGCTTGGGTCCATCAGTGCTGGTCACTTTTTAAACATCACTTCCTAAGGGCATGGGGAAAAGCAATTCTCAAAAGTCAGAAGTCAAGCAGGCAAGGCAGAAGGCTGGCTTGTCTGAACAGGAATCTTCTCTTGGAAATATAGCAAAAAAGGAAGGTGTATGCCCAGTGGAAGCAGTGTGAGGTGGCATGGATGGAATACAGAGATGCTGCTTGCCACTGTAGGGAGAAAATTGGTGCGGCTGAAGCTCAGTTGGAATTGAAGCTGCCAAAAATGCAGGGACAATAAAAAAGAGAGTTTTTTCAAATATATTAATGGCAACAGGCAGTGTAAATATAACACCAGCCCATTACAGGACGGGGATGGTCACCTCACAAACAGGGACATGGACAAGGCACAGGGGTTTAGCACATTCTTTGCCTCCATCTTCAACACGGATGATGGACCAAGGGGATCTCAGTGCCTTGAGCTGGAGAACCATGACTGCGAGAATGATCAGCTCCAAGTTGACTCTGGAATTGTGGGGGATCTGCTGGTCCAGCTGGATCCCTACGAATCTATGGAGCCTGATGGGATTCATCTAAGAATCCTCAAAGAGCTGGCTGATGTAATTGCAAAACCTCTCTCAATGATTTTTGAGTGGTCTTGGGAATCTCGAGAGGTCTCATCTGACTGGTAACTGGCAAATGCTGTCCCAATTTTCAAGAAGGGCAAGGAGGACCCTGGAAACTACACACCTTTCAGTCTCACTTCAGTGCCTGGTAAAATCATAGAAAAGATTATTCTGGGAAGTATTGAAAAACACCTGGAGGACAATGCACTCATCAGTCACGGCCAGCACGGCTTTGTGTGGGGAAAGTCCTGCTTTTGAAACCTGTTTTCCTTCTAAGACAGGGTAACCCCCTGGCTGACCTAGGAAAGCCTTTTGATGTAGTCTTTTTGTATTTCAGTAAAGCTTTTGATGCTGTCTCTCACAGTATCCTTTTGGACAAAATGTCTGGTCCACAGCCAGATAAACACATCATGTGATGGGTGAGCAGCTTGCTCACGGGTCAGGTGCAAAGGGTTGTAGTGAATGGGGTGACATCAGAGGTGTGGTGACCAGTCACTGGTGGGGTTCTCCAGGCTTCACACTCAGCCCTGTGCTCTTCAACATCTTCATTAACGACTTAGACATAGGTCACGAAGGAGTAAGTTTACCAAGGATGCCAAATTGGGAGGAGCTGTAAACTCCCTTGAGGGCAGAGTGGCTCTTCAAAGAGACCCAGACAAATTAGAGGACTGGGCACTCACCGAATGTATGAGGTTCAACAACGACAAGTGCTGGATACTCCGCCTGGGATGGGGAAACCCTGGTTGTGTTTATACACTAGGGAATCAGAGGCTGGAAAGCAGTGCTGCAGAAAGGGACCTGAGGGTCGCGGTCAATGACAAGTTGAGTTGTCACTGTGCGCTGGCAGCCAGGAGGGCTGCATCAGGCACTGCAACATCAACCAGTCAAAGGAGGGGATTGTCCCGCTCTGTTCTGCACTGGTGTCGCCTCACCTCGAGTCGTGTGTTCAGTTTTGGGCACCATGATATAGAAAAGGCATTAAGTTATTACTGGGCATCCAGAAGAGAGCAACAAGCATGGTGAAGGATCTGGAGGGGAAGCCTTGTGGGGAATGGCTGAAGTCACTTGGTTTGTTCAGCCTGGAGAAGAAGAGACTGAGGGCAGACCTCACTGGGGTCTTCAACATCTTCACAAGGGGAAGAGGAGGGGCAGGTAGCCATCTCTTCACTGTTGTGACCAGTGACAGGACCCAAGGAAATGGCATGAAACAGCATGAGTCGGGAGGATGTCAGGAAAAGATTTTACACTGAGAAGATAGATGAACACTAGAACAGGCTCCTCAAGGAAGTGGTCACAGCACCAAGTGTGACAGAATTCAAGAAGCATTTGCACAATGCTCTTATGTACGTGGTATGATTCTTGGGTTGTCCCGTGCCAGGGCCAGGAGTTGGACTTGATGATCCTTGTGTGTCCCTTGCATTCGGCATAGTCTGTGATAATACGATCCTTAATCTTTCTTACCTGTCTGTACTGAAAACTTATAGAAATGTGCTGTATGTGAGTTCTGATGTCCTAATTCAGACTCCTTTTTGAAAGAGTTGCTGATATTGAGAAAAGATTTAGTGAACTCTATTAAGGCAATTTAGTCTATTTCTTAGAATTGATTATTCTTTATTGTTTGTTTCAGCGCTGTTTGTTTAATACTCATGTGTTGAATTTAATTTTTTGTCCAACAACTATTTCATAACGGATGAAAGTATACCACTGGGAGGAAGAAAAAAAAGTTAAGCAAAACATTGCTTGTCTAATCACTTGAAAGAACAGCCAAAGTGCCACAGTGACCTTATTTTGATGATATGATATATTATTTAAGCACCTGAGCTTCTGGTCTGCTTTTGGTAACCTTTATAAGTGATTTTTGCTTTGTTTGGTTTTTTGGTGGGGTTTTTTGCTTTGTTTTTTTTTCCCCTTGTCTTGACTGTAGATCAAATCTGCCTCATATTCTCAGAATACATTGTGCTTACCACCTTCATGAAAAAAGTATAACTAGATGGCCAAGACTCCTTGATAATTGATTGTGTGCTGTCCATTACCCAGTTTGCCCAGAGTTCTTGTAAGTTTTCAGTCTGTCTGACACCTTACATGCACCTATTTATCTTTCTGATGGCTAGAAGGAGAAGATAAAGCTGAGTTTTACATTGGGTAAACCAAAAAGATAGTGGGGATTTTTTTTTTCAATAATCACATACAATACCAATATAATTACATTTAAGAACACTAAAACTGTTTGTTTTTTCAGTGCCTGAAAAATATGTCCTAGGTGTGCAATTCGTAAATATTTTTAATAATAAAACTGCATTTGGATTTCACTGTTCTAGAGTTCCTATAAGTGTCTTTTATGTAACACTACAATACTGTATCCCACTAGTTCCCTCAATGTAGCAGGGGTCACTTAATTAAAGTATTAAATCCAAATAAAAAAAGTCACTGAAATGCCATTGCAGAAGTAAGAACTGCTTGTTTTTTCTTGTAAACAATGTAAAATTATACTAACAACTGAAAAGCATTGAAAGGACCTTCCTGAATCACTTAATAATTTGTTCTGTGGAAAAAAAAATAAAGTGAAGATAATACTTTAAACTCTAAGTCTTAATTTTATTCTCTAATTTTTAGGATTTTTTTTCCTTAATAAATTGTGAAAATGTCTAGTCTAAATGCTTATCTTGTGACATTTTTCCCCAAAGCCAAGTAAGTCTTTGCTTTGTTTTCCATTTTCTATTTCCTTAGTAATATCATAGACCTTTTCCCACCCTATTTACATTACAATTACCTTTTTTTGTTTTCTACTACTGTATGAAGGAAATAAAGATCGTAGTGATCCCTGTGTTATATAGCTTCACATATATATGTTATGGCCTTAGCTGATTGTTCTGTAACAAGCTGGAATTCTTACAGATTCTTTCCTTACAATTAATCTAATTCCTTAAGAATTCCAATTATGAAGTGAAGCCTATAGTTTAGCTTAGTTTTCTCTTCCTGCAGTATCTTGCACTGTATTTCTGCATAAAGATATAAGAAGGCAAAAATTATTGTAAAGGTATAAATATTATACATATTCCTGGTTTTACCAAGTTTTTTTTTTTGTTTTGTGGAGACTGAAAATCCACTTTACTGCTTTTCTCAACTCATTCCTCTAGTAAGGAATGAGCTGAGGAAAGAAAATAGCAAGGGATCTTGGACTGCAGTTAATTCTTGCTGGCAGACAGTTCAGAATTCAAGTTTGATAACATTGTGTCTTGTCACAGAGCTTTAAGAGCTTCTTTGTGTGTTGAATTACCTTGAACTGTAATTCAGTTGGGAATTTAGTGATCATACCTGTCCCATTTCAGGTAAGTGAAGAGGTAAACTCCTGTTAGTTTCCTGAAGGTGTTCAAACCTCTTTCCACTATTGTAAAGAGCAGCGCTGAAAACCACTAAATGGTAAAGGCTTACAGCTGCTTCTTTAAGCTGGAGAAGACTTTTGCCTACCTGTTTTATGGAGATTTTAAACCCATTCAAATGTCTTCATCTATGACAGGCTAATAACTACTTGAAGGATTGAGTGCCCTTTCTTTATGGCTCTTAGGCCTGGGCAGCCTTTGGCATCACACTATGGTCTTTCTGTGTTGTGTCTCAAGTGTTAAGCAGGAAATCTTTCCCACTGAACATCTAAGTAGGTGCAGTAGATAAATGTGTCCTGGTTGGATCTTACCTAGCTTCTGTCCTCATTGACTACACTTAGAAACAAAGCTGGTGAAAGAGAATGGTACAGTCTACTGAATAAATTCTAAGATTCCTGAAGAAAAAAATGTCCCTGAGTATTGCATCAGAGAAGATTTTGACGTCTTTAATTCTTTGGCTTCTGTACTGTTAGGAAAATTTCCAGAATAATTTTACAGCTCAAAATAATTCAATGACTCAATTCATTAAATGAAGGCTGAGTGTTTTGGACTACTCATCTTCTTGAGTGGTGGTGGATATTTATTGAAATTAATCTAAAACATTACTAGTGGAATTTAGTTTCCACAAAAAACCCATCTTTTGGCTTTATGAAAGCACTTGAGATGTAGGCAGTAATTTTGTTGGGATGTGCTTTGCTTTCAGTCTTGTCAAGATGTGATTTCAGTTCCCCCCGTCCTGCTAGGCTGAAAAACTACTTTTCACTGCCTGTCTTATAGTTTTTGGGTTTTTTTTCTTATCTGAGACTTTTTGTACTCACTGTAAGTATTGCCTTAAATTCCATCTTTTACAGTATGTCATCATACACACAATTAACCTTCAGGTTCTCTCAGGATAATTCTTTATGTAATTTATTTATTTCCCCAGCCTGTAGTGGGCCTCTCCAGTGCCCAGTGCAGGTGTGATCACTGCCCTGGTCCTGCTGGCCACACTATTGCTGATACAGGCCAGGCTGCCATTGGCCTTCTTGGCTACCTGGGCACAGCTGGCTCATGTTCAGCTGCTGTTGACCAGCACCCCCAGGTCCTTTTCCACTGGGCATCCTTCCAGCCACTCTGCCCCTAGCCTGTTGTGCTGCAGGAGGTTGTTGTGACTCAAGTGCAGGACCCAGCACTTGGCCTTGTTGAACCTCACACAGCTGGCCTCAGTCCATTGATCCAGTCCAGATCCTTTGCAGAGACTTCGTGCCCTCCAGCAGACCAACACTCCCACCCAGTCTGGTGTCATCTGCAAACTGACTGGGGGTGCACTTGATCACCTCATCCAGATCACTGATAAATATCTATTAAGCAGAACTGGCCCCAGTACTGAGCCCTGGGCAACACCATTTGTGACTAACCACCAACTGTTCTATCCTGTCGCAGTATAAAAAGTTCCTTCTGTTTTGAAGCATATTTTTTTCCCATCGTCATCTTTTGACCATCTTTCTATTGTAGAACTTGCAGGGTGACATGGTCTATTTTTTTTAAGTTTGAGTTATTAGCTAAAATCTAGGTGCAATTTGGCAAATTTTACTTAAAAATGTGTTGTCTCACGGGCACATTCTGCTTCAATTTTCTTTTAAATAGCTGTGTCCCTGTATGCAGTTTTGTTTTTTAATTAGGTGTTGGTTTATATATATTTCTTCAGAATTTTTCTGTATATTTATGGAATAAATTTTGTTGTGTTTTACCTTCTAATTTTTTTGTGTGCAGTCAGTCATTCACAAATAAATCCACATAGGTGTTTGTTTACTAAATATACACCTCTGTGAGACTTCAGGGATCCATATGTCAAATTCTGTCAGGGGGGAGGTTTGCCACACATCTGTTTTTCACGTAAAATGTCACCAGAAATCACCAAAACTCTCTCACTCCCTGTTCAGATTCTGATAGTGATTTTTTGTCCTAACAGAAAATCATTGGATGATTTCTAATGGCATCACTGAATGTTTTCTTTCTGAAATCTATGTTGGCAGAATTTTCTGTTTACTAGCTAGAACAGGTTGAGCAATAAAGCAGATACTACCTCTTCCCCTGCACCCTTCTATGCACTTGTATGGTTTTCCTCACAAGTGCACTTCATGCAGAGAAACTGAGAGCTGATTTTTTTTCGAGTCTATGCAAGTATCCTTTGTCACTATAGTTCAGGACTGTCTGTATTACCAGCCTGTTGGAAACACTTCCAGTTCATGTCTTTCTTCTGGATAAATGGAGAAAACCTGATGTGTCCATTGGTTCTGTGTTAATTTATATAGAATATCTCACTTTAGTGTATCGACTCTTCTTTTAGAAACTGAAAATAAACCTTTAAATATTTATAGTTTGATATTGATACTGGTCAGTGAAGAAGCTTTTACTAGTGAAAGGGATATGGTCTGAATGGCTTAAATGTGTACTTGGAAGGAATTTTTAAAATCCATTACTTTTTCCTTTATTGAGAGCGCAGTGACAGATTTGCAGGAAAGTATGTCTATTTCAACCACAAACCGCACAAGAAGAGTTGCATGTTTATTTTAATGTGCGCCAGAGGGAATGACTGCAAGTATGAATAAACTGTGTGATACCCCTAAGGGGAATCAATAAGGCAGCAATATGTCTGTGGGATAATCATGCCCCCAGCTTACATTATCCTAGTTTTATGGAAATGTAATCGACAAGTTGCGTAATTAGAAAACGAATGACTGCTTTGTTTCCACAGTTGAAACACTGAGGTAGAAAGAAATGTCTGATTCCAAATTAACTGTTGTGTTGCTTCTAGTTGTCTCAGATTAAGTATGTAAATATTTTCCTTGCCCATTCATTTATTTTCCATTTCTTGATTTTTTTTTTCTGAAAAACCTACAAATTTTCTGCTGCTTGCTGTCTACTTCACTTGAAACTCAGGATCCTGTTTGGTTTTAGCAGAATCATTTAAAAATTAGCAGGTTTTGAAGCTCAGGTTCTTTATATTTTCAGCAGAGAAAAAATGAGATCATTCTATTTAAAATTAATAGTGTATATTAAATTTCTTCAGAATTACCACATCATTTTGTTATAAATCAAATATCTTTAATTGATGTGTAATAAGGCATTAGTTGAAAAATTGCTGGTCCTGAGAGTGCTTTATAGAATTTTACAAAAACTGACCAAGAAAATATAAAATTTTCTGAGGTTTGGTTAATGAAAGTCAACAGAAAGTATTTATTATCATTAATTTGTTTCTGATGCTAAAGACTACTCAGGGAGGGGTCATCTTGAAGTTATTATTTGGAACACAGAAAAGCAACAGTTATTATGCAGTAGTTCCATGCCACTTAGTTTTACATACCATAGTTAGGAGCTCTTTGCTTGTGGTCCATCTGTGTTCAGTGGAGAAAAAGACATATCCTCATAAGGATCATTTCCTTTTTCTAAGTGTAAATAAAGAATGGGTATATGTTTTATTGTTTTTCTGTTTTGCTTTTTTTTTAAATGCTGTTACAGCAAGTTTGTTGTAACATGTGGTTAGTAGCTGTTGAAATTGACTGCTCCTCCATTAGGGAAATACTGATTTTCTCTCTTGGATAAAAGACTTCGTACAGAGCTTGAAAGTACAACGTAGAGTTTTGTTTTGTATAGTACATCAAAATCTTATAAAATCTGAGAAACAGTGAAGGAGAAAAATGCCACTAGTATAGTGGATTAAAACGTTTTGTAAATGAGTAAGGATTATTCTGGCTGCATATAGAATGGCAACAAACAGTAATTGTGTAGTTGCAGTTCAAAATCACGAGGTGTTTTTAGTAAATCATAGAGTACCATACAGCAAGTCAATTTTATCCCTTTAAGGATGGTTAAATTTCCTAATAATTGCCATAATACATTTGGAATTTCCATTTCTGTGACCACTGTTTTACCTAATGTACTATTTTACTGGAGTGAAGCTAGGGCTGTAAACTTCAGCAAAGCTATGGGTGGTTTAGGCAAAAAAGTCAAACCAGAGCGACTATGAGTTTATACTCATGTACCTCTACTAATTACCTAATGCTTGCAAAGTCCTATATGCAGCAAGGTACTCACTGGGTAATGAGTTTCAAGTCGGAGAAGAACTTGTATACCCTACAGATACTTTACAATTGCTTATCTTGTGTGTTCCTGATACAGAAGATAAGGCATTAATAGGGCTAAGAATTAATCTTAATGATCTTTTGTCAGTGAGGGGTCAGCTGTCAGCAGATCTAGCAGTATAACCTCAAACCCTACTTGATCTTCTCATCATAATTTAACTCAGGAATTTGAATGCCCGTAGGCCCAGTCTAATATAGATGTCTTGAGCATTGTGGAAGGAAAAAAAGTGAGCATCTGCAGGCTTACAAAGGTTACTCTGGGAGAAGATTACTCTGGGAAGGGAACTGATATTTTAAGTAACAAGACTAATTTGCAAAGAAAATTGATCAAGAACAAATATGTTGAATTATTTTGTAATAGAGACTTCAAAAAAAAGTTAGTACTTGGTTAAGACCCTTGAAAAATGACATTAGTCATAATTTCTTTTACTTAAAAATTTTACACCTCATTTGATACTAATTTTTGAAATTATGCCCTAAAGCCACTCTAAAATTGTGTAACAAACCTATTTTCCCCCCGCAAAATCCTGCTTCATTCTTAGTTATTACAGAGTTCAAAGAATCCATTTAAGTATTCAGATAAAGTAGAAGTTTAAGAGAATACTGTAGACACTTCAGCAAATTATTTTTTTCCTTGCAAATATAGGATATATAATATATTGCATATAAAATAATTAAAAAGTAATTATTTCTATAATACTTGTGAATTTGGCCATAGTATGTGTTTTCTCTGCTTTCTTTTTTGATTCATCTGGATAATCTTGCAGACTGTTTTTGATTGATCCAAGCACCGGTAAGTAGAAAATGCAAAAACCAAAACAAGTACTCAAGAAGCTCAACACTGGATGATTAGGCAAAAGAAGCAAATTCTGAGAAAGGAATTTAACCAGGAAAGAAGAGATCACTTGGTGTGTTAACAGCAAGAGACAGCTGTTGCCTGCAGAGTGGGCAGTGCAAAGAGGCATTAAATCTGGATCAGGAAATGGAATTTGAAATGCACATGAAAGAAAAGGTCATTTTGCAAGGAAGCCAGCACTCTCTTTTGTACTGAACCAGCAAGTTCCCCATGCATTCAGTGTGTGGGTGAAGTTAAAACTACAGCTTAACTGAAACAGTGGTTTGACACTACTGAAATGGAAAATGTCTTCTCCTTTCTTTGCCTTCTGTCTCCTCTTTGTCCCACAGTCTCTGGCCCTATGCTGCCTCTTCATGCTGCTTCTTCATGCCTCCCTGCACAGGCTTGGGTGCTCATCCCTTAATAGCCCACAGAGAGCTATAATTAAAAAGTCTCAGCAGAAGGGCCTAGTGAATTGAGCAGAATTTTCTGTCTGTAAGCAGTAATAGACAGAGGTAACTACTTTGTAAGTGGCAAAAGTGCAGGAGCTGCTCAGCTGTGACTTGCAATTGCTTCCTAAATATATGTGAGCACAGCATTCAGCAAAGCTTTTGTGTCAATGCATAAGTTCTGCCCGATTCTTTGCTGTAATCCACCTATTCATTCTCAGAAGTTATGCAGTAAGTATTCACTTCAAAGGACTGTGTTTTAGAAAAAAGTTTCTAAACAGTTCTTTTGAATGCAATGAAAGACATCTTGCAGTTGAAATTCAGAGAGAAAGCTTATTAATGAGGTATAAATTTACCCTGCTCTAATATTGTTTATTTGTAGACTAAATTTGTTGGTGAAGTATTTTAAATGCTGGATTTGTAATTGATTCTGCAGCTATGAAATCCATTTAAATTTTTATGTAAAAGCAGGCTGGTAGTCACTTGTCTGGCTTGAAGTTACTTTCTGATTCCCTTGTCACTTGTCACTCCAAGACATTCCCTAAGATCAGCTGGTCAAATCTGGTACCAGCTCTTCAGTGTATGTGGGTCCAAAATATAAGCGCTGGGTGTGCTTGTGTTCCCATTTTTCCCTTGTTTAGTTCTTGCTTCTCTTACAAGATGGGACAAAAACATCAAAAGTAACAGCAGATTTTTACAGCAAAACTTTGAATGGAAGATAAATTTTTCCCTGTGTCCTCTTTTTTTTAAATACCTAAAGAAGGCTGGCATGCTCCACCCTCTCTTCATTTTAACCCATTAGTGGAGAAATTTCTTCGAGCATTTCATTGTTTGCATTGTGGACCTTTCATTGCTTTTTCCTATGGATCTGCCCATTTTTCCTGTCTTTAGCAGTTATGATTAGCGCAATCATTTAATCTCAGTGTTCATAGTCCGAGGTGGGCATTGTGTAAGTACTAACAAACTGAGTTCTGGATCCTGGAATTTTAAATAAATAATGAAAAATAAGCTGAAGTATGGAGATTATAAAATATATCAATTTCTGGAACAGTGTATTAATATTAAACCTCTGCTGGTAATAGAAGGAGAATGAGGATGCTTTGAGAGACATTTGTGGCCACCTTTACTTTATAAAATGTTATCTAGATTTTATATGAATAAAAATAATTTAGAATGAGTCACAAGCAACTGATAAATTGAAAGCAAGCAGTGAGAAAGATTGGAAAAGTAGAGTTGGTGGCAAGATGCGTAACCTAACTGATTGCAGTTATAATGGAAGAAGTGTAGACAGATGAAGTTTTTTGGTTGAAGAACAGAAAAAACAAGGAAATGAAGGTAAGATAGATGTAGTTTTGCCTGCAGAGTGCATGCTGTTCCAGAAAATGTCAGTTTTAAGTGTAGGGTGGAGAGATTTTAAAATAAAGTCAGATAAAAGTCCACAAAATGGAATTGTTTTTTAAGGTAGTAAGGAATTTCTTTAGAATAGACATAAGGATAAATAGGCTGTGCCTGTTTTGCTTGAACAGGACTGAGTGTGAAATCTTATCAAGGTAGGGAAGGTGTCCAGAGGATAGAGCCAGGCTCTTCTCGGTGGTTCAGCCGACAGAACAAGATGCAATGGGCACAGAAACTGATGCACAGGAAGTTCTTCCTGAACACGAGGAAGAACTTCTTTGCTGTGCAGGTGACCACACACTGGAACAGATTGTCCAGAGAGGTTGTGGACTCTCCCTCACTGGAGATATTCAAGAACTGTCTGGACACAATCCTGTGCTATGTGTTCTGGCATGATGCTGCCTGAGCAGGAGGTTGGACCAGATGACCCCCAGTGGTCCCTTCCAACTTTATCTGTTCTGTGATTCTGTGGAAATAAAATAGCAATAGCGGGTGAAAAACCAGCAGTAGTGAAGTGAGGGTACAATTATTAGGAAGTGGTGACAGAAAAGAAATTCAGTTATTTGAAAAGTAAGACATTTTTAATAAAGATATGACTTGGCAAATTGTTATTTTGGAGAACTTTAGATCCATTTAGGATCAAATGTGAATAGGTAAGACCCAAGAAATGATAATGTGTCCTCTGACGTGAAGATGGCAGAATTCAACAAGATGGTCAGTAACTGTGTGGAGCCACTGTGCATAGAAAGGAATGAGGGAGCACTTGAAAGGTGTTATTACCATTTGCTGCATTGCTCACTTCCACATTATTCAGAGCATCAAGCAAGTGAATGTGATTTCACATTTCACTCTTGCCTATCGCAGTAAAAATACTTGATTTGGAGTGCATGCATGTGAAGCTTTACATTTGATGTGTAAAGACAATTACGCCAAAATAGAAGTGTGTAAGATAAATACTGGTTTGAATTTGACTTTACTGAGTTCAAAGGATCAACAACATTAACTGTGAGATTTGATGAAGATTTGCTGCTGTAGAAATTTACTCTGATGTGCTTACCCTCAGAAAGAGGTTGGCTATTACAGGTGAGATGCTATACACTGAACTGTTTAATTGCCGTGCTATTTCCAGCTATTCATTTTTCTTAGAGTATACTGAAAGAGCTAAAGATATTTAGCTCTCCAGGCATTTAGCTTTCTAACGCTGCTAGTGCATTGTCAGTGATGGGAGAGGATCTCGTATACTAAGTCGAGTGTTTGTACTAAGGCTAGCAATATTGCAAACTGTGTGGACTTTGTGTTAGATAGCTAATGCTCTGTTGTTTTTTTTTTGATAATCAGTGTCTCTGAACCTCTTTATATGAGGGAATTTATAGTACTGCGGGTGGTAAAAGAAGTATGCTGAGAAAACTTAAGTTTTATGGCAGAACTCTGCTTCTCAGCCTTCAGCTACAGTGAAACTAAGATATATAAATCAATTATGCTGTATTCAGTGCTGAAAATCTGGTTTTTTCCACAGTTGTTTCAGGCTCTCTGTAGTAATGCTTAATCTGGAAATATAGCTGTGACCACAGATGTGCCATGTAAATAGGACACCTCACCATGAGGAATGTTGTTGTTTATAACTGTTATTTTAAAAATGCATGTTTATTGATATTCAGGCTAATTCAGAAAAAGAGGTTTCTTGAGTAAGATCTCACTTCTCACAACAGAAAGGAACTTAAGCTGTAGGTTTTCCTTTCTGTTGCTTAAAGTGAAATATTTTACTGCGGTGACTTGCTTACTTTGTTATGTGCATGCTGCACTCTGACAGTTCCTGGGTGTTGGAATTGTTGATGAACTTCTAATGAATCATTCAATGCTCTTGCTTTGTGTTGCTTTATGTTCCTATGTTGTGAATAAAAGGGATTGAGAGTTACATATCCAGTACTTTTTCCCAAAAGCGAATTTCTTTCAGCATGTTCCCACTAGACCTGGTTTCTGCTACCGTGTAGTGTTATGATATTAAAGAAATGAAATCAAACCTATTTTTCTGAGATAGTGTTTGACAATCATACTCATTCTCAGGAGCTTTTTTATTTTTTTCAGCCTATAATTTTTTCTCCTATTTGTCTTTGATGTAAACTCTTACACTCTTAAATGTGTACCACCTTTAAATATTTCACTAAGTGAATGTTTTTCCATTCGATATTTCTTCACCAAAATAAATACATAACTATTTTAATCTTTGTAAGTCATTCTCCAGTATCCAAATTATTTTTCAATTTATTCTTTTTTCACCTCTGAATTCTATGTACTCTGTGAAAATCTTTCTGGTATGAAGATGCCTAGGAGTGACTTAATATTGCAAATATGTTTACCTCTCCTCTCATTATTCAGAGTGTGTATTTATTATTGCTGCACATAGCAAATATATCTAAATTGTTGTTCACTCATAGGCTTTTTTATTACTGCATCATGAATTTTTATCCATTGTTTCAGATGTGTGTATTTAGCATGCATATTTCCAGATGCTGTTCCTTGTAATTCTATTTCCTAATTCTTTTAATTCATGCCACACACTTTTGTGAACTCCTGAAAGATGATGTTTCTCTTGCTCTGGCAGGTTATTGAGGTTACCTTGCTTCTTGAGTTTGTTGCCTGTATGACTCTTAGAAAATAATTTTTCTTTAATACATATGATTTTTTTCTTCCCTGCAAATATTTAATAACTTCTGCCACTGCCCTGGGGATTGAGTTTTGAGATTTACCAGCTTGATTTTGTTAGCTTTCCTAAGTTTGAAAAGCCCAGTCCCATACCTCACTTATTTTATTAAGTGGTCATCAGCACAAAAGCAGCAGTTGCTATGTGAGCATGGATTCACCCTTCCATGTACGTGTCTGTATGTGGTGTGTGTATGTATGTATGCATATACCTACTCACGTATAATGCATTTTCCAGCTCTTTTCATTTAAAACAATGCTATTTATCTGCAGGAGGAGGAAGAGGAAACATATGAGCAAACTCTAGAATTCCGCAGAGGAGGTGACGGTCAGCCACGGCGGTCCACACGACCCACTCAACAATTTTATCAACCCCCCCGAGCTAGAAACTGATTAATAAGGAAAAAACGGTAAATATAAGATACTGGTGCTTTATGTATTGGTTTATATTTCAAGATAAACAAATATAGATTGTTCTATACTTTTCATAAGGATATTAGTATATTTATGATAGAAATTGGGTTATCTCTCTTTCTCTGAATTTTTCTGGCTTAGGAAGACTTAATATATCTGTGAGAAGAGGGAAAGCAATAAAAACACTTCAGCAAATAGCTTTTGACTTCTGCATTATGTCAAGACTTGTGTCATCCCAGCAGGCTTTTGCCTGATTCTTTTTCACCTGAGAGCAGCAGCAAGATTCTCTCATTCACATACATTGGGCCAGGTTCTCTGAAATAAGCGGCTGCATTCCCTGCTGAACTCAGGACTGTGTAGCTCTGTCTAAGGTCTCATATTCTACTTTTTGTAAGCCCTTTATGTGAATAAATACCCTTTTTGTATTTTTGCTTGCATGAGAAGGAGAAATATAAAATATGTGAGTTCACAGAATGAGGAGGTGCAAAGACAAAGAATATTTGCCATACTCTGAATCTTGAGGATAGACTTGCACCTATGCTTTATTAATTACCAAAAATACAGGGATTATATAATCCTTAATTGATTAATGCACCAAAATTAAGGGTTTATGTCATCTTTAGAAAAGGCACCCACTAAATACATTCATAAATTTTAAAAGGCCAGCCAAATAAAATAGTTACAATAATTTTACTGAACTAATCTTATAAGATGTGCTGCTTTCATTTCACTTGTTGATTATTTTGGAATAGGCACTGAGCAGAATTTTAACCAGCTCAGTTGGCCCTGAGCGGTGATCCATTGAATGAGAGATGTGAAGTGTTCACAGCAGTCAAAGCCAGGGAATTTTTTTGTATCTTAGGTAATATTTTTGGTGTTTCTCTAATTTTACAGTATAAATCTAGAGAACTGTACTTAGCTTTGGTCAGCTATGAGGCACCAGGGAGAGTGGTAGTAAACTCCTGTATCCCAAGAGCAAATTACTTATTGGCAGATAAGAAACAACCTTTTTAAGGCACAGGTGATTGTTCCTTGCATGTGCTCCTATACTTTGTTTTAAAGATTATAATGGGATCCTGATTTAAATCAACAGCAGATCTGGTATCAAAATTTACTTGGCACAGAAAATAAGCCTTTACAGCCTTTCCTGTCTATTGAGCTTTCCTAGAAATAAGTGGTTGATGTAATTAATTCTTCACTGATTTTAAATGTAGGCAGAAGATCAAACACAGTCCTTTTCTAAATTGTTTTCAGCTTACCTGGATTTGTACAGCAATGTAGCTTTAATGTCCTGACATGTAAAAGTTCAGTAATACTAAATGTTGGTTCTTAGAAGTGGATTTCTATATGGTTTTTGTCTCCTTTTCATTTCTTAGATCTTTTGAGAGCATGGCATATTGTTCTTATTTCAAGTTTTTGGTAACCTGTTAAATGAAAACAAGATTTATTGGGGAAGTTTTAAGGTATCCAGCGAGACATAATTTTACCACAACTTTCCACTGCAGGATGCTTTACCTCTTCAACAGATCATTTATTATTGACACTTTTACTTACTGAAAGATACTACCTCTCTGCTATGTGAAGTATATTAATGTCTTTTTCCTGAAGAGATGGAAAATGGTTGATGATTATTATTTTATATTATCAGTTGGTAAATTCTGTAGAATTTTAATGTTGTAGTTTGTAACATTTAAAATTCCAAAGTGTCTTGTTCTCAAAGGCAACTTTGACAATACTAAAACTGAAGTTTGCTGGCCATATTTGTATTGGGTATGATAGGGATGTATCAAAGATGAAGCATAAGGTCCATACAGTCAGTGTATCACCTCATACCCAAAACCTTTTTGATCTACCTGTATAATTTTATATCACTTGACAAGGAGGACTTATTAATGCAGTGGCGTAGCAATGCAGAAATGAAGCTGTACTTCTTCCTGGATTAGTGTCAGCTCACTCATTCAGGTGTTGAATTTGGGCATGAAAATCTCAAATTCATATTACCAAATAATCAATTCAAAATCTTTGTCTGTACTGCAAGGGGTCTTAAGTGTGAGGAGGTTCAAGATTTTAAAATTCTGAGTAATTTTTTAAAAGTGGAATTTGGATCAATGGAGCTGTTCAGTCTGGGGAAGAGAAGTCCCTAAAGGGATCTTATTGCAAGGTTTCAGTATTTAAAAAGAGGACTTCTAAAAAAGTTGGAGAGGGAAAAACAATTACTACAGACTTGCAGGACGTCTTGACCTGGTGATTTTTATGAAGAGAGAGAGATAAAGTAGAAGTATGGGATAGTCAGTACCTCACTGTGGTTGCAGTTTAGACAGAAATTATCATTTATTAATATCCAGCAGTGTGAGGTGGAGAACACTGTCAGAATTTTATCAAGAAGGAATTTTACATGGGTATGAGTCAAATACTAGGTTTAACAGGTCGGTAAAATAAGATACTCCTCCTAGAGGGTCAAGATATAAGAATTAGAATCTAACAATAGATTCTAACAGTACTAAAAATAGTAGAATCTAACAATACTGAAAATACATCATGAGGTTGCATTTTCTGTATAGAATGTCTGAATAGTCTGAAATAGAAGGGGAGGAAGTAATCAAAAATGAGTGTTTTGAAGGGTCAGACCTTTTGGACGAGATCAAAAGAACCTACTAGTGTGAACCTGTAAGTGCTTGGTCCTTATATGATTTTTGGTCTTCCTTTGCTCCATGAGAGAATTAATCTATGCCATTTTACCTTTGCTATGAAATCTGTATTGAAGTCCTTTACAACTGTGGTTTTGTGAGAGAGAAGTCTTTACCAGAAAGCTCTTTGTAGACCAGTTATATTTATTGCATTGAAGTGCAGCCCTCTGATTTATTCTTTTAAAGAATTGTGTTCCCATAAGTACTGAAAAGCAGATAACTACTCTTCTGGAGGAAGAAAACGAAGTGACAATGAAGCCTATGTTGCACAAAGAGGCCAGGGATGGGGGGTACTTATGGTTTCTTGAGTGCCAATATTTTTTGTCCTTATCCATTGTATTTTAGTTTTTTCATTTAGAAACCTTCTTGGAGTCGAGGGGAATTCACTGGCAGCTCCCAACTTGCTGAACATTTCTTCTAGAAGAAATTCTGGGTTTTTTCCAAGCAGCAGGATGGAACAAAGAAAGCTCATGTGAGCAGAAGGAACTTGGACCTGACACCACAAAAGACTTTTTTAAAGTTCTTAGTTAAATGAAGCTGAATACTTTTTACATATGAAAGAGGCAAATTGTCATTGCTGCCATCAATAAAACCACAGTGCACTATTCTATTCTTTGCCTTGTATTCTTTTTACTGAGCCTCCATTGTTAGTTAACACAATAATGTATCATGATTTTTCTTAATTTTGAACTGATTTTGCTTCTAATATTGCAACTAGTAAAGTAAAATTAAAACATATTTTCTCAAAAACTGACAGGATTGGACATTTAATTTGGATATTTGGTTAGCTTTAGTGTAATGTGTTAAAAAAATTTCATCTAATTGTACAGTAAAATTCCAAATAGGTTTTGAGTATGTTTTCTGTGTTGATTTTCCAAAGTTGCCAAAGGCCAAATTACAGATTTGTTTATTATGTTTTTCAAGATCTTTGACCAGAGGGTCAAAGGGGAGAAGGAAAGAAAAATCATCAGTTTCAATTTTCTAAATAATTTTAGGTAAATATTTTCTTTATAGGAATATTTATAGTAAAGAAATAGAAACATTTCTAAATGGTACAGAAAAGTTGTTTAAATAAAAAATACTGAAAGGTGCACACTGGTATTTTAAGCATAAATATGTGTATACATGCACACATGTGCGAGCTGTTGGGTTGTAGGTACTAACTTTCTTGTAGCTTTAAACTCTGCTTTTATTGCTTCATATTACTAGAATTTTTTCAATTGTCATTGATGCTTGAAAGAATCTTATGTCAAACTACTTTTCATTCTAAGCTGTATCTTTGAATCTTATGTGATTATGACAAATAGTTGAAATTTCACTATTTCTTTAGTTGAGAAGAGCTCAAAATCTAGGTAACATGCAAATCCCTTCTAAGCTTTATTCTGATCATTTAAGACTGAAATAGCACACGTGTTTTGAGGTAGTTTTGTAAAGATAGAATTATACCTGAGAGATGTATTGATGGCATAAGTTGTACAGTTAATTCTGCTGAATTGCTCTCTGAGTGCTCATACAAAACTGTTTGAATAGGACCTTGTTAATTTGGATGATAAGAAGTTTTATATTGAGGATGTAATTGAATGTATCTGCAGTACAGAATGTGGATTACTGTCTGAATGCAGTCAAATCTTACCAATCACGTAAATTTTTGCAGAATACTAAGGAACCAAATGTTGTGCTGTCTTAATGGATCCTAAGCAGCTTCTTCATAATTACGATGAACCTTACTAATAATTCTAAAGAATTTTGGAAGTTTTAAACATGAGCTGTACAATGTTGAAGTTCTTCGCTATCAACTAATACACAACCAATTTTATGGAGTTTGTTAGATTTACATTAGAAACCACTTTCCAAATAATATGGAACATCTTGGTCAGTTCTGCTAAATTGTACCAGCAAATAAATAAACTGTAGATCTAATACATTGCATGTTGGATGCTTTACTTCCAGAAATATTGCTAAGACCACTGACAGCAGCTGTTCAGCTTCATAAAGAAATGCAGCCATAGCATTGTTTGAAAAAGCAGGTTTGATTTTTCTTTGCAAAGAGGATGTGCATTAAACAAGCTCTACAGTCAGTGTATCAAAGAAATTTCTGAAATTAAAATAACTTTTATGTTCTTTTGAGCTTTCATTCTTGCAAAACTAAATCATGAAATTCAGAAAACTACAGTCTGATTTAGTGAACTTTAAAAAATTATACCTACTTATGAAATTTTAAGACTCTACAAATACAAAGCAGCATTCCTCTGTAGTGGCAGTGGCATTCTGAGCTTACAACATGTATGTGCAGCTGTAGGCAAATGAAATACTCTTTTTTTTCAAAAGAATATTGTTTTTCTTTGTGAAACAGTAAAGACCATTTCCTGGTCTTTTTACTGGTGCTGTGGATCTAGAAAGCCAGAGTAAGCAAACAGCTCCAGAGTCTTCTTGAAAAGTCATGTAGTCTTTGTTTGTTTTATGATTACTTTCTGCTTTGGCCTCAACTGAAATAGCATATTCTGAAAGCTCTGCCCTTCAGGATCTGAAGAACTGTTATTTGAATTGTTAAAAACTTATTGCATTAGCCTATTTCGAAAAGCAAGAATTTATATATTCCTGCTAATTGATTCCTGTATCTGGAAACATGACGATAAACTAGGTAGGTATATAAATTATATTCTTGATTTGCATAGTCCATCAAAACCAAAAATACAATAATTTTCCAGTCATACTGTAGTGAGTTTTCATGCACAAGAACAACATTACTTTATTTAACTTTTGTGTTCAGAAGTTACCATATCTAAATAATTCTTCAAAACTGATGTGAAAGTTAACTTCTAGTTTGTGAAAAACAACAGCAAAAGCAAGCTCCTGAACTCTGTGTGGCCACATCTGTGTAGTTAAAGGGAAAAAGCTGATAAGGAGCACTGGATCCCTAACTTGATTTATGTCTCTATATTGGAGTAGTTTTGGCTAGCTGTTGCTAAGTCAAACCTGTCAGAGAGGAACTTTCCCCTTTGCAAGGTGGACATGAGCCGCCTTGTGCTTCTTGACCTGTGAACCAGTAGGTCCCTTGTTCATGGCTTTCTTTTGCTAGGATTATAGATAGAGCTTCCGAGAATTTCTGTGCTGAAATTATGAGTGCAATTCTAATGAGATGTTTTTCTTGCCTTGAACTTGTGTATAACATCTTACTGAATGAAACAAAAAATAGAATTTATATTTAAATTATTCTAAAAGTCATGCCAAATTGGTAATACTATCATTGACTAGGGTTTGGGGTTTTTTTCCTTCATATTCTTGAGAGATAAAATAATTTTGAAACAAAAAGTGGAAATGTTGTGGTTTTATCCTACAAGTGTTCAGAATTTTGTATTAAAACCTGATTGACATTGTCATGTTTTCATTTAAAATTTTTCCTTGGTCTAACATCTTCTGATAGATACTCACATGTATATTTTAATACAGCTTTTCTTTTTGTCACTAGCAGGTACTTTCTTTTTAAGTCTTTGGCACCAACTGTGCAAAGCACTTTGAGGATTACCTGTCAAGGTTGCTCTTCCAAGAAACATTGCTGGGACTTTCCCTGCAGAATCTCTTGTCTTGAGCCTTAGGCAGATGAAACTTATAGGGAATATGGCTTTCCAAGGCAGTATTAACAACACATTTTCATTGGGATCCAAAATGTTGATATCACAAGAAAGAAAATCTTATCCATAAGATGTACTTGGCATTAGATATGTGAAAATTTAGCTTGGGGTTAATCTGTAGGGTTATTTGCCAGAGAACTCCCAAACAACCAAAGTAGCTAATAAAGACTGGTAGCTGAAATAATCTGGCATTGTAGGATTACACTCCCATTACAGCATTATGGTTGGAAGGAACTTCATAAAGAAAAACCTCCAGTGCTTTTATGCAAACACAGGAATGTGTCATTTGGAGTGATTCTCTATAGATGCTTTCTTGATGAACAATTCTGGTTCAACTGTCTTTTCATCACATGACCTGATCCAACTCTAGTGAAGTAACTAGAGAGGAATGTAAGCCTGAAGAATGACCAATTGCACAAGTAAGTTCAGTTTGGCTTTCTGCTTGCTATACAACTACTGGGGTATTTTCTTGGGTTTTTTTTTCTTTATGGAATGTTTTTGAGCAACTTACTGCAGGAGAGCAGCTAAACCATGGAAGGTACCCCAAACTTGTAGGCACTGACCTTCTCATAGCAAGGTATGCTCGTGAAAAGCTTTGTGGTGCTATCCTTAAAAACAATGGCGAAGACTCGTAATTATTCTTATTTTCAGTATTTACTTCATATCATTGCTTATGTTGGCCTGTTCTGGCTCTAAATTGCAATTTTGTTCTGAGAATGATTCAAAATAATGTAAAGGGATAGAAATTATATCAGTACTTAATTTTCTCACAAGATTGAGGCCATAAAAAGTCAGTTTCCATTCAAGCACATGGGCTGTTGATGGACATAATTATATTCTGGAAATTATGGTGTTATGAGTGAAACCAGAATCTAGTATATATTGAAAATAAATCTTACATGAATTCAAATAAACAGGAACTGTGGGGAGGCAAATGATCAGGTGTATAATAGGAACAGAGAACTATAGATTGTCTAAAAAAATTTGGCGCAGCTTCTAAGGAAAATGTTTATAGTAATTTTATAGTGCCTTGCAATATTTCATGCAACTTCACTATATCATAGGATGAGTGCATAGGTAAGTATTGTGCAGAAGATATTAACATAATTTTCAGACAGTGTAGTTTGCATGGGATCTTGAATGCTTTGCATTTATACCATGTGTTTCTAAACTGCAAAGGTTAAAGAAAATAAATAATATTTCACATTTTTTCATAGTCTAAATAGTCCCAGGCATATTTCGTTAGTCATTAGATGAATGGCTATGCCTCTGCTAAAACAGCTGTAATCTAAATTGACTGTGCACAGATTTAAGTCTCATTCTAACTGTATTTGTGCTGAATATTTTTCTGCAGCTATTTAGCAAAGGAACTTGTTTACAATAATTAAAGTGAAAAGCAGGATAAATAAGGAGTGCTTATCATTTTCATAGGCCATGGAGGAAACCGTGGGGAATTTTTGCTGGGGGACTAGAATAGCATATACAAAGTTCATGTTCCGTGTGCTATTTGAATGCAAAATAGCTTTCTTCAAAATTGATATTTTTAATTTTTTTCCCCCAGTCTGTTTAAAAAAAAAATTTAGCCCAGTGTAACTCATGGGATAAGACAGGTGATCTGCTCTGACATTTCATTGCTCTTGCCCTGTCAGTCTTATGATCGAATGCTCCCATAATAGGTGTTCTTAATGACCAGGTACTAAGTGTGGTTTTTACTCCAATTTATTGGATTAAAATGTTTATGAAAACTTGAATTAACTTTGCACATAGCAAAGATGAGATACGTTATGCTGACTTTAATCACAAGTAGAAGCTACAGCTCAGTTTCAGTGTACTACAGCTGCAGAAATGACAACAGAATTCAGTTGTGCTGCTCCATTTTGCTTAGTTGCTTTAACTTTGGTCTCTCATTTTCAAAAGGAAAAGGAATTCTTACAGCTGTACATAAACCACTGAAAATGCGACTGAGTTTAAAAGAAGTAGCTGATGCCTATTAACATATTTAGAAAAAAATAGAAAGTTGCAAGAGTTCTGAAGTGTGAAAACTTGCCATGCACATCAGCCAAAAACCTTTACGCTCCGTGGATGTGGAATTGGGCATTTTTTTCCAAAATATTGAAGATCTGAACAATTCCTATATAGAATAGTTGTATTTGAAAACAACTTATCCCTGTATTTCATCCAGGCTCTCTACCCTGTGAGGAACCTGGCTTTCATTGCCTCTGACACTGCAGCTTTCTCACAGCACTTCGCAAGAAGCCAGACATATCAGATGAATATTGATTGAGAAGTTGAGATACTGATGTTGGTGTGTGAGTTCCTCCAAACTTAATGTGAGAAGCTGTACTCTGGAAGATGTGAAAGAAGCTGTGAGACTGTGGTAAAACAGCTCTAGAAGGTGAATGTTGTATCATTAATGCATCATTAATGTGTTGCAAAGTGCAGTTGTGTGTACTGGAACAAGGACAAGACAGGTGGAAAAAATAACTTTAAATGATGATATGGTAAAAATTTTTTCAAAATAAAGTTTGCCATCTAAAAAATATGTAGCATCCTGAAATGCAGACACTAATGGGCAGAATGTACAGTATTTCTAGAAAGAGCTTCAGATTTAAGATGCTTTGAATGTCATCCATATCAGCACCATTTGTTTGACTTCCCTGTTTTGCAGTAATGTGATTCTTTCAAGGAAGATGTTACAAAGGTCTTTAATACTGTTTGCCTGAGGTGTAGGTGAGATGCTGTTACTTTCTAGTAGGCCAATGAAACCAGTCTACAACTAGATTATTTATTTTTCCCTTATGCTGGTGATTAGAAATTGCAGTAGCTGTATATTATCATTCCCTTGCTACAATTGGAGACCACTCTTTTAGTAAGGGCAGACCACATAGTCTCTTTTGGAGAAAGTGTGGGTCTTAGCTGAAGCCCAGCCAATCTATATAAGAATTTATGTGCTCATCTGACCAAAATGTTGATATCTCCTCCTGTAATTTTTGTACCTCCTGCAGTGGAGAAAACATTCATGAATGATGAGTCACACTGTTTCTTTGTTATGTGCAATAATGGTCTGTTTAGGCAACAAGTTCCCATGGAGTGATCCACATATCTCTCAAGAAAATGTGTGTCTGAAGTGTTTGGGCCACAATGTTCACTTGGGCCGTATCTGCTCTGCAATCTATAAGCTGTTAACCACTGCATTTAGTAATTTTTATTACTTTTCCCTAAATGACATAACACCTACAGCTTTAGTCCAATGTAGTACAGAATAATGATGATATTTGGTTTGAATTTTGTATGTTGGGTTTTTTTCCCCAACAAAAAATCTCCTGTTTCACAGGGAAAATATTCTGTTTTGGGATAGACTGGGCAGGAGTAGTACTAGTGAATACTTTTATTTGAGATTCTTTCCTCAAAGGCTGCTTATCACTGCTACTTTGCATTTTAATATCATATTTTAAAGGCAATTTTGACTTTGATCACATAGGATGTAGACTTTTATCCAGGTATTTTTTCAGCATAGCAAATAGCACTCTCCTGAGTCCTCTGCATATGAGGTCTTTGTTAATTTTTTTTATGGACATTGATTAACTTATCCCTTTGATAAAGTTCCTTAGCTCTTGAGTGTACTTAGCTCTAATTCCGTATTACTTCTATTACCAGATTCTTCCAGAATTTAATTCCCCAGAAGGCTAAAAATCTAATTACAGCCTAAAAATATTCAATTATACACACTTGTGCTTGTGTCACTGTTGACCTTCACAGGATGAGAGCTCTCATCTGACCCTTGAAGTGTTTTTCCAAACTGTGCTGAATGACGGTGTGGAAGGACAATATTCTGTGAATCATGTGCCATAGCCATTTGCAGTGTGCTAGCACGCTGCCACAGGAGGCTCTGGGACTCACATGGTCCTTCATGCTTGTAATGTGTGCAGCAATTTCTGTTCACTCATATATATCTTAACTGAATCGATTAATTCTTTAAGCTTGTAGTCTTGCATGCCTTTCTTCTACTGGGCAGGGAGAAAGTCTGTGTGGTATTACAGCAGATTAGATGGGACTTCAGTAAGTGTATGTCTACGTCAACCTCCTACTCAAAACCATGTCAGCTATGAGATCAAATAGGGCTCATTGCTCAGGGCTTCATCCAGTCATGCCTCAGAAACATTCAAGCACAGCTTTCTGTGCAACCTGTTCCAATGTTTAACTCACTGTCTTCAGGAGGAAGAGTCTTTCCTTTACATGCAGTCAGATATTTCTTTTACATTAAATAGCTACCTAGAAACAGACTAGACAGGTATAAAGGAATAAAGGAGGTATTTATTTGAAAGGCCTTCGTACACTTTTGGGTTCTAGAGGGTCCTGACTTAGTGGATCCCAAAATGGACAACAGGTCATGAGTTCTTCACACTTTTATATCAGCATAAATTCACCAACCAGAACCCAGCCAATGATGGAATTTCCCCAAGCTTGCCCCCCTTTCCCCAAGATGATGGTTCAGAGTTCTTGGTCTGGGTGTCCTTGAAGAGCAAGCTAGAGAGGTTTGTTATGTCTATCTTAGCATAAGAGAACAGCACTTAACAAGCTACAGGAAACGTCAGAGTTACACTAGGCAGTACAGGATTTGAAAAACATAAAAGTTAAAACCTAAGGCATCACATGCATATGAGTCTGTCCTACTTCAGTATGTGGTGGTTGTATTTTGTCCTATGCATCACTGTGGAGAGGCTGGCTCTATCTTGATTAATCTCCCTGTGGGAATAGGTCCTCCAGCAGCTGTCTTTTCTCTAGGCTGAACAGGCCTCTGCAGTAGCCCTCCACTGAACTCTTTCCAATTTATTGATGTCCTCCTTGTATTTTCAAACCCAAAATTGTATGTGACATTCTTGTTGGGTCTAGTGAGACCTGAGTAAAGGAGGATGACTTCCCTCGATCTATTGTCTGTGCTCCTCTTGGTACTGCTCGAACACTGTTGGCCTCCCTTGCTGCTGGAGATACCAGTGGCTCATGTTCAACTTTGTTTCTACCAATATCCACAGGTCTTATTTTCACAGAGCTGTCCCCCTACCTGTACCATTGAAAGGGGTTCCTCCTTACCAGGTATTGGACTTTTTATTTGTCCTTTGTTTAGTGAGATTCCTCTCAGCCCATTCCTCCAGCCTGTCTAGTTCCATCCAAATGGTAGCCCGGTCTTCAAGCTTATCATTTTGTTCTCCTCTCAGCCTGCCTCCAGTTTGATGTCATTGCAAACTTTAACAGTAACCACTTCACTGCCTCTTTCAGGTCACTGATAAAGATGTTAAACAGGACATATTCCAGGGCAGTCCCTTGTGGTACTCCTATTGTTAGTGGGATCGAGGCCAGTTGGTTTGTTGTCCTTCTGCAGACACATAGCATATCAGTACTCGGTGACCATGGATCACAAAGGAGCATTGGTAGGACAAAGCTTAGTTGATGTACTAACAATCAAGTAGTTGGGGGCTCTGTCTGTAGTAATCTGTGCTATGGAAAGCAAGCTCAATGTGACAGATTTTCAGTAAGACTCTATGTCAGGGACTATCTGTTACTACAGCATACCATGTGCTATTTTCTATTCTAATTACAATTTCTGTGCACTTTTTTCCTATCTTAAAATGTCTCATCTTCTTATAAAATATTAGGAGTATCCAAACCCAGGCTATTTTAAAAATAATTTACAGTAAGGAAAGATAAAGGTGTAATTGTGATGGAAAGAATTACTTGGATTGTTCAGACTCTAGGCCTAGCTGATCTCGCTGCTACTGTGAATTTGCTCTAACATGTTTCTAGAGTACTTTGACTCATACTCTGTGTATGCCAGGTGGCTCACTCAACAGAACAAAACCATGCTCTGATGGCAAATATTGGAGTTCTGTGTCAATCTGCTGATGTTTCTTGATAAATGTTGACCTGGGTGGTGGTTAAACTCCACCTTGAAAGAATGAGCACACCTGACACAGAAACTTGGACAGTGACAACTGAGCCTAGGGTAGAAGAGGTGACTTATTCTGTTGTTGATATTGCCAATATGAAGCAACTTTTTAAATCCTAAATACACTCTGGAATGGTTTGAAGTAGGGCAGGGAAGACATCCACTGACAGGGATGTGTTATGTGATATGGTAGGACCCAGAAGCAAAGTACTCTAGTGCTGTCAGAGTAAAATCTCTCAGCTAGCTACTTATGTTTCCACTGTGAAATAGAAATGAGTGTCTTGGACAATGTCAGGACCAAGGGTAGCCTTGGGCACAAGTTTAATAAAGTCTGATGAGCATTGACTTGGCAGCAGAGAAGCTGGGCTAATGTGTCAATTCCCAGCAGTGGGACCTGAGGAACAGGGAGCTCCAAACTGCCCCCAAAGGAAGTTGAAACTGTACAAATCATAAGGGTAGGCATATCCTGAAGTAGTCATTTAATGAAAAATAAATGCTTGTTTCCTCCAGGACTTGCTCTCAATGGGTATGTTTTATTGGCAGCAGTTACTAGCAGGCGCTGTAACATATATATCTGTTTATCCTGTAAAACTTGGAATGGACTGTACTGGTCACAGGGTAATCTGAAATATTGGAATAGATAATTTTTTATTGGTTTACCACATCACTTTAAGTACATCGCTTTCTCTATATTTGCCTGTGGACTGCAGAATTAAAGTATTACCTGAGAATTTATGCAAGAATAAATTTTTAAGAGCCTACATTTATTGAACCTTTTTTAGTCCAGCTCTTCCAGCTGCTTATTTGAGTGTTCCAAATATGAAAGTTGTTAGCATATTTAAAACTTTACTTTGCGTGGCAGTTTATACTGTGTGTTCATTTATTATGAGTTATAATATGCTGTGAAGATAAATAACCCAAAATACAATCTGAAAGTCAATATCTCTAAGTGTTTAATTGAAGGAATTATGAAGAAGAGACCTCAGCTGTACTTGGCAAATTCAAAAATTACTTCCAGTTTATCTAATGCCACATAATATGAAATGAACAAGATCAAATTATAATGCTATGGTTCATTGAGCGTGTTTGATTAAGATCATTGTTCATTCACCTAAGAGTTGTCATTTAATACTTATATTGTTGGAGAAATGCATGACTTGGAGCCTACTGGTGCTTACCTTTTCAAAGAAGAGCTATTTATAGAACATAGTTCCTTATGAATATCTTAGCACAGGTAAACATGAGCCTGGAATGCGTTGAAATATGTTCTCTGCCTAATAACCTTTTTCTTCCTAAGTAATTATATTGGTAGAAATCCTCCTACAGTTTTACAATTTACCGAGTCATTGCCTTTCCCTTATGGAAACAGATTACAATAGTATAAACACTATGACCAGTGTAGCCAAAGCAGAGTGGGGTTTTTTTTTGTGTCCTTGTGACATATGTCCATGTCCTCTGTCATATGAGCACCTGGATCTGCTCTTGAGAGTGTTGGGTGATGTTTGAAACAGGCTACTCACTAGCTTCAGGGAGCATTAGAAGTTACCCAGCCCCAGGTGGTGGGTGCCTCTGCCCTGTGGGAAGACAAAGCTTTGTGCTACTCCACAACACGGACAATTCCTTTTGAATACCTGTAATACTATGTCAGAGTCCTAAAGCCTTTTTCTACTCACAGTACAGTACTGACGGTGTGATAGAAAAAACATACCAGAAAAAGAATGTCACGGTTGCAAACAAACATCCATCTCAAAAACAGTTTATGAACTCTGCAAATACATTGTTGAAATCATCACTTCTTATATGACAATAAAACTTTTGCTTTCAGAAATAACATTTACTTGGGGTTTTGGGTTCTACCATCAGTTTTAACACTGATTGTGCTCTGGTTTCATACCTTTTGGTTTTGAATTGTGGCTTCCCTGATACTCTGTTTTGGTAATTCTCATGTTTACTATGGTTTATAGGATCATTTTCTTTTTTCTAGGTAGTAAGATTTCTCTTCATGCTGATATCCCTAAATTTCAGGCTGTTAAAGGTAATTGAAATTTAGATTTGTCCAGGATATACAGAAATATGGATTAGAAACTTTATATAGTAAAAAATTCTGAAAGGAAATCTAAATGGTTTTTGTACTCCTCAGCTTAAGAGAGGTCAGCTTGAATGACAGGAAGCTCATGGAATTTATGTGTTGAGCTTGATTACTGAAAAGCCCACATTTCTGTGGTGCACAAAAGATAAGTAGATAAAAGGTAGGTAACTTTTTTTGTAAAGCAAGCAAAGAAATCAACCAAAAAACCCCAAACGAAACCATACCAGTTTCCTGCAATGTCATTTTATGGCTTCTCCTTATCTTTTTGACTTTTAAAATGTATGTTCTAATAAAACGTTTGAATTTACCTTTCTGTTTGTGCTGTGCTCAAAACACAGTAAAAAGGTGTCACTGATTATGAATGTTGATAGATTCACTATATAAGCTTATAGAACCAAAAATATTTTATCTCTTATCTTTTACTTATGAAACAAAATGACTGCTCATATGAGAAGCACTGTATGAGACTTTATTTTTAAATGTTTAGTTAGGGAGTGCTTGATCTAAACCTACCAAATTCCTTTCTTTTTTCTCCAAGATACATAGAAAATTGCCAAAATGTTCCTCATTCTAGCCTGTGTTTTGAGGGGTGGAAGAAAGGGGTAGTCATGTTTATTTGGACAGAAAGCACTTACAATCAGGCAAATACATAGGTTTTGCCTCAAACTTCTCAACACAATTGGGCTTCACTTATCCATGTTTGAGGGAAGGGGAATTAATGGACTTTCTGAAGTCAGTAAAAAATGTATTCTAATTTTTCAGCAGTATTTGTGTTAAGAATATCTAAGCTGCTGTCTCTGATGTGTGTTCTTCAAAGTGCTTATGTTGATTACTTGGATTTTCAGCACCTCTTCACAGTTGTGTTATTCACTGGTAATTACTTTGAGAAACATCCAGGCAATCTTTCAAACTGAATACCTCCAGTTCTAAATGAAAAATGTCTAAATCAAAGTTTCTCGAATTGTGCAGAAATTTAAGAATACAGCTTGTTCGTTAGGGATAATTTCAAGCAGATGCTACTTACAGCAATGGAGAGGAATATATCTGACAACTGCAATTTCCTTTTTGCCTCAGATGATTTGTTTCTATAATGGCTTTGTAAAGGCATCTGACTTCTAGAAGAAACTTCTTTGAAACAGAAGATATGAAAACACAAAAAAAATCCAATTGGATTTATTTCCAATTTCAGTTATATTTGCCTTTTTTAATAAATGGAATATGTTACACCTTTGTCAATACTAGCTAAAATTGCACTGCGTTATGTTTCAACTAGAGATGCCCATGATTCAGTTTGCAGCCTTGGTATGTTTGTGTCTATTGCTGTATTAGAAAGCTCCTTCCAAATCCTTGTGTATTCTATGGTTTATGGCTTATCTAAAAATAGTCACTGTCATCATTGCATCAGTTAAAATACAGTAGTTGCCTCTTTTAATTGGCCTATATATTAAGGACATTTTGTGTCCTTTGCTGTCATTAATAAGATTGTTGTTGATTAACAGACCTGGATTTAGGAAGCAAATTTAACAGTTACTTTGGAAGCCTGGGTTGGAAGCACGGATTTACAGAGCATGACTGCAAGGCTACCTTGAGGGCCAGCCCTTCTTCCTCCCTGCCTCCTGATGTAAGTGTTTAGGATGTTACTTGAGTTGTATTGGGGCTGAGTCTAATTGGTTTGTTAAATTGTTCACTAATGTTGATTGAGTTGAGCTGTGCCATTGCACAGGTGTAGTGTTTCAGTGTGGACGCTGGCTGGGGCTGTGCTGAGGAAAGGCAGTAGGGGGAAACATCTAGAAAGACAGTGACGAGGAAGGATTGCGTCACAGATCACATCACCGAAAGTAAAGCAAACAGGATTGGACAACGACAACGACCAATCACACTGGGAGTTGGCCAAATGATTGGTCAGGAATGCACTGTAGAAACGGACCAATCACAGCCCCTAAAAATGAGCCCTCCTGATTGGTGCATTCCTGATGTCCTCTAGGCCTATAAAAGGACACTCCCAGGGAGGGGCGGGGCTCTTCTGAGGCACTGTGTGCGCCCTGTGGAGCACCCAGCATGGCGTGTGTTGTTAGACTGTCTGCTTTGTAATTTGGGGTCTTGGGCTTCCCCATGTTTGTGTCACAAGACTTCTTGTTAGCCTGGAAGGTCAGAGGAAGTAGTGGTGGCTGACCAGCTTTGCAGCGTGGTTTACCCTCCTAAAGTGATGTACCTTACTGTGAAATGCCAGCTTGTACTTGGGAGCAGTAATGGACAGAATGGCATCATATGGATAAATATGTGTGATAGAATGTGATTGTGTCCAGCTGAGGTGTGTACTACTGTGTTGGGGTGTCAGCTTGAGCGATCAGTATTTTCAAAGAATGTTTTCCTTACTGTTTTTTTTAAACACTGACTTGGTTTGTGAAGGAATTTAAAGAAAGTGTAATTGAATGTAATTGTTTAGTTGCTTTTTCAATTTTATACTTAGGATTGTTGTCTTTTCTAGTAATAGAGCAGTAAGTCTTACTCCAAGAGTGTGTTTATTTTGCTTTGGTATTATTACTTCCAGGAACCAGATTGGTTATTAGTTTGGGTAATTTGCAGGTTTTGTCACACGGAATTTTGCCGTTCTCTATATTATTTCTCCTTCTGTTTTTAGAGAGAAGGTTCTTGCAGAACATTGCAGAATTTTCTGGTTAAATGGATTGCAAGGAGGAAATATATTTATTCTATTTCCATTTTTATTGCACAAGGAATCTATTAATATGGTTTTTTATTGGTTTATAAAGTAGAGTAAAATTCAACAACAAAAGACTGCTTTTCCCATTGTCTCTCTTGTTTTCGTCTAAAAATTGTTTCTCTGTTCCAATTTTCTTTTATATTACAGGGAAAGCCTTGCCTTCTGTTTAATATGCTTTTTCTTGTCTGCATTTGAAGGGAGATAATTTAATAAATTTTAGCGTTAGAACCAAGTCACGCAAATAGAATTGAGTAATCCTAAGAGAAGATTTGCTGACTTGATTGTATTAATGTGACTATCCAAGCTGCTGTTAGTTTCCAGACATTTAATTAGTACCTCTGGCAGCATACTCTTTTCAGCTTTAGGTATCGTTTTCTGCTCTTCAAAGTATCCATAGCGACTTCAATGCTAAGGGGTGAAGCTCATCTCCACCTCCTCTCTTTCTCACCAGGGTTCTGACTTTGCAGATAATTTGATTTCTTTTTGGAGTCAACTCTTTGGGGAGCAGGGCAACCAGCAGGTATGTAAATCTGCACATGGCAATGCTTGTTAGTCTGGGGAACACAGCATACGGAGTTCTGTTGTTAGAACAGGAAATGGAAAATTTTCAAAAATTGTTGTTAGAACAGAAAATTGAGCTGTACAGTTTCATTTGGATCACCCAGCTGCCAAATGTATGATTGTGTTTCCTCCATGCATCAATGCTGATTGGAAACTACTTGGATTTGTCTTGTGCTGGTGGCTTCTGCAGTACATTGTTGTAGGGCTTTTGTGTGTAAGGATCATGTGTACTCAGAGACTGTAAAAAAAAAAGACGCTAACTGTGGAACTTAGTTCAAATGGTACATAAACGTTGATATCTTTGAGGTTTAGGGTGGCAAATGTGCGGGTCAAGATCCACTTCCCAAAGTGATACACACAGAAATCACAGTATTAATAATCTGGGGTTTAATATGACAGAAAATAAAATACAGTAACATGAATGTGTAGAGAATTTAATCAGATAGGAGTAATATTCCCAGGAATTCCTGTGAAAAAGAAGCTGTCCAGAACTGAGAGATGATGCCTTATTAATTTAAAGAGCCTTATAGCAAGAATGACTGAATAAGGTAGGAGTTTCTAGCATTAGGAAGAAAGAAATAGGGTAAAGTATGTGTGTGAGAGGCGGGTTCACTTTCTCATATGAATAAAGCGAGGATTACACCTGTCCTTAATGCCTGTTGTGAGTGGAGTCAAGGTCCTTGGTGCTGGACTTGGACTGCTTGCTTTTCATCCTTTCTTCTTCTGCTTCTCTCTGTCCCTCTCCAGACACTTCTGCTATGTGCAAACCTCATATTTATGTGAAAAAACCCTGATTCTTACGGAGCCTTGTCACATTCACCTGTGCTAAAAAAAGGGGCTCTTAATTTGCAAGCTATGTTTGGGGCAGTACCAGAAGAGTATAAAAGACAGTTTGGGGTTGAATCAGGAGAGTGGCATATGGCTTCTTCCCTTGGAGAAAAAAAAAAGAGGTTTTCCCATTACCTGGGAATTTTTTTCCAGGGCTGGATCATCAAGAGATACCAGCTCTTGCCTTCTCCTTCTCCTTGTTTGTGGCACAAACTGCACACAAACTGAGCCTATAGCATCATGCCTGAGAGTTGCGTGATCACGCCTTCCTGTTCCAGGTCCATCGTTGGTATTGCCTTTCCTGAGCTAACACAGCATCCAACTGATACAGAAGCTGATGAGATTGACCTCTGATCAAGTGCTTCTACTCTTCTTTATTGCTAACAGCTGCTGGCTGAGCATGCCTTTCAACATGGCTGAGCAAAACCCCAGTGTGTAACCCATGGAACTGAGCTTCACTTTCAGCCAATGTGGCTGTGAGTCAGTGAACTGGGTGCAAGCCAGGAGCTCTGCATTGTTGCTGGTTGTTAGGGGATTTCTGTTGGTTTTGGTTGGTTGGTTGGTTTTTTCCCTTTGGATGTACAGAAGGACTTAGCTCTCTTCCAGCTACAGTTTTCCAGTTTGGCAAGCTTTCCAGTTCTAATGGAGAGATGAGGACAGATTGAATGTAACTATGGCAAATAGTAATGAGTGAAACAGCCTATTGAAGAGGAAAGTGCATTTTTGTTGAATCACTCAGAAATTAAGAATGGTGTGGAAGTTGTTATAGGTTTGTTCCTCACAGAGATGACAGAAAGGAATTAGGGTTATGGAACAGGGTGTATGAATCCATTGTGTGAGTCTCAGAAAGGGAAATGGCTCTGTTGACTAACAATAGTTTAGTCAACAAATAGGTACAGCTGATGGTAGTCAGCCCAGAAGAACTAATTTTCAGTTTAGAAATTTCAGAGTTCTCCATATTAGGTGAGAAAAGCTTTGGATAAAATAATCTTTGAGATAAAGGGGGTTATCAGTCAAGAAAGGGGATTTGAAGGGTCTTGTTCTATCATTTGAAGAAGAGCAGTGTGCTGTTGCTGCAGAGGCAGCAGGGCTGATGGTATGCAGCAGGTCAAGGGAAGTGATCCTGCCCCTGTGCTCTGCATAGATGAGGCCACACCTGGAGTTCTCCATCCTCCTGTGGGCTCCCAAGTACAAGACCAACGTGGATGTACTGGGGAGAGTGCAGGCGAGGGCAGAGAAGCTGATGAAGGGGCTGGGATAACTCACATATGAGGAAAGGCTGAAAGAGCTGTGACTGGTGAGCCTGGAGTACGGAAGGCTCAGGAGGATTTTGCCAATGTGTGTTGCGTTATGGGCCTTTGTTTGGGCCAGAGTGACAAAAGAGACTTCATTCTCAGAATCATCAGAAGGCAAAGATGTTCTTTATTTCATGCAAAGCAAGCAAAGGCAATGAGATCTCTAGAGAGAGAGCCTTAGGTTCTGCTTCTTAGACACAAATGCCTCTTCCAGGATTGCCAGAAGCAGTGTGAAGAACAGCTACTATTGGTCAGTTACAGAGCAACAAGTCAGGAATAACAAAGTGTGCCAAACACCAGCTGTGAGATACAGTTTACCAAAACATGAGATGGTTTATACAAACTTTTCTTGGTTTTTCAGCTTCTGCTCGTGAGAAGGTAACTGCTTCTCATGAGCAGAGCTAAGAGAGCTGGAAAATCTCTGACTACTTGTCAGCGTCCACAAATATGTGCAAAACACCTGCAGGGGGGATCCAAATGGGATGCAGCCAGGCTCTTTTCACTGGTGCCCAGTGACAGAATCAGAGGCAATGGGCACAAACTGAAACACAGGATGCTCCCTTTGAACATCTGAAAATATGAGGATAACTGCTCACTGGCACAGATTGTCCAGGGAAGTTGTGGAGTCTCCATCCTGGGAGATACTCAAAGCTTCCTGGGCAACCAGTTCTAGGTGGCCTGACTGAGTAGGGATGTTGGGCCAGATGACTTCCAGAGCTTTCAACTTCAACTACTCTGTTATTTTGTGAAAATAGAGTCTTTGAAGAAGTAATTGATAGAAATACCCTCCTTTTCCCTTCTTCTTCTTTTTTTCCCCCCTCTATATTAATGTGGAAAAAAAAATCTTGAATCTTTTCTTACTCTCGTGGTTAATAGGAAATAGAACCAGTTAATACAGACTAAAATGCAATCAAAGTGGCCAGTGTCATAAATAATGAGTGTGAGATGACAGGAATAGCAGCAGCTCTTGACCTATGTAACAATTATAGCAGCAGTTCTTGTTCTGCCTAACAGCTCCTGGGAAGGGGAGACCTTAAGTGGGTGCAAGGACACAGGAATCTGCAATATATGGGAGAGTGTTTGCAGCAGTGGATAAATTAAAAATTTCCTGCTGTGATATCTATAACTAGCCCTGAAATGGATTATCCATTTAGGGACACATCATTGACTAATGAGAAGCATGAGATTCCTAAGATTATGTAACTATTCTGGTTTGGTTTGAACTAAGATGAGAAGCCTTTGTGAAAGCTGGAGATGATTAAGCACAAGGTAACTATATCTTGGATTTTAGCCCTGCAGGAGTAAGGAACGACTGAGGAGAACTCCTGAATCCTGTGTCTGAAGATAAAGATGATTAAAGATAATTTTCTCTCAAAGAGGAACAAGTGACCTCTGGCTGTTCCCAAAGGGAGTCTGGAAATGAAGTTGTTACAATTGGATTCTGGGCCTAGTGATGGCAGCAGCGGTGGTAGAAATTCAGCTGAAAATGTACCTACAACAGACCACCAGAAGTCTCCAGATTCTAAAGCATTTCACTTTTAGGAAGGAGAATTTACATATTTGAGATAGAATCATAGAACTCCTTTAAAAATGCAGGAAAATTTCTGGAATTGCTGAATAATGCAAAAATAGGCTGAATTGACAATAGAGTATAGCTGTCTAGATACTTATTTTACAAATTTCAGTCATCCATTTAGGAAAGAATAAAAGAGTTTTCAACAAGGAATCAGTCTCATGTACTGACTCAAATTCAGTCTCTCATGTTTGGGTAAAAACTGTGTTTATATTCCAGCTGTTCTGGCCTTTATTCTGTCTTCCATTTCTCAGAGAGGGCTTCATTCTCCATGAGCTATCCCTGAAGCTGTTCTTGCTTATGGGTACTCACCCCAACTTTTTTTATTTCTTGTGTTGGAATTTAGAATAACTGAACTACTTCTTTTTGTGAGTTTGTTTTATTTTTAAGAAAGATCCACTTAGCTGAGTGATGCCTAAAGAGTTAGCTTCTGGGCTGGGAGAAATAAACAGCTGCTGAATCTGCGCTCTTTGCTGTTGACCTGAAAGTGGAGGGCAATTCATTACAGTTTGCCTGGCTCTACAGAGTCAGGTCTTTTCATCTTCTTTGTTATCTATGGAATGAAGACAACCAGAGAAGGCAAAGCAGAAGCTGTGCTGCTGGCTGTGAGCTGCTGCCTGCAGCCCTTGGCAGTGACCAGTGAGCTGTACTCTTGTGCAGGGCTCTCTGGCTCAGCTGAAAAATAACCTTCCCAGGCTGTAAGTAATGCTCATGCAGACCCTCCATCTGATTTGAAGAGTTCAACAGGGTGTGTGTGAGAAGCCAATTTTAATTGCATAATAATTTGAACATGGGCGTAGCAATTCCTGTATCATTGGGTCATTAACTGAATGCAAAAACAAATTAATATAAATTGGTTATGAATGCATGTAGGTGGAAAATTGGGAGTTACCTAAATTAGCTTTGAAACAGCTCGGCAAAATGCTTTTCTCAAGTTCATTCTGAACTCTGCAAAATTTGCCAAGGACTACCACAGACCCCCAAATGTCTTGAAGGTTATGGATACATTTAATCTTGATTCTACAACTTAGCACTGGAGTCTATTGTGCCTTTCCTATCTCAGGGATCTTCTAGTCACTCTCCCTTTCTGGCAGTGGAAATCATAACCCCTACTAGCTATTTGGTGTCTATCCGTTGTCTTGATTCAGCTGGAATAATCATCCTCAGATAAGGACAAACCATAGCCTTGTTTCTGCCAGCACCATCTTTCATCCTCAACATCTTGGTCTTGGAGGACCTAACATTCTTTTACTCCCCAAGTGTCCAGTTCCTAACCCCAATTTTACTTAATTCTAGGTAGTCTACTGGCTAGATCCCATCTCCTGTTATACAGGCCCCTGACTACTCCCTGGTCCAGATTAATGATGTGCTGGAAGTTTAGCTTTCCCCATGTTGTTCCAAACACAAATCTTAGTCACAATCCCGACCATAATCTGCATATCCTGATTTTGTAAGGCAGTTCCTTGAGTATAATTACTATGACCAGAGAGACTGATCTGTGACAGAGTTACTTGTCCCTGTCTGTGCTTTAAGTAATTTCAGCTCTCTGTACTGAGGATGATTGACTAGGAAATGTCAATAGCTTCATGTCCAGCTAACCTAAGCTCTCAGACAAACAATATCATGTTCTCTTGGTGAGGATCAAGGTAAAAAATGTCGTTTTCAAAGATCAGGTATTCTCTATTCACTGATGTGTGTATTTCACAAATCCATAACAGTTCTCCAGTTCCTCCTATCCCCAGCCATTAGAGTTTCTGTTTAAGGCTAGAGTTAGGATTGAGATAGTAGAATCATAGAATGGTTTGGGGTGGAAAGGACCTTAAAGATCCTCTAGGTCCAAACTCCCAGCCATGAGTGGGTACACCTTCCACTAGAGTAGGTTGCTCAAAGGCCCATCCAGTGTGGATGTGAACACTTCCAGGAATGGGGCAGGGAAAAGGAAAATGGACGTGGGCTCCTCTGGCTGTGCTGAAGGTGTGAGACTTGGAACTTCAGAGTTTCAGATCAGTCCCCAGGCCTTCTTTCTTCACAGGAATGTAGGCTTTACAGTTGTACATATGTTTAAATGTTCAGACAACTTCCAGCTTCTTCATAGTATAGATGTATGTGTACGCTTCCTTTTTTTTTTCAACAGGGAAAGGTGTGAGTGTTCTCTGTACGGTGAAGGAAGGAGGAAACACACCTGTTTCATGAAGAGTAGGAGAGGACCTATCCAACTGAGGCACTCAGTCTCACTTGGGACCATGGTGGACTGGAAGTTTGATCTACTCAGAATGCCAGAAGAGGAGGCATACAACCTCTCTTGTTATACCTGCGATAGACAACAACTGGTGTGATAGTTTAACAGTCAGGGTTGGGATTAATCTTAGGGATACCAGAATCTGAAGTGATTGATTTATTAGTGTATTTTGCAAGTTTTTCAGGAGTGTGGAGTCATGTTCTGCTAAGGCAGAGTTAACGCTAGGATCTTGTTATAAGATGAGGATTATGTTTGGGATGAGGACAACATGGCCTAAAACCTCATGTCTGCTGAATTACTGAGGTATCCTGAGGGAGAGGGGACATTAAAGACAGGTGAGCTGAAATCAGATAGGAAAATGAAGTTAAATTCTTTTAGATTTGCATATGTCACTTCAGCTGAATTTACGTATTTCCTTAAAATCAAATTACCAGCATAAGGGTATTCTCCAATTAACAGTCCTTGTGCACTTAACTAGCCATCTGTAAATGGCTGCAGAGGTCATATTCAAGCCACACAAAACACACTGAATCTCTTCACTCTTGCAGGAGCAGAAGCTTTAGGATAATGCTTGTTCTGAAAAAAAAACCAAACAACAACTGAGGTTTTCCTGCGTCCTTTATGTGAGAGAAAAACAAAGTTTGAAAGAATGAAATAGAAGGCTTAATAAAATCCATGTGGAGACTGAGAAAAAGCTCAGGTAGCTCACTCCAGGGATGAATTTTGCCTGTTCTACAATGAATGATGACTCTTCTACCTCTACTTTGCTTCCTCTGAGATAAACAACTGCGCCATTTTTTTCTTCCCATGCTGCGTAGTGTATATAGTATGATTACATTTCATCATACAATGAGATTCCACATTGTTGTAATTTCATTCTGAGGTAGTTTGTTTTTTAATCACATCCCTTTATGTTTTCTAAATCAATATCCAATCACTGTTGCTTCAGGGGAAAAATTTGCAATTCATTAAGGCTTGCCTGAAAGAAGAATATGGGCTTTATCTCAATAATGTGCATGCCAAAGTTTAATGAATCATTTAAATCTTTTTCATTATTTTCCACTTCTTATGCAATGGAAATATCATTTTGGGGTTGACAGAGAGAGCAAGGTAGCAGGACTAAACCAGAAAACCCATTTATAAAACACTCTTTGCAGGACTTCCTTTCTCAACAGGTCATTTTCCCATACTTGAGAAGGTCAATCTGACTGATGTTGAATTAACAATCACCAACACACGTTTTTATTCATGAGTTGAACCTGTCTTTTTCAGTTCTTAGGTGACAGAATCTCCCAATATTCTGAACTATCACAACTGTTAAAATAGTGATGTTTGCCTTTATCCCCATTTGTTTTCTGTGCATAATCAGATGTTTTCAGCTATCCAATGGGAGAAGGATTTTTTTCCTTCTGTAGTGAAGGTGGAGCCAGTGTCCTTTAAGTAGTACCCAGGTAAGGAATAGGGTGCAACAGACACAAGCTGCATCAAGGAAAATCTTAGAAGACATTGGGGAAAAAAATATCATAGGCAATCAGATACTGGAAGAGGTTGCCTCAAGAATGTGTGGAAGATGTTTGAAAGCAGTCTGAACTCAATTGGATAAAGTCCTGAGCTACTTTATCTGATGGGAAAGATTAGATAAATTCACCCTGTTGTGTGGTCAGACCAGATGACCCCCTTAGGTCCCTTTCAACTTAAATTAGGGTGTGATTCCAAAGTACTCACCAAGAAATAATCAAAATGCCTGTGCTGACTAAGAACTGACCTTATCAGGTGGTACTGCCCCTATTTCAGTCAGGAAATTACTTAACCTGATAAAATGTGCAGCTAAGTCTAGAGCTGTTACTTGTTGCACAGTAAGGCTGCCAAAGTTGATGTAAGTGGTCTGTATCTCCTAGTCATTGCCACTAATGTGCAAATTAGTGTCTTTATCCTACCACATCTGGTTTTTGCCACTCGCTGGAGAGGGGACTGATAAGGGTGGTAATTTTTTTTCAGCTGGATGAATCTAGGCTGTACTGTCACATATTGGTAGGAATAAATAGAAGAGATTCAGTCTGAGACTAGTGAAAATCTCAGTCCTTCAGCCTGTGAAAATACCGAAAAATTCAGTAAAGCCTCCTTGCCATAGTTGGCCTCTGCTTTTGAAATTGCCTTTTTCACATGGCATATTTTGGTCTAGCAGTGGAACCCAGGTTAGCAACAAGGATGATTCATGTCTTTTGGGCATTTTCTGCAAAGTTTAGTTCAATCTTCCGAAAGACAAGAAAAATAAGGAGACTGGAGGCTTTGACTGTAGCAGTTGAGGCCATTTCACATACATGTTTGCACAAATAAAATTACAAAGCTTCAGAGATCAGTCCGACAAAATATAAAATTATGTGCATTGGTGTACATTTCCATTTAAACCTAGGAATAATTGGAAAAATGAAGCTAGGCAGAAATAACATAGTAATGAGTTTATCACTGTATACTCTAAATTCTTGAAGCATAACCTAATGTGTAAGCAATCATAACCTTCAGGCAGAAAAAATAGGGCACCCAAGGCTCTCTTGCCCTTGCCTGGGTTTTGTGGTTTGGCAGTGAGGAGAAGCTGTAGAGAAAAAATCTTGTAAGCTGAGTCCACACATTTATTTGTAGTTTTATATGAGGCATTTACTAATGGCAAAATGTCCTTGAGGTTAGGAAGAGGGTTTTTTTTTCTTGGCACAGACAAGTTTTTGCATTCCAATTTTGTTGTGATATGCTCTTTGCAATTAATAATAAAGCATTTTGAGAGGAAACGAGGGAAAGCAATGAGAGTGGGGAGGCCAAGTTATTAACCCAGTGTTATTTTCTCCCTTATAAGCAACAAATATAGTCTAGAGCACACAGGTACCATTAAGTTTATCCTTTAGACCACAGCCAGTTCCTTTCTACTACAGATTTACTCTCATATAAACTTTGTGAGTTCAAATTATTTCAGAATGCAAAAATTTGCAGGAAAGTGGTGCTAGGGTGACCAGGGAATGGAGAATCACTCTTTCAGAACAAGTTAAACAGGCTTGTTCAGTCAACAAGAGAAACTCTGATTTCATATTAGAAATACATCCAGGGTAAAAGCTAGGAAACAAGAGTTAGAAAAGAATGATGAAAGATGATTCAGATGTATTCATTGTCCCATGGGTAAAGCTAGACTGGATACTAGAAAAGGTCCCTGGCCTTCAGAAGGGCATAGGCTTTGGATGCATTTGATGAAGGTGAAATAGCTTGGTTGACTCCATTAGGACACACTGACCTTGATTCAAGAGGTCCTGCTAATCCGTATCCAGGGGAATTACAGCAGGGTATGGAGAAGTGTGTGACTTTTCTTACCTCTCTCCAGAATCTTCTGCAGTTTAAAGAAGTTTCAGTCACTATGAGAGATTTTTCCTGCCTTTGGTACACTGATGATTATTTGTTTTGTGGGGAATGTCATTTGAGCGGTAAAATGCCAATCATCACAAGTGATACAAAATGCAAAATTGTATTTTTTTTTGACAGAAAGCTTTTCAGTAGGTTCATTTGACTAAATCAATCATTATCTCTACACCTAAGATAATTTCTAATTTTTTCTGAAAATTCCAAATTACTTTTAATGTATTTTAACAATATAGAGAGAATTCTATTTGTCAATCACTGAGACTGAGCTTGTGAAAGTTTCTAAGCTTGTGATTTTTTACTGTCCTCTTTTCCTTCTTGCCTCCTTGCCTTTCACTTGGAAAATATGTTTCCATGGATGTACTATTAGAATCAATTTTTACTACTTTTAAGCTGGTTTTGTATTGCTGAATGTGGTCATACAACTGCTTTTCTTGTAGTAGCTTTTCCTGGACTGTAACTTGCTACCTTTTGATTAATTTCTTTATCTCCTGGGATGCAAATATGCATTTGTGATCTTTGTGTTGAAAAAAGAGGGTGAACTTGATCTTTCTTCTGCTTTCTAGTCCTTAATGAAGCATATTGACATATTGTTAGTAGGGATGATAGCTTTCCTGTGGAATAGCCAGCAACAGCACTGATTATGCTGTTATATTTATTTATGAGACATCACAGTACATGGAATCGCCACTTTGTTCACTGAAGTCTTTGTAAATTAGGAAGAATCGATTTCTTTCCATGCAGAGAAACTGTATCATTCCCATTTGATTCAGAGAGAATCTGGCTCAGAAGTTGGTAGGGTGACCTCAAAAGTTTGCAGAAAATTACTCGGTGAACTTGGTGTGTTTTTGAAAGGATTTCAAGAGTAAATGAAACACACCACGGCAGATTCTCAGCTGGTGTAAATTACTATCACTGCACTGAATTGAATGTAGCAAAAGCAGTTTAACCAACTGACAGTCCCTCAGGTGTGCATTTCTTTCTTGTTTAGCTGCTGATTTTGAAATGAGAGGACTCCTAGTGAACTTTTGGACGAAATTATTCTCTTGGGGTTGGAGCAGGTCACAGATAAAATAAGAGTACAGATCAACTCCAAGCTTTTTCCACATGAGTTATACCCTAATCGTGGTTTCATGCACTCCCAGAACTTGATCCCCTGCAGCCTTTCTCCTGCTTCTGCCTGACCCTGATCTGGCATTAAATTGTTATCAGAATCACTGTAGCATATGTTGTATTACTGTGTATATCCAATAAAAGTTGGAAACGTGGCATATTCAAGACTGGGAATAATCTCATCTACCACAGAGCACTTTCTGAGAACAAGCAGTTCATCCAGTGAAAGCACTAGCATCTCCCAAATGCTCCTGCAAACAGGACTGCATCTTAATATTAATAAAGCAGTGAAGTATTAAGGCAACATATGCTGTAACTGTGCAGTCTACAAGTGAGTCAACTCCTTCTAAGAATCCTGATCAGATTTCTTGATGATGAGGCAATGCTGTGCTTTGTCAGATGCCTGCCTCCTCATCATTCAACACAGCCTTGTGGGGTTTGTGACATATTTTGTTATATTTCATAAAGATGGGGATTTTTTTTCTTAAAAGAGAACCAGCGAAACAAAGCAAAATTATTTTTGTCTGGAAAACATTTTTAAAATTATGCTGAAAACCCTTCAAATTTAAGTCTTAATTATATGAACCCTGGAAAAACTGTTCTATTTACCAAAAAAAATGTGAGTTTTGGATAAATTGAATTAGCTTCTAGAAATATTTTTTTAAAGTTCATACTTTAACGGTTTCTTTCATGTAAATAGTTTATAAAACTTAAATACATACCTGATTGAGGTCCCTCTTTCTCCACTTAGTGTGAGAAGTGTTTAAGTGTGGGTAGTTCTTTCTATTTGCAGCAGGCAATCTGAACCTCAAGTGTGTGGTGAACTATTTCCTTCTGGTAATTGCATTTTGTAGGGGCAGGGCAGCTCTGTGTACAGACCCTACAACAGGTAAAGCCAAAACGTCATTCAGTGGCACGTCACAACATGATTTCACCAAGTCCTGCCAAATTTTAGAAGGAAAGATGTTGAAATGCCAGGTTGATGCTTAAAGGCCCAAGGCCCTCTCTCCCTTCCTTGATCACACCCACATGAGAGGTGTGTTCAGTAGTGTCATGAAGTTAAATGTTTTTTATTTTTAGCCATAGTTCAATGGTGAGTTTTGCCCCAGGGATACAGAGTCTATGTGTGTGTACATGCTCATTTCCTCCTGAGTCTCATAGCAGAACAGGGCTGTCTTAATTCCCCTCCCCCTCAAGCAGAGAGGTTACCCTGTAAAACAAATCAGACACTTTTTATTGCAAGATTAATGTAAAAATTAACTAGTCAGTGTGATCTTGTTTTTAAAACATGCATATATTTACCTTTATTTCTGGTTTTAATAGTCTTCTGTTAGAATATAATATTTTCTTAGAAAAGTTTACTCTCTATAGTATAGTACTCTTTTATTAGAGTAAAAGTGGGGAGCTGTGCAGCATAGGCATCCAATAATAGCTATTATTCTGTAAACTAAAGCTATGGGCAGGAATGTTGTTCTGGTGGTGAGAATATGATAAGAAATAGAAACTTCATGTTATACAGTGAAGTAAGGCCTTTTTTTTCTTCTATAAATTGGGGGAAATTCTCTGTTTCCTTGGAGTTTGGTTTAATTTAGAAGAGATAATTCTATAAAAGTGATTTTTAATGTATTGTAGTGTAATATTAGTAAATTGATACAATGCTGATGTAACCCTTCGTTTTGCACAAGTTAGATTTTATTGACATCAGTGAAAGAAAAGCTTCATTATTCTTTCTCTATGATAATACTGATCACGCTATTTTATTTTTCCTGTATTGTGAGCATTTAAGCACTGAACAGCTTGTTTCAAAACCTTTGAAAATTTAAGCCTTAATGAAATATTTAAGTACAATCAGTTCTAGTTCTTGCTGAATGGAATATAATGAAAGTGCAGAACAAAACCATATTTTTCCTCTGACATCTTAGTAATTAGTCTTTGCCTTCTCTTTGAAATGCCAATGTTCTACCTCTTTGCTCTTAGAATTTAACAACATTTTCAGTGCTTTACAAAAAATTGCAAATTGAGACAAGCCTAATTTCTTCATAGTTTTGCATTTTAGAAATATAGAATTAAGGAATAATTTAACATACTTTTCTACTTTGTAAAATCATGCAATTTAAACTACAGCAACAAACTTTTTCTTCTGTTGCCACTCGATTATACTGGGACTTCGTGTTGAAGTCAAGAGGATGTCTGCATGAAGGCTGAGCACTAAAAGTCTTGTGATTTACCCTAGTGGAAAGGTTTATATTCTGAAGTGACTAAAGAGCCTGGAAATCAAACTGAAATCTGTGGAATTATAGGTGAAAATTTTAGGAAAACTGCATGCCTCCAAACACCTGAAAAAGCTAACAATCTCAAATTCTGTTTCTTTGACACAGTTTGTCCTTAGATATTTAGACATAAACCCCCTTCCCAAAGTCAGCATGAGGCAAAATTGAGTGGGAACAGATTGAACAGTCAGAAGTATGAAATTTGCTCTGAGATAAAGTATCCTCATAGGAGCACTCCTCCCTTGGGCTATGAGCACTGTAAATTTACCTGGTAATGCCAGCTGACTGGAACAGTCCCTTGGTATTTCTTGTGGAGACCTCCCTTGTTGCTGGAGATCTCTCTTGTGGCTCAGGATCTCAATTTAGGCTTCGTTAAGTGCCCTGACACTAGAAGGATAAGAGCTGATCCATGCTTTGATCAGTGCTGATCAATGTTGGCATTAATCCACAGGCACTTCTAACAAAAAGTTCTATTTTCTCTGATGCTGTTCTGAGTCATTACAGTTAATGGTCTTTCCTGAGAACTGCAGCGGTAGTTATTAAGAAATGAGGCGAGGACTCAGAAATGAACCAGAGGAGAGCTGGCTGGCTGTGCTTTGAAACTTCTGTAGTACTTACGTAGTTACACACATACACAGCCTGCTCTGAGTGAATTTATTTTAAGAAACTCTCCTATGCAGCTTCTTCTCTGTCCTTCCACGTAGAGGGGCTGTTCTGGCCTAGCCCTGCAGCAGATCACACACTGATTGGCTTAACCCCATGGTAGACCAAGGACTTGAGCTTGTCTTCTTCCTGGTCAGGCTTACAGCTGTAAAGGGGTGGGTTTGCTTCATTGTTTCTGCATGTGCTGGACAATTCCCTGCTGTGATTTGGAACAGGGCGTTTATTGTTCCAGATGAGATTGGCTCCTGAGGGAGTTCATTTGCGGATGATACAAAACTTGGAGGAGCTGCTGACTCCCTTGAGAGAGAAGCCCTGCAGAGTGACTTCAAAAAATCAGAGGGCTGGGCAATCACCAACCCTATGAAGTTCAACAAGGAAAAGTGCCGGATTCTGGACCTGGGATGAGGCAACCCTGGATGTATGGACAGAGTGGAGAACGAGATGCTGGAGAGCAACACTGGGCAAAGGGACTTGGGGGTCCTGGTCGATGGCAAGTTGAACATGAGTCAGCAGTGGGGGGCATCAGGCACAGCATTGCCAGCTGGGCAAGGGAGGGATTGTCCTGCTCTGCTCTGCACTGGGGTGGCCTCGCCTCCAGTGCTGGGGACAGTTTGGGGTGCCACAATGTAAGAAGGACATGAAACTATTGGAGAACATCCAAAGGAGGGCCATGAGGATGTTGTCCCCTCCTTTGTTGTGTCTCCTTCCTCAAAAGGAAGCTGGATGAGGAGCAGCCAAGGTAACTGATCTCTGCTCTGTCAGAAGAGTGACCAGTGACTGGACCCGAGGGAATGGCCTGAAGTTGTGATGGAATGTTTAGGCTGGGTATTAGGAAAAGGTTCTTCACTGAAAATGGTGGTTGGGCACTGGAACAGGCTCCCCAATGAAGTGGTCACAGCACCAGCCTGACAGAGTTCAAGAAGCATTTGAACAATGCTCTCAGGCACATGGTGTGACTCTTGGGAGTAGTGCTGTGCAGGGCCAGGAGCTGGACTCAGTGATCCTTGTGGGTCCTTCCAACACAGCACATTCTGTGATTCTGTGATCTGTGTGGCAAATATCAATGTACTTTCCTCAAACGTGGAGCCAGAGGCACTGGAGAAACAGAGAAATGGCTATGATAACTGTGTCCCACTGGAGGGCTCCCCAGCACTTGCAGTAATCCTTCTCTTTAATGGCTATCTCAGTTCTAGGGCTGTCTCTTCCCTGCAGTGCAGTGCATTGCAGAGCTGCTCCCCTGCAGCTGAAGAAATGGGTTTAGAGATGGGGGGTGGGGGTGTGTGTGTGTGCAAGACTCGCTCCTGCACTCCTCTGTGTCTGTTTTTAATCACTGCCCTCAGTATTGCTATCAAGAAAATGATGAACTAAATACACCTCTGAATTTATTATTACTCATATTTTGAATTTTGTGTTGATTCTTGAGTGAGATTGGCTAAATACCTTCACTGTTTCTTAATTGAGTACAGCTTTAGAATGTTAATGGCAATTATTCTGGAATTGTTCCCTATATTGTACTTCAGTTTTTAATAGAAGCTTTCAGTACAATCCAACTACTTAAAAGTACTCTAAGGGGAAAGTAGCTACACTTGAAGTTGGCTGCTTTGCTCTTTCTTGGTCATTTTGCTTTTAATTTCGTTTAAAGTTAAAATCATTGTTCAATTTAATTTATGAACAGTTTTTAATTTTCTGTTGAGATTTCAGGTGGTTGTTGAGTCTTGAGGAGTCAAGTGCTTTAGAAGGTTACTCTGACTAGAAAGCTTAAGTGATTTTACAGAAAAGCGTAGGAAAGTGAGTTAGTGATCTGTTTTGTGTGTAGCACTGCAATACTTTCTACAGTTCTCCGTTTCATCTAAAATGAGTTAGAAGAGGCAGGATGTGTTGGAAAAAAACAGTAATTACAAATGAACTTTTGCAACTCAGCTGCTCTTAAAAGTGTTAATTATTGGCACTTTAATTTCATTACAAATACGTTACTGTCAGGCTGGATTTTATACTAGCTTACCTTGAAATTTAGCTAACGTACTCAGTTACTTTTGAATTCATGATTGTCTTTTTCCTGCATTGGTTGCACAGTGTTTCAAAAGTCTCATATTTTAAGTTGGATGCAAATATTCACTTCTTCAAGAAAGTCTCTAGGTCATCTTTGGTCTTGTCTTTTAGAGATCACATGAGCCTTTTCTTTGTGACTTTTAGATGGTAGACAAGGACTTTTGGGGCTGTTGACTCTAAATCGTGATTCTTTCCCATAGAAGTTCACTAGTATTGTTTGCATGTGTGTATCCAGAAATAAGCTTTCCAATGCATCTTTTAAATCACAGTGACAATTTCTTCTAAGCCATCTTGCTGGTATGTCTTGCTTCTTAATCCACAAAGCAACTTTCTGTAGTCTTTTTCTTTCCCCAGCCCACTGCAAATGCTTATTCTGGGATTTAAAAAGAATTACCCTTTTTAAGTTATTTCTGTATTACTTGAGAGGAGCTTCCAATAATAATTTAAAAAATTATGAGTACAAAGAATTGTTCAGCTGTGAGATAAAATACTACTGGTGAAACTCCCCTATTCAGCCAAGTTCTCAACCAAGGGATATTGTGTGAGTTCATGTGAATGAGTTTTTCTTCATCCTTCCTAATGTCCTACTGGTAATATTTACTTCCAGTTTGTCCTGACGAAGGAAAATATGCCCAGCAAAGTACAGTAAAGCTATCAAAATATTTAATGTTCTTCAGTTAAAGAGGGAGCAGCCTAGAGAACCATTACTATTTATTCTGAGCATGGAGATACTAAGACTGTGTATTAAATAGAAGGCAATTGTAGCACAATGGCTTCTCTGATGAGTATCATCTGAGGAGGTTGGAGCACCTTTTTGGTTTATGTATCCTATGTGCTTTGTAATTTCTCTTTTATCCTAGTAGTCCACTAGAAATGCAACAGCCCATGTTGACTCATTACAGTTGGAGAAGAGTGCCTGTGTTGTCTGGGAACTCTGTTAAAATTCACGTTGCAGTAAATGTTCCAGAATTCTTTTCCATTAGAGACATTGTGGTGTCAGTGAAGTGTAACATACAGAACAATAATGAATAGCCCAGTGCAGTTTGCAGTTTCTAAGCTGCTCAAAATGTTAGGTCTATAAATATATTTTAAAAGACACACCAATAAATATTTAAAAATAATTGCAAATTCTTCAGTGGTGTAGACACATAAATGAAAGAATTTTGCTGAGGCAATTATAGTGTCTCCTGCTGCTCTGCCAAAATTATTAGCACCATACATGAGACCTCCCAGTGTTTGCAGATCTCTGCCAAACTGGAGATTTAAGGTTTAGAACTTGGAGGTGAGGTGAAAGGATGTAAATAACTGCACAGGTTTCAAATCTAACAAGATGACTGTGATGTTCTAATTCTGCTGTGCTTGTCCAAGAGGATTTGCCACTCTATCAAATCGTTGGGATGGCTTGTCCTCGTGAGTACTGCAGGACTATACTTGCAGTAATCAAATTACTCAGGTGAATGTTTCTTAATGTGCTTACTGACTAAAGACATGTACTTTTCAGAGCTTCAACAATTCTGCATATCCCCCCAAGAGTTGGTGTCACTTAATTTACAGAGCAAAGTGGGGAATAAGTCCTTCCATAGGACTTACCATCCTTCCTTAGAAGCTGTCCTTGCTTCATCTTTTGTTTTCTCTAAAAGGCTGAATTTGTTGCCTTTTGTCTCTGAACATTTCACGACACCATTCTGTAGGAGGTCAGTAGGGCATCTTCTTTGAGATCACACAAGCAGTGAACACACAGCCAGAAAATGAACCTGGCATTCCTTGCTGCCAGCTCTGTGTTACATTCTTTTCCCTGCTGGCAAGAGTACCATGAATATATATAAGTAAAGAAATCCTGGTAAGCTATTTAAATCCAATTATCTGTGACTTTTAAGCTTACATATTTCTCTGAAATTAAGCAGGTATTCAGAAATGTGCATTATTTTATAATGCTGTTTGTTCTTTATATGTCTAAATTCCTTATTTTTTATTTTTGAATAAACTTGATTCAGATGTTGATTGTGTCAAGAAACATTTATGTATTTTCTAGTTATGAATCAGATGATGAGAAGAATTTCTCTGCAAAAGTGAAAATATGAATTTTCTCCGACATTTTTCTTCAATGGTTATTAAAATTAGGCAAAACATATATCTGTGTTTATCCATAGTTTATCACTCATCTTTGAATGAGAGAGTGAATTAAAAAATTTTGAGAATTATTATCTTAAGGTCTACCTAGGGAATGCTAGAATCATGCCTCTTTTATATGGAGTTACTTCATGGGTCCTTCTGGTTTCATTCACGTGAGTTACAATACATGAACTGAAGTGTGACCTTATCCAAAGCTTGTGGGTATTTGGATCTCTGTTTACATCTTAGGAGTGTCCATTTTATCTGAAGAAGGTTGTTGTTTCTTCAGAGGACATAGAAATAGATACTCAGATGAGTTCAAAGTGTACTGAATTCAGTCTGTGTGTGCAGGCAGAGTCTGACCATGTGGATACAGATGTCAAAATACTCTTGCTCTTACCCTGTAAGTCTGAGCTGGGAGTGAATGAAAATGACTATGATGGATGAATGGCCATGTTTCTCTGACTAGATTTTGGCTTGTTCACCAACATTTTAGCTCTTAATATGTTCTGATACTGTAAAAAAAAGAATTAAAATTTTTGTTCTTATCAGTGTTTCATCTTATGGGCAGACATGATTAGATCTCCATTTATTTTTTGACATTGTTAAAGCAGAGAGTTAGTCCAACTGTGACTCTATCAGCTGTAAACAATGCTCTTTGCTTTTGGTCAAATTTTAGTCTCCTAGTGTTTTTACTCTGCCTGAACTGAATCACTGTGACAAACAAATCCCTGAAAATAAGAACATATAATGGAAAAGCTGACAAGACCCTTAACAATAGCAGAGCCATAGGCTTTGGTATAAATAACATAATAACAGAGTAGATTTGATTGTCATCCTGGAATTTCTCTCTATTGTTGCATTTTTTGTCCAATTGCCTGCATGACTATTTCACAGCAGTATTTCCTGGCATGTTCCAAAAGCTATGGTTATTCATTGACTGGCTCCTGCCATAACCCAGCAATAAAATGTACGGTGGGATATTAACTGCTCTTCCCTTTAAAACAGAATAATCATAGAAAAACAAAGCTGGCTATGGGATAAAATAGTAGTTAAATCAAGCCTAAACAACTAGTTCTCTTTTTGTGATGTGCTGAGATATTGAGGCTTGTCAGCATAGGGTGCTGGGGCAATGCCTAGGTGTATGCTAATGAGTCTCAGTGTGAAGCTTAAAGAAAAACACAATCTTGCTTTCTTCTCCTCTCAATTCCGTGTCTTATTTGAAATGAAAAGACTTTGGACGAGATGTCCATGGTACAACTCAAAGACGGTCCCCAAACCGGTATCTGAGCTTCTCTGTTGTGGTGGGTTGACCTGGTGGACACCAGGCACCCACCAAGTCATTCTGTCATTCCTGTCCTCAGCAGGACAGGAGAGAAAATAAGATTGAAACAAACTTTGTGAGTTAAGATACAGGCAGTTTACTAAAGCGATAGTAAAGGTCATGCCTGTGCAAGCAAACAAAAAACCCAAAAGGTTTTATTCTTCACTTCCCATCAACAGACGATGTCTGGCCGCTTCCCAGAAAGCAGGGCTTTGGCTCATGTAGGGGTAACTCCAGAGGGCAAACATTGTAAATAACAAATGAATAACAAATAATGAATACCCCCTTCTTCCTCCTCCTCTTTTCTCTTAGCTTTTATATCTGAGCAGACATCCTATTTTACGGAATATCCTTTGATCAGTTTGGGTCAGCTTCCCTGTCTGTGTGCTCTCCCAAGATCTTGCCCACCCCCAGCCTGCTGGTGAGACTATTGGGGAGGCAGTGCTGAGGCTGTGCCAGCCCTGCTCATCAGAAGCCCAACACTGGTGTGCTATAAACACCTTTCCAGCTAGCAATGCAAAGCACAGCACTGCAGGAGCTGCTGTGGGGAAACAAACTCTGCCAGACCCAACACATCGGGCAACCAACACTCCTGAGAGACTTTTCAGAAGGAAACAAACATGCAGAAGGAGAGGGAAGTTGTTTTGCTTTTAGCTGTTGGTTTCTGGCCTATGAAAAGCCTCTCCTTAGTTCTCTACTTCTTTCTCTCCAGACCAAGGGCTCTGAGCTTTTTCTTTTTGTCTCAGATGCTTGAGATTAGGGAAGTATAGTGCTTTGGTTGTGGCTTTTCTTTTTAAATATTTGTAGTAGTTCCATGGCTATTGCCTTTCTTCTAGTTGGAAATATGTTAAATTAAAGCACTCAGGAAAAGTCCAGTCCTATGTAATTAACTCATGACTATTAAGATCAGTGTCCCTATGGAACAGCATGGAAGTTCCTACTGTCCTTCAAAAGAGAGTAGATCTCTGTTTTGCCCCAGCCTTAAATAAGGATAGCAATGCTGAATAAAGATACAAGATTTTACTCATGGGGCCCACTTTAGGTATTGTACCCAGCTAAGGATCGAGGAATAATTCAGAAATAATTTTACTGACAAGCTTGTAGGGTAAAGTTCAGGTAAATGCTTTGTGCTACTACTGCAACACAGCCGCAGAAGTCAGTTTGAAACCTATTGTGCTAAGATAATTCCTAATTTTTGTTTGTATGCCATAGGCTAAATGACTGCATTTTGTTATCTGATAAGTAATGAGCTCTTCAGTCCTTTGTGGGATCTGTGGAGGGAAAATCTCAGATCCCTGGAGATAGGGATGGGAGAGGAGGAAAAGAAGACAATTCCTAGACTGGATTCTCTCCATTTCTTCTTTCCTTTATTCATGTTCTCAAAATTACCCTGCTAATAAATTGGAAGGATTAAGATTCCAGACTCGAGGAGATTCAGGTCATACTGAAATGTATTAAATGTAGACTGATTAATAGAATTTTCTGTTTTCAATAACATGCTCTCATACTTCACCTGTCCTTGACTGAGTAAGATACAAAAAAGCCCCATCTGCAGTTGTTGTGAGGTTACAATTCAATAGATAATCCAATTATATGCCTTTCTGAAGCTAGGTCAGGATCACACACACAATTGTATTGATTACATTTTAATGCCAGCACTGTCATGGCAGCAGAAGGGCAAAACACCAATCAGCTGCCACGGAGCAGGTGGATTGCCACGGGACATATTGAAGTGCTGTGAAGAAACTTTGGGCAGTTTCAGTAGCTGCTGAGTTATTTGTGATACCCCTGAAAGGGAGCACCTTAATCACTACCTAAACTTGTCGACGCTATGGTTAGCTTTTCTCTGTACTGGTGCCTTGTTCTGAAGCTTTGCGTTTTATTGGGTTCTGATCAATGTTGTCATTGCTCATGTTGGGAGAGTCCCAAAGGTTGAGAAGCAATGAAAAACCTCAATCCTTTATATTAAAGCTGCAGTGAAATTTCAGCATTGAAGTGCAAGCTTGTAATCCATTAATCTTCTGCCTGATGTGAAAGGGTGTGTTGTTTTGGCCAGTGCTTAAATTCCAAAATTGCCCTGAAGTCTCTTATTCTTGGATTCTTGGTTTTCATGCTGATGCCTATCACTTGCCAAAGATGAGTAGATTCCTGGCACTTAACTTTCTGTTTATGTTTCCCTTTTTAAAATGTTGCAGAACAGAAGCAGAAGGTGTTAATGATGTGAAAGAATTCACAGTTAACCTGAAAATCACTCCTCCCTTTGATGGGAATCATATTTGCCTCTCCCACAAATTGCCTTAGCTATTGGGCAATAGTCCCTCTGAACAGACAATATTTCCTCTCCTACTGTTGAAGGCTTGCTGATGTGCAGGAAAAACATCAGGCTCTTCTAACCTATCTGTCTGTTCCTCTTACTTCAACCTCCCACCTCAAATCACATCTCCTCTTTTTTTTCTAATGCTTTTTGTCACTCAGTTTTGTGTTCTACCCTCCAAATGACACCATGCACTTCAGAACATTATGTGAGCAGAGTGCCAAGGAAAGAGCCATGGCTGGAAACAATGATTCTCAGGCTGTAATTCTGGGAGTATCAAAGGTCTCTAAAGGCTTTTTTGAACTTATGTGAACAAGATGTCGTAAGAATTGGAAAAGAATAAAAATAGTGACTGAGAATGCTTGGAAGGAACTCTATGATTTTCTCTGATTAAGATGTCCGTAGAATGAAATGTTGGCAGATTTACTGGGCTGAAATCAAAGCTATGTTCCCTTATGCCTTCTTTTCTGGAAGTGCAGGGTCATGATGTACATTGTCAGAAGCTATCATCTGTGGTCTAACAAAGAATGTAGCTCCTCCATGGATGTCATAATCTATCCATGATAATCTGGAAAAGAATGTTAAAACAAGGAATGCTCCAGATAAATTTCGTTAGCTGCCTGTGGAAATGGCAGTGCTATATACTGGTTTAGTGCAAATTCATAGAAAACTACAGTATTTTAACACTTCCTTTGTGATGATGAAAGTGATTTAGTATTTTTTCTGGGAAACAATTAGAGTTTTATTGCTTTAATAGTTAAAGGTTCACTTTTAACTTTGAGAAGTTTGCTCGTAACTCATAATTCATGGAATTCATGATAGATTCTTTCCATAAAGGAAGATGAAATTATACTTATATGAAGCACAGAGAACCTTGTATGCATACATGCATACACACACACACACAGATTTGGAAGTGTGCATATATGTGTTTGTATATATCTATGCACACAGAGAAGTGTATATTTTATAAATATTTCTCCATGTTTCTGTATATACACATATGTTCATACACCCATACTCTTACATATAAAAAAGTGTATTTTCCCATTTCATGCTATGGTCAAATTCATCCTGAAAAAATATTTTGCAAGTCTTTTAATGAGATAAATTTAAATTTGTTGAAATTGAAGCTGTAAAAACTTAAAACAGAAATGAGAACTTATTTAGAATTTGAGAAGTGGCACTATTTTGATAATGCTCAAGAGACTTGACCTTTTTCACCTCAAAGAGATATTTTAACATTTACTGTACATATTAGCAATACAGCATTTGTTAAACTTATATTTGAGGAGTATTTGTGAATTGTTTTGATTTAATCCTAAAATTCCATTATGAAATTATTTTCCTTAATTTTGACTTTTAGTAACTAAAAAAGTCTTATTCTCTATTATTGCTTTTTCTACCTATAGTAGATTGTGAAAGATCTTTTGGAATTATAAACTATTCAGGATCAAGAACCTAGTATGTATTTGATGAATTTCATGTAATGGACTTGAAGAATGGTTTCCTAGAAGGGCTCAGATGATGAAATAAGGAGCCTTTATCTCTCCTTCCTATTTAATACTATATAGTATGATACATGCTCAGAAAAGTAATTTTTTTGGGAAAAAAAAGAAAAAAAAGTAGAGATTGAGCACTAATAATTTCTGCTCATGGTGCATCTCTCTTTCCATTCAAAGCTAAATGGCCTCATTTTCTTGAGTATTCATCATGAATGGTTCAGCTGGCTGTGGCTATGAAATCCCCCTCTGCCTGGTTGCTTTGCAGCATGAAGTTGGGTTATTATCTGTCTAATGTATTCAATCTCATGGGTTAAGGTGAGAGAAAGACAGGGGCTATGAAGTTAATCACTGCAATCTCCTCCAGAGAAATGGCCTGAGAAGTGGTGGGCTCTGCTACGTCTGAAAACAGAAACAAATCTATGTGCTGAGATTAAATGTGAAAGGGTTCAAAAAACCAAGGCTGTTTGCCAGAGAAAGTCCTGATTACAGCAAAGGGGATCCAGATAAAGACCTTTTGTTACCCTCTGCTGTGGCTGTCAGCTGTCTTTAATATCATCACTTGAAGGTAATCACTTAGAGTCTCAAAGATTAAAGTAAAAATCTTACATCAAAATCCAGCAGCTTTACTGAGAAATCAATTGGAAAGCAGAACTCCTAGGCAGTGAATTCACTAAAACCGAGCTGCAGTAGTCTTTATTGCCTGCCTGCAGGTTCAGACTAGCCTTGTGTTTTGAGGCAAATCAAGTTCTATTTGGGAAGGCCAGCATACTCTTTCTGGGAGAAAATGCTGTTCTTGTCTATTCCACCATTTGGATGTAAAGAAGTAGCTCCAGGTAAAACAACCAATTACTCATCTGCTTCAGTTTAGTTTTACCAAACTGCTCAGTTTAGTTTAGTTTTCAGTTTAGTTTAGATTAATTTACATGAAGTTCACAAGAGAATGCTTAATGATTATTCCAGATTTTCAAGATAAATTCTATTAAAAAGTGAGAAGATTATGATCTACTACAGACAGTTTCTCTGCCAATTTTTCTGTGGCTAATGCAAATATTTAAACCTCATGGTTGTGGGGTAAAGCATCTGTACTTAGCCCTCAGTGGGGAAATTGCCTCTTTGCATTAGATATTTTAATACATGCTTTGGAGACACTGTCTCATCTGTCTCAGAGGATTGGTAACATTAATTCTTTGCGTGCAGACAAATCAAAACTTGTTTTTTAACTTGCTGATATGGGTTACTATATTATGTTAGGCTTCAGGCTTTTTTTAAAAAAATAATTGAGTATATGTCACCTGCACAAGGGGAATTTATATAAGAATTAGGAAATATTGTCCTTTACTTTATAATTTTGTGCAACTGTCCACAGGGCTAATAGGACTCATCGTGGAATGCAGGTGGAAGAGTATTCTGGCGTAAAATTTATTATGAGATATTTAAAGGGAATTGTTACGATGTGTGAGGTTTACACATGGATTGGGGTGGACTGCTGTGGGGAAAATAGAAGAAGGGTTTAAAGGACCTCATTGAGTATATTCAATTTGCTTGTCAACAGTTGTCTGACAGAACCTTCTGCTTGATTAGCACAGTTTGCCATATCTTCTTATGAAGCCCTGTTTTTACTGTCTGTGTGAATGAATTCTCTCCATCCTGAGTGTGCGTGTGCATGAACATGAATGAATTTAAAACTGGACTAGCCAGCGAGTAGGAAAAGAGATCTTAGTGCCAGCAGCTGGGGTGAAACCATGAGCCTCCGCAGGCTCATGGGTCTATGTCTCCAAAGCTGGGGAGACCAGAGGACCAGGGACCAGCTACTGCATGGATTGAGTTTCTAGACCAGCTGCTGCAGGGATCAATATTGCACATGTGCATATTTTTAACTGCATATAGGATCACCTGTGGTGTTCTACTGACAGCCTTCAACCTCTGTCAGCTGGAGAGGAGGAAAAGGGTTCATGCTGCCTGTTTGTGTGGGTGTTGTGTGTTTCCTGCCTGTGCTGGTCTGGGCGTTGTGTGTGAACATGGATATATCTCTCTCTGTTCACTGCATAAGATGCTTTTATGCTTACTGGGAATGACTGCTGAACCTCACTGCTGGCTAGAGATGGGCACACAGAGTGCAGCAAGCTTGCATCTGTCAGGCTGTGGGGTTTGGCAGCTTCTGAGACAGAACTCCAGTCTGAGCAAGCAAAACCCTTTTTTAATTAAAAAAAGAAAAAGCTTATGCACTTACATCTATTACTGCCAAGCAGGTTTAAACCTCCTGCTTGTAGATGTTGGTTTGTTCATATATGCACTAACATTTTTCTCTAATCTTTAGAGACTTTCCTTAAGACTGCTTCACAAGCTATTTTCATAGAATAAGCAGACTTTGAAAAGAGCTGACAAGCAGAAGAATCACAAGTCATAAACCATAAAGAATAGGGGGACTCACTTTATTAAGCTGCCTTTTTTTTAAACAGTAGAAAAAAGCAACACTTCTGCTTCTTTATGTTCGATATTATAGCAATGATTACTTTGCTATTAAAAGTTGTTACTGCAGCTGGGGAAATGACTAGCATAGGTTCAGTTTTTTGGGAGGGTTTGGGGATAGGGTGGGAGGCTGAACGCTAAACTGTAGGATTTAGTTTACATGTTTCCTGGGGCTAGAGGCACTTCATGTTCCCATGAAACAGAAAAAAAAGTTAAATTGCTTTTCCTTTTGAAGTACAGTTGTACTTCTCTTGCTTTACCTTCACCCAGACACTGACATTGCCGGGCACAGAGAGAAGATACCTGATCCAAGCACTGCTGAAGACAATGCCTCTTCTCAGCTTAGTGGGCAGATTTATCTGGCCCTTGTAGAGAGGAAGAAGAAACTTGCTGTGTTCACAGTGCAGAGGATCCTGTTAGCAGTGTCTTTTTATTTAGTGTGTTGCTGTAGAAATACACTGCAGGTGATACAAATTTGTATAATTTTAGAGCTCTTCTAAATCTTATGCACAATGCTTCTACTCATGGTATCTGGTCTATGAGGTGCTTGCTGGCTGATCTAGTTTATCAAGCAAAAAAAAAAAAGAATGAGGAAAAATATGGTGTTAAAGAAGGCTTTGCTAAATGATACAGAGCCAAAGGAGAAGAGTCTTCATATGAGCAGGATCTCCTGGAGCTCCTGGTACTGCTGTCTTTTCAGCACTGCTGTGCCCAGCCCTGTCGAATGCCTTACCTTGGTCCCCTCCAGAATGCCATTGTTGTGTGCTATGGTTTTAGCTTTTGGCTGATTCTTTGAGGCACCCAGAGGAATATGCCTTTTCCCTTTTGTACAATCACTGGTCTGAAGGCAACATTCTTTCCAAATGTAATCTCTCTGTGTAGGACTAATTACTCTGCATGAGAAGTCAAAAACATAGTGTCTCACTTTCTCATTCCTGCAGCACACTGGTTCCCACCACTTCAAGGAGCAGAAATGTCTATAATGGTTCATGTAAATGTGACAGGTCCTGGGCCAACACAGCCCACCACTTGCTGAAGTTGGTTAGGCTGGCAAGTATGATACCGTGCTCTGGGCTTCACAGTCTGTGTACTTAACCACCTCTGCTGAGAGATTTTCCTCTTCCTTCAGCGTTGCATGTTTCTAATCACAGCTTTATTGCCTGACATTTTCCTGCCCATAAAATTAGCTAGGAAGTCATAGTCTTCTTTTAGTAAGCTCCCAGTTTCTCTTATACTAGGCTCACCAGACTCTTTTTTTTTTTATTTTTTAGTCTTTTTGGCAGTGGTCTATTCTTTTTCCTCCACTACCTCCTCTAGTTTTCTTACTTTTGAAGTCGAATTAGATGGTTTCCTAGGCCATTGCACTTTTCTGCATTGAGGGGAAACTGGTTGTATCTGATACTAGAGGTGGACGAGGTTCTTAGGCCTTATATATTTTTCTCACCCAGGAAGTTCCATAAAACATCCCTTCAGCAGCTTCTAAGTGGAAAGGGTCAAGTTTTCCATGATGATAGACAATGTAAAGTCTATTTTAAGATCTTAGAAACTCTGATAAAGCTTTCTCAGTGATTATAGTGAATTTTATGGTTTTAAACATTAAAATTGAAATCATAGCACATAGAAAGTTTTTTCTGGAATTGTTCTATTTGTTGAAGTAATAAAAAGCTAAATCCCACATTTTTATAATAGAAAGTGTTGCAAAACTGAATCTTCTGAGCTGTTACAGTTTTGAAGGAACTGTAATTCCATATCTGTTTAATTCTCAGCTGGATTCAAAATTCCTCAATGAGGTAAGTTCTCTGAGGGGCAGGTAGCTGTTACTCAATTAAATTGTCAAGGGAAGACGTGTTGTAACAAATGGGAAAGAAAACGAAAACCAAAACAAACCCAAATCACCCACAGTTGCCGCAAAGGACATCTGTCTTTGAATGGGAGAAAAAGTTGCTAATTTGAGACACAAGCTTACTTATGATCATTTAGGTAATTACATTAAATTATGGTTAATGTAAGTAATTATAGTTATTTAGTTATGACATAATTCAGCGCAGTTAGACTCAGCCGTAAGATGAGTTTGGTGTCTTGCCCGCAGAGAGGGAATACACTCACAGCAAGAGTTGTCTACATCTCCTGTGGGCCACTGCATCCAAATCTGGCACAGAGTCTCTGGTGCTATTCACACAGTTAGGAAGTTTATGGAATGACAAGTGATTGAAATATAAAAAGCTATGTACCTTGCCTTCTAGCCAGTGAAGGTTTGTCCTGGGAGTACTTTTTCTAACATTATGTGTGACGGCATTTAAAATTCGTATGTGCTACTCTGCTTTTTATTCTTTCCTCCAGACTATTATTCCACAGCCTAATACTTCCCCTTATCAGGATAGTTTTTCTAATAACCATTCAATGTTTTCATTTTCAATAACATAATTATATGGGGTTTTTTTCTAATTATAGCTACTATTTTTCTTATCTGAACTAAACAGAGAGGATTATTTTCTCCTTATTTCTGTGACGTGATGCCTCAATCAGAATTGCATTGCCTTTTTTGTTTCCCTGTCATATTACATAGTAATTTAATTTATTCCAAATTAAAAGATTCAGGTCTCTTTTGGGATCAGTGCCTTTCAGGTTCTTCTCACCCAGAGGCTAATAGTTAAATTATTTTTCCCAGATGTATTAAAATCTAATCCTACAGAGAGACTTACATAACTGCTTGTTTTTATTCTGAGTATTCTTATTGAAGCAGATAGGACTACTCAGAGTGCATAAGAACGTACTTGCGATATTAGGCTTTTATTACAATGAATCTTGATTAAAAGTTAAAATGATATCATATCAGCTTCTAAGTATCTTAATGCTTTGATGAACAGGTGTTCATATTTTGTCTTAAATATGTTATATCAATAATTTCTGAATAAAACCAAAATTAATTAGTTTAATTTACTATGTATTGCTTTAGTCTAAGAATGTTTTATATCTCTCAAGTAATTTTTATTTTTCTGAAATGAGAATGTAAATTTAGAGTTCTAACAAAAATTCTGCTTGTTTTGTTTAAGGAAGTTAAAATAATTTTTTCCTTCTTCATGCATTATTTAAAGCAGCCAGATGCTTTGGGTATTCTGCTTGCCTTTGGAAGGAAACTAACATTTCCAATTTAGGTTTATAATTTAAACTGAAATATCTAGGTCTCTCATAGTTAGTATACTTTATTGCTTTCTGTCTGATTAAACACATTAGACTGAATTATCTTTACAACTCCCCAGTTTTGGTTTCTCTAATGTTCTAGACTACTTTTTTGAGATGTATTTTCTTCTGTGTCTCTAAGAACTGTCATTTCTCAGCAGCTTGGAAAAGTTTAGTATTTTAGCCCCATTTCTTTTTTAATTCTTTTCTTGCTAAAACCTTTTGATATGCACTGGCTCATCCACAGTTTTTGGATTCAAACCAGGATTTATTATCTGTGGCCTGTGTTACATGACAGAATCAAATTTGTTCTAGCAATGGTGTCCCTCTTCTCTAAATCTCAGAGTTTATGTAAAATTCTGATTTATAAGAAAGTGTGTCTGCTTGAACCCTGATTCTACAATTCATCCTTGCTTTGCAAATCTCTAAAATGTTTGTATAGTAGAATGTATGCTGAATAGACAAGGATGAAAGGATTTGTTTGTGTTTTGTTGTGCTACTTTATAAGAAAGAATAGCTGAAGATTAACAAATAAGGGAATCCCTTGGAAATTTTGATAGTTCTTTGGAATGTCTCAGCTTTTACATGTTGAAACACTTTGGATGACCAGGTGAAGAATGTGACAACAGGAAATTGAACAAGTTAGAGATCTGGTCCTGAATCCAAGGATTTTATCTCCACTAAGATTATAAAAAGTCAGTGCAAGAGATACGGATTAAATCTCTTTCTGCTGACCCGTTTGCTGGATTTTTCATTCTACCAACTCTGCCTATGGAATATCACAAATTTTTCATCTTCTTGATGGTATTCTCTTTGGAATACCTCAATCAAATGAGACTTTTCTTTCAGACGTTCATGTTTTTCCACCCTGCTTATCTGGGTTCACTCTAGGAAGTCAGGGTACCAGGCAAGACCAGGTCTTACCTGCAGTCTGGTGAGGGTGTTTATGACTGTGACAAGAAAGACAAAATGTATCCCTACTGTGTCAGTGTGAGTATCTGCTAACCAACAGTAGCCTAAGGAAGAGTACATGAAGAAATACAGAATTTTGTATTTTCTAGAATATTCTAGACAGATGGACTTATGGATTGAGGGGTGTCTTTGCATTTAAGAGCTCTTGGTGATTTTTTTTCCTGTGATGATGTCCTCTTAGTCTTGAGCCTAACCAGACTTTTGGCATTGGTGGCCCTCAGTAGCAACAAATTCTACACCATGGGGTCAAACAGAGGAGATAAAGGAAGGTGGTTTATTTCTTCTGACACTTCCAGTCTAAACTAGCTCTTCTATTTCTTGACAGACCTCTTGGTTTCCTCTCTAGGAAGTTAGCTCAGTTCTACTGCTACAGTCTTTGTTATAAATACTCCCACACTCTCATTTTCTCATGGACTATGCACACAGAATTTGCCATGTTTTGGTGGCCAGCATTCAGTTTCAATCAGCTCTGTCTGTCCAGACCTTTTTGTATCAGATTGCAAATCTTGGTCTATCAGCTGCTGGACGAATTCTCCTGGGTAGCTGAAGGAGAAAGAAGCCAGCTTCTGGCCCTGCCCTGTTAGGGACCTCTGTCACTATGGTTCAAAGGCAGTTGCTTTCTTCCCACTGCAAAACTGTCTCTGGGAGCAGTCAGACTGAAAGCAGAATTTTCTTTTTAATATTTAAAAATAACAATGTATGGGTGTTTTAGGCCAGAGTGGCTTGGACTGAGCTGACCAATTTCAGACAGTTAATCTAGGACCATTCTCACTGGCCTTTCCCTGGTCAGCAGAGTTAGTTAATCTGCCCAAAGGAAATCTGGACCTCTTCTATTTAGGCTCCTCTTCCAAATAATTCTGTAGATGCTTGCCTTTTCCTACTGACTATAAAGAGAGTGTGAGGAAACTGGAAAACTAACTTGAACATTAAAATTAGTTAAGTAAAATTAGACATAAGTGTAGGCAAAGGAGAACATGAGATCTTGAGCATGGCAGAGTATGGGGAGCTTTCAAATGCGTTAATTACTGATCTAGGTTGCTAGTTATGGGATCTAAGCCCAGCAGTACAGTCATGACTAAAGCTGGCTCTGAGCTTTTTGTGTAGTAGCTCATGACATGATGTCTGAAGTCCTTAATCTGGTTGTGCTATGTGGTCCAGAAGGGGATCTGTCCTTAGCATACATTTGAAATATTTTAATCATGTATAACTTTGTTCTCTGCTCCAAGCAAAACATCATGTGCTCTTCTTTACTGCACTTGTAGGATAAAAACGTCTTTGAAAGCAGAGCCCTCCTTGTTTGCTGCTGTCATACCTTGATATTCTAATCTCAATTCTGCCTCATTTATCCTTTTAATAATTCATTATAATGTAATATATAGGTGGTAGCAAAAAAGTGAGATCATAGCACAATGACAATTTAGAAAGTTAAAGTTTAATTACTATTCATTCATTGTACATTAAGTCTACTGAAAGAGCAGTATACTGGATTGATTGTTCTCTATTAATCTGTGTAGGAGAAAAAGTTTAGGAAAGCACATTTGAGCCTTGTTCTGACTTTCAACATCACACCATAAATTAGCTGTACTGTGTGATGCTGCAGATGGTATATGTGCTATTTTTATTGTCACAGTTTTTTGCTCTTTAGCTTTAGTTTTCTTATTGCCCTTTATAATCACTGGGCAAATGAAAAAGTGAAACACTCAAGCCCACAGAGAGAACTTTTTAATGGGATATATTTTTACAAGGATGAGCTGATCAAAGGCACTGAGAAATGAAACTTTGAAATGCGGTGCACATCTCAAATCAAGAAGGCAATAATTCTGCAGTTGCCTAGTGATGTTGGCAGGAGAAGAAAAGCAACTTATTTCTTTGTTAATTATACCTTTTCTCTAAATAGCTAAAAAGTTGATACTGTTAATCTATGAGTGTCCCAGTGAAAAAGCTCTCTGTCAAGAGAGAGAATAGTTGAAAAATATACAAGAATTGCCTTGTAATTCTGTGATATAAGAAAATGTATTACAGAAACAGCAATATATGCATTATTTCAATTTCTGTATAAAGTTATGCAAAACATTATTTTTTGTTTTAAGGTCTCTGCACCTTCTACTCATTGCTGTCCTCCACACCTTCTACTTATTGTTATTGCTGTACTACTGCTATTTGGTGTTTCTGGTCACTGCTATGGCCAGCTGAAAAGCTTCCTGATGGAAAAGGGAGTGCTGGTGACAGCCAGGTGAACATGAGCCAACGTGTGCCCAGGAGGACAGGAGAGCCAATGGCATCCTGGCCTGTATCAGCAATACTGTGGCCAGCAGGATGAGGGCAGAGATTTTCCCTCTCTACTGGTCAGTGGTGATGCTGCACTTGCTTCCTGCGTCCAGTTCAGCTCACTGCAAGGACACTGAGGTGCTGGAGTGAGTCTAGACACAGGCTACAAAGCTGAAGGGTTTGGAGCACAAATCTTCTGAGGAGAGACTGAGGGAGCTGGGGGTGGTTAGTGCTGGAGAAAAGGGAGCTCAGGGGAGGTCTTACCTGTTTTGGGAAGAAAAAGCACTACACTTGGTTTGTGTAAAATACAGAAAGACTGTGTCCACTCCTTTAAGGATTGGGTTAAGGATTTTTGCAATGGATAAAAAGAGACAGAAAGAAAAAGTCAGCTACTGGGGCCAGTGGGGTCTCACCACAAGGTAGCCAATGGGGATTTCAAATTTTACCCACTGGGGTGGGAATGATGTGTGTCCTGAAAAACAGATAGGGGGTACAGGTGAGTGAGGAGCTCAGTGCCAGTGACTGGATCAGGACTGCAGACCACAGCCTTTGTGCTGAGTGTTGGCTTCCTGGGGGCGAGTGTCTGTACCTGCCCCAAACAGTGTGTCTGGAGGTGTGTATGTACTTCCTCATAAACCCCAAGCTCGACTTGCTGGAGAGCAAAGGGGCCTTGGGTCTGGGCAGAGGTATCAGGTAGGTGGAGGGTCTGTTCTGGTATTTGGGGGGAGCTGCCATTGTGGGATGCTTGTGGGACAAGTGCGTGAGTTCTGCATGTGTGCAGTGAGCACCCAGAGGGGCCAGCCTGTGAGTCAGGGACCCGTGGGATGGATAAGGGGGGACAGGATCTGGGCAGGGGTATTGGGCAGGCAGAAGGACCCTGTGGGTACTCAGGGGATCTGCCAGTGTGTGTGTGCTTGGGAACCTGGGCAGTGTGGGGTGTGTGCTGCACGTGACCTTCTGCCTCTGCCTGCCCAAGAGGAGGAGGGGACATGTCCCTGTGTCTGGTGTGAGTGCTGAACGTGGGGGCTGCTGGAGGCTGTGCCTTGTCTGTGGCTCTCTGTGTGACTGGCTGTGTCTGTGTCTTCTGTCCAGATTGTGTGCTCAGCTTCACTGCTGGCTGAACCTGCAAAGGGGGACAGCAGAAACCAGTCTTTAGCCTGGAAGACCCCAGGTCTCTGGGATACTGGGCTGGGCTCCAGCAGCCAGACAGGAGGCGTCTTAAGCCAGGGTGGCTGGAGGAGGTTAACTTCCATTAATATTACAAGACTGGCCCTTGTGTTTGTATAGGCTAAGCCAAATGTGTTGAGTGCAAATAGGCAGAAGTTGTATCAAGACTTCTGCATTTCCTCTCGCCTCCTACTTCAGGTTTTGAGCAGGAGGAAAATTAAGATGGTCTTTCTCCTTCTCAGCCAGGTCTCCTCTTCTGGACTGAGCAGCAACAAAAATAGGAGCTGAGGTTTGGGCCAACTTTGTTTCTGTCTGATCATTATGTCCCTTTACACAGGATCTTCCATAGGTTTTTTTACTAGGACATTGAATCACGTTAGATCTCACAGGAAAAATGGCTGTAAGCATGTAACGTGGTAGTTTCTTCCTGTGATGCTGGAACTGTGTTGTTTCCACTTCTCTTACTTTTCTAACTGTGATGAGCCATCCTCTGTCATGCTGTCCTTGGTGAGTGTCTACTGCACAGTGTTCCTCAGCTTTTAATGAAAATGAATGTATAGCTAACCTGAGAGGTACCTGTCAGGCTCTAATACCTTTTTTTTTTGTTTACATCAATTTATTGATACTGGCCTTGGGTCTTTTTGATTCATCTGAGTCTGCCTCAGCAGACAGATTGACCATTTGAGCACATTCACTCCAAAAGTGACCTCATCACCTGGGAAATCTTGAGGTGCAATCAGTGCTGGAAATGGCAGGGGGGGATGGTGGAAAGAGCTCTGCAAGTCCCATGAAAAATGGTAACAAGGCTGCATAAACAACCTCCCAGAAGCAGAAGGAAGAGTGCTCTTATTTTCCAATAGAGATGAGTTAAAGACTGTCTGGAATTACTATTCATGATCTTCATCTCTGGGGTGGTCAGTGTGGTCTGACTGGTTGGCCTTGCAGCATTCACAGAGAACGTCTGGGAAAGCACTTTGTGGGCTGGTTTTGATCTGCTGTCCACACTTCTGTCACCCCTGCGCTGCTACTTTAGGAGTAGGAATTATTGTCGCAGCTAAGGCTACTGTGAGGAATGGATCTGCAAAACATTAGCTTGAAGAACTAAGTTTCTTTTTCATCTCTGAACATCCTATTGCTGCTAGAGACACATTTCTGTTGTCTCTTGCCTTGCACACACTTTAGAACACCAGACATTTTTCCAAGAAACGGTATGAAGGGCTGTGTTTTCTTTTTTTTAAGCTTTGCTTTTCATAAAATTAAGTATCATCTCCTTAAACTGCTTTATATCCAGCACCTGAGTGAGAATATGCTGCAGCTGAAAATCTGAAAAAGGTCGTTTAGCTGAAACATTTGTTGATAAGTGTTTAGGGTTTTTTTTTGTGGTACTTAATACTCAATATATAACAAACAAGATGCCACCTTATCATATGAAACTGCCAGAAGTGAAAATGCATAGAGAAATAAGAAACAGAGCAGAAATAAGAAACAGTAAGTGAATCAGCCTTTGTCACTCAGTAAATTAATTGTTAAGATCTTTTTCAGACGGCTCAAGGTGTATGTTCTTTGTTTCCTTCAGGATGATTCAAGGAAATTATTTTCTTCAAAACAACATTTATAATTGCCCCTTAACTGAAAGATACTTACAGTATCCTAAATTGTTCTCTGAAAAGAAAAAACAGGGAGAAAAAGAAGAGAATTATTATAGGAGAGCAAGCAACTAAGAAGCCTTTGGCTTTGTGTCAATGAGAAGGGATTAAACTTGCATCCAGGAATTAACACATTGATGGGGCACATTGTACCACCGAATCCTAAAGAATGTATTTATAGTACAGAAAAAAAAATCCTGTTAAAATTCCCAGTGATCTGCACATTAAGGCAACAACATTTATGCATTTTCTCCTGTTCTAGCAGAGAATGCTGCATGAGTTGCTTCATTAGTATGCATTGTTGTACAAACTGATTCCCTTGTGTAGCTGCAGACTGTCACTGGCAGCCACAGGAGGTCTGGGAAATTATACAAGTATGGATCACAGAATGATTTTTAATTAAATGTGGCAAGTAAAAAGAAATCTAAGTTTCTTTTGGAAGTAATATAATTCTATTGATATTGCAATGACACTTTAATTCAATTTTCAAAATATTCTGTCTAGTAATTAATATATTCAATCTGCTGAAATATCTATTAGAGCAATGTAGATATATTTAGTTCTATCTTAATTTTTATTTTTAGAGGTTCTTTTTCCTACAAACCAAAAAGCCTTTGATTTCACAATATTTGTGGTACTTCTAGATGAACTTTCTTGAGAACTGCATGTCCTGTTCATGCCTGTATCTATTTATTCTGCTTCTAAAATCATCCTTCCTGAGTTAGTCTTTTGATTCATTCCTGTGGCAGTTGTTTCTGAGAATTTGTTAACAAATATGAATATGAGTCATCTAGAAAAGAACAAGAATCCGTATGGCATGTAAAATTTTGAGTAACAATTCTTGAAGGCATATTTTAGCACTTTATGCTGTTCTGATGTGCTTACTGTTACATTTAATCAGCATTTCAGAACTTTTCTAACCTAAGCTTGGGTGAAGTTCATGTTGCAAACTCCTGCTCTTAGGACTTTTGTTCAGGTATGCACACATTAAGTGTGTAAATATGTATATATTTATCTACACATAAATATGCATATATATATATGCGTGTGTGTATCTGTGTATCTTTAGTGAAGGGAAAGAATTTTAAAGGACTGCCTTATTCCTATTCAAATTCACTATGGAACTTTTCTTTTGTCATTATGTTTCAGCAGGAGAACCCATAAGGTCTCAGAGTGACTTCTTTGCAATTTAAAATGAATCACACACCTTTAAGAGCTGAGGTATAATCATACCTTTGACTTTTCTGCTTTCATCGCATTGATTTTCCAGATAGAAATTGATTATGTAAATCAAGTATTTCAGCTTATTAGTTCATATCAGTATTTTTCTTTAATTACTCCTTGCAGAATTTAAATGAACATTTTATGAGTCGGCAGTGAGAACAGTACCTTCATCATCCTTAATTTTCCACACAATCAGCGTTGCTGAAACACAGTAATGCACCGCTTCCTATGACTAATTTTCCATATGGAAATGTGTCCTACTGTGGTCGTGCATCTGCACTCTACGACAGATAAAACCAATGTCAAGAATTCCACTGCAATGTGTTCTGTCAATTGGTATCTGTCAATCTGTCAGCTGAAACTTGAAACATGACTGAATGTGCTCCGTGGTGTGGATCTGTAAAACACATTAGCAATAGTTTACATTCAGTATTTGCAGCATTCTCAGTCATTACAGTGTGCATTGTTGAATGCATATTGAGAATAATGTGTTATGCTCAGCCAACTTTTAACATACTGGTTGACACTTCACCCACTCCAAAACACTTTCTAAAAGCTTCTGCCTTTTCTTCCTTTGACACAACGTAAAATACAAAATGCCACAACCTATCTTCGCAAAATGTTACAGGTTTGATTTAGGGTCTCAAAAGCTACACAGTCTTTGTGTCCTCAGGGGGTTTGTAATAAGGATACCCAGCCTTTAGCTGGAGGTTGTCACCTTAATTTATTACCATGTGAAGACGGCATGGTAGTTTATGCAAATTGAGCTGATGGCTTCAGTCCTGCTCCCAGGGGACAGATACCCTCATCATAAAACTGCTTCAAGAGTTGTTACTGGGTGTGTTTGATGAACTTCTTGCATGAACAGAGTGTAGAATAGAGATGTTCTATGAGCAGTTCTGAAAGTGAATGGCTTCAACACCCTTCTGGAAGTGATCCCATCAAAATGGATTTGAGACACAATTAAAAAAAACATGGGAAGCGTTCATTCCCCTGTACTTGTCTGACCCCCTTGGCGGGGATAGGCATTTTGTTTTCTGCAGCTGACAATCCACACTTTTAAGTACATGTATTTTGATAAGAAAAAGAAGACACTGACAACGTGCTCAAGTGCTTAGATGCTCATTGTCTGTGTTTCTCAGCCCTTTGGACTCCCTCAGCCACCTTTGTCCAGGTCAAATCTGCTTTTGGGAAGGTGGGGAGCCAGGCTAACCCTGAGCAGAAGGCATATGATCTCTCTGTTGCATACATCTGTGTGACCAGAAATCAAACTGTAGGTTAAAAACAAAGAGCCACTGGCACTTCAGTGACACTCTAAATGCAACTTTCCTATTTCTCTGTAATGTTTTACAGAGGCTGCAGCTGCATTTTGCATGGGTACCATGTTCTAAGCTCCACAGTGGTTCTAAGATCCCTCAGTCTTCTTAGTGCCAGTAAATATGATCATCAACCAGTCCAATAGGATGAAACAGCAGCTGCCTAATGCTTTGGAGACTTCTTCACCTTCTCTCCCACCATGCATTTTAGGTCACTCCAGAGCTGGGAGTAAGCTTGACTTCTCTGCTCAATAGTTATAAATCTTGATACCTTGTTTTAACTCTGGATTTTTCACTGTTCTGCTTGGCTAATTTTAATTTTTCAGTTCCCAACCTCATGCCATTCCATTATTTCTGGGCTCTGTTAATCTATTGTTCATTTCACCATGGATCACTGTAGGGCTTTTCTGGTTTACTCAAACATGTATTACTTGCAGTAGTTTTTTGTCTATATTAAGTTCTCATAATTTCTAGGCAGGCGACACCTATTATTAATAGGCGAGTTTTTCTCTTGTGCTATTTTTAACATCAAATAATCACAGAATTACAGAATCATGGAGAGTTTGGGATTGAAACAAAACAAAACATAAACAAAAANCAGAATCATGGAGAGTTTGGGATTGAAACTTTAAAAATCGTCTAGTTCCAACCCTCCAACCATGGATCAGGACTCCTGCCACTAAGCCAGGTTGCTCAAAGCCCATCCAACCTTTCTTTGAACATTTCCAGGGATGGGGAATCTACAACTTCTCTGGGCACCCTATTCCAGTGTTTCACTACCCTCACAGTAAAGGATTTATTCCTACTATTTAATATAAATCTACTCTCTTTCAGTTAAAAGCCTCTCCTCCTTTCATTCCATGCATTTGGAGAAAGACCCAGCTCTCTTGTAGCTCCTTTAGGCAGTGGAAGGTCTCCTCAGGGCCTTCTCACCTCCAAGCTGAATAACCCCAGCTCCCTCGGCCGGTCTTCATAGGAGACAGGTTCCAGTCCTCTGGTTATCTTTGCAGCCCTCCTCTTTGACCCAATGAGTCCCTGTCCTTCTCATGTCAGTGGCTGCAGAGTCCAGATTTCTTGCATCATCATGGTCTATTTGTAGCCTTTTATTGCACAGCTCTTACCTTAGATCCAGAAACTAGACATTCCTCTTATGTCCCCCAAAGAGCCAGACCTGCTTATGTCTTGAGGACACTTAACACCATTTCTTTTCCTTGCAAAACTTAGACATTCTATCCTTATTTTGGAACAGAAAGAGAAGTAATCAATCAATCCTATTACAGCCTAGTGATTAGGCCTCACTCATCCCAGAAATGGGAGAGCTGTATTTTGTTGCTGTAGCTGTGTGAAGAGCCTCCTCATTGGAGCAGTTCCTTTCTGCAGGTTTTATACTCAGTTGCAAGGGGATGTTCCCCCACTTTGTGCTTGATTGGTCTAGTTAGGCAAGTTAGCATCCTTTGTTATACTCCTTGGATTTCCCTGACTTGCAGGACTCCATCTTAATCCTCTGGTTGACAGGAAAACTAATTATGCAATACTTGCTAAACTCTAGTTCAAAATGCAGTGTTCTTTGAAACACACTGACTAAACAATGAAAAGGCTCCAGTTCCTGGTGATGTAGGTGTATCATTTGCTGCATTCAGGTTTGAAACTGAGTCTACTGGACTGATTGGTTTTGTGATATGAATCTTCCCCAATTAAATGAACCATGGTCAAAGAAGATGTTATATTGATTACCAAAGTGTGAGTTTTTAGTTTGGTGAGTTATCTTCTGAATGAGAAATAGGGATGAAAATTGAGTAGCAATGTCCAAAAGCTGTGGCAGTTGATTATTCTGAAATAGATGATGAATGACCATAACCAGTGAAAGTGTATGTATTATTTGTGGACTGTCCTTGACTACTATTTAGTTCAAAGTTATAATACTGATTTTCAAAACCAGACCATACTCTCTTATTTTAAACCAACTTCATTTTCACCCTTCTGTCCTAAGGAAAACAACTTCAACAACTAATAACGTACACAAGGAAAGAAAAATGACATTTGGAGTGGTAAACAGATGGTGGTTGTAGTAACTCTGGTTCTGGATTTAATTTATGACATTTCACTGGCCTCAAAATGAGAAGTGTCCTATGAAGTCTCTGTGGGAATGAGTTGATTGCTCTCTACCTAACTTATTAATTGCAAGAAAAAGATGTAATGTCCTGCTTCTGGAGATCAGTCTGAGATCCAGTAATTAAATAAGTACTTATATATACTGTATAGAATTTCACTAGCATATTGAATCACGTTAGATCTCACAGGAAAAATGGCTGGAAGCATGTAACATGGTACTTTCTTCCTGTGACGCTGGAACTGTTGTTTCCACTTCTCTTACTTTTCTAACTGTGATGAGCCATCCTCTGTCATGCTGTCCTTGGTGAGTGTCTACTGCACAGTGTTCCTCAGCTTTTAATGAAAATGAATGTATAGCTAACCTGAGAGGTACCTGTCAGGCTCTAATACCTTTTTTTTTGGTTTACATCAATTTATTGATACTGGCCTTGGGTCTTTTTGATTCATCTGAGTCTGCCTCAGCAGACAGATTGACCATTTGAGCACATTCACTCCAAAAGTGACCTCATCACCTGGGAAATCTTGAGGTGCAATCAGTGCTGGAAATGGCAGGGGGGATGGTGGAAAGAGCTCTGCAAGTCCCATGAAAAATGGTAACAAGGCTACATAAACGTGGTCATGTAGCCTTGAGAAGTACAGTATGGTTAAAGAAGCTACAAGTAATGTGTTGTCAACAGCACAGCCTTAGGTACATAAGGAGACTTTCTAAATTTAGTAAGGTAGAGATGGAACAGGCATGTTCAGGCTCGCAGGAACTTTTGTGTTTTATCACTTTGCTACTAGCAAGCTTCACGTACCCTCTTCAACTGTTATGAGGGGTAACTATCCCCTCATTTAATGGAGTCACAGAATGATTGAGGTCAGAAGGGACCTCTGTAGGTCATCTGGTTCAGCCCATCTGCGCAAGCAGGGCCACCCAGCACCAGCAGCCCAGGGCCATGTACAAATAGATATTGAAGATCTCTGATGATGGAGACTCCCTGACCTGCCTGGGCAATCTGTTGGAGCTCCTGCCTATTGCCTTCTCTGAGTTTACTGTCTGTGATAACATCACCTGCCTTTTCTTTGCTTCTTGCTGCACTGCACTCTGGTTAAGCTGTTTGTACTGGGACTTTTTAAAAACTTTTCAGAATCAGACAGTTGTTTGGACATATCTATGAATATGTGACTTGCAATGAAACAGGGAAATTACAGGAGTGAGAGATGATACGTATGGAGACATCAGCCAGATAAAAGTTGAATGTGCAATGTTGAAATTTTTTGTGGTACTTCTGAGGAAAGTCACATCTGATTCTTATGGGGCCATTTTTAAACCACTAGCTCCTTTCTTTGACTAGTTAGGAACATACCCTTTTCAATTATCTATTATCTTCTATTTTTTTTTCTGTTTCTACTTATCATTGCCTACTGCACTTTTCAGTTTTTTAGGAAAGTTCTGTTCTCTCTCCCACTGTGGTAGTATAAGAGGTTTATTTGTAAATTCTGTCGCCACATTTTCAATTAAGTAACACCACTTCAGAGTTATCTGAACACTAAGTGCTGGTGAAATTTGATGCGTATACCTTTAGGTTCTTAGCTTTTAATTAACGGCCCGTTTCAAATTGTTCTGCATTTCTTACAGGTGAATTGTATTGTGGCTGGTTGAGTCAATCATTAAGAGGTTCTGGATTATTAAACTCTTCTTGTTTCTCACTTTATGAGATGTTGGATTTTGTGGCTGGGAGGGAAAAATCTTCTAGGGTTTAACTCAGGTTCAATCATAGTATCACATAAGTTACTACATATATCCAATATGTTATTTTTTCTGGTTATGTCACTTCTCTGTCAATCATTTTTGTTATGTCGTAAGTCTGTCTGATTTTTGTTTGACATTGGAAGTTAACTACCTTTAAAAGATACACTGATCCATTACACTAATTAGTTTGAACAAGTCACAGTAACCTTAACTATATTGTCATTTTCTTGTGCAGCATTGATCCATTAGCAGTCTTAGAAAGTCTGTAAACCCTATCCTCAACCTATATCCATGAAGTGACTTCTCTAAGTTTTAAATAATAGAAAATAATCCCTCCTACAAAATATACATAAGGAAAAAAAAACGTAATCAATTTGTTTTTATATATGCTTCATAAATGAAGTCGGTTTCTATCTGCCTTCTTCACATCAGTGGATCCTTGCAAGCACCATTGTCAGCACTGTTGTGCTGTGTTATCAATAGTTATGACTCCTGTACATTTAACCTCTTTTACACAAAATTAGATAGCTTACTAAGAAAAATCTTTTTATTTGGAAAATTTACTTTTTTTAATTGCCAAAAGAGATTATAAAGCTTATAAACCTTGCTGAATGTATAAATTTAACATTACTGTATGACTCTGAACTGCATGTTTTCTTAATGAGCCACCAATTTTATTATTCTCTCATCAAATGCCTCTCTGGAAGTTGCTGCCATTGCCCTTTCCCTTGGCAAGTATTTTGAGCTGGAAAAAGGGAAAGAAAAATGTTCCAAAAATGAAGACTCTGAAGAGATTTTTATTTGCTAAGATACACAGGTATGTTATTCCTGTCCTTTCATATAGCTCTCTCCAGGCACTGGAGATACCATGTAATTATCAGAATGGTGATTGCACTCGGTAATGCCGATATTTAATGATGCCTAACATACACAGTTGAAGAGTAAGAAATGTGAATTAATGAGCTATATAGTAGGATGGTAAGGTTTGAATTTGTTACAAGATGCTAGAAAAGCAGAAATCTCCTTTCTGACTCAGTCTGATATGTCAGGTGGGCATTAGCAGGGGTAGGAGAGTTGTAGTGTTACTGAGTAGTAAAGGAGGATGTGAAATAGGAAAGAGGGGTCCTGTTGAAGGAAAAAGGAGGAACTATGCTCAAGAAAAAACTTACATGAAGATTTATATTTCAATCATTTAAGTTAGCCATAAGGCAAAACACAGGAATTCTGTGAAGTTTTGGTTAGTTTCTATGTTAGACATAGGGTTATGTCTGCTTAGTGCTATGTAGGAAGTACGTAGCTTGGTAGGAAAGAAGTTTATATTTTTTGGCCTAAAGCATGTAAAAACAGTCAAATACACCATCATGGAATGCAGGAGTGCCTATGGACTAATATTTGAAGATCCACTTGCACAGAAATGTGCGGAATATGTTCACAGTCCAATGGTCTGTGATGAGAAGAACAAGCAAACAGCCCTGCACCTCACTGTAGAGACTTTCAGCATATTAGAGAGATTTCAAAAATTTTCATTCAGTATATGGGCAAATTCTTTATGATATTCTTTTGGACAATAAATTTAAAAAAAAAAAGTAGTTACTGAAATTTATCTGACATTAGTAAATATATGGATGACCCCTTCTTTTTGTGATCTTTCTCATCAACTCACAGAGAAACAAAACTATGGTGAGAACAGTACTAAAACACAGGTGTCTAATAATAATATTAGGGTGATCCTGTAGGAGGAGGAAATGGGGTCATCTCCATGCTAAAAAGCTATCACTGCCTTAGAATCCCACTAATTAAGAGTTGTCTTTCCATTCAGGGATATCTGCAGAAATATCATGTTTTCAGGGACATTTGGCTCAAAGTAAGGTCTACTTTACTTTACTTTGGGTAAAGTCTACAGAAAATGTTAACTGCATCAGAAAGAAAAAAAAGTGGCAGGTTTAACATGGAAGTTTCTGCTTTAAGTAGAATTAGTTGTGTACTCAACTATCTATGTCCTAGAGAATTTTGCAGAATTTTTCAGCTGTCTGTAGCTTGCATAACTGCCAGCTGCTGCAGAGATTGAAGGTTGGAAGGAAAGGACAATATGTAGATGTATCATCCTAGACTGTGTGGTCCTAAAATCTACATCAATGCATCAGTATATGTTTATAATTTGTCACAGATGCACCAAATAAGTACTGGCTGGGTGCTGTTAAATTTATAAAAATCTGTATTAATTTTACTCAGACCCAAGATTTCTAAATTTTAGAAGAATTAAGTACTTCCTAAAATTAATATAATTTATATATGAATTAATAAATAAAAAGATAGCGTATATAAATTATTTTTAAAAATTATCTCAAAAATGGGAGCTGTCAGAAACTTTTGGTATGTTTTACAATATTGAAAATGCCTAAAATGTGTTTTTTATTCACATGATACAGCTTAGGTTATTTACCAAGGTGAAAGGTCTGTATGATCCATGTCTTTCAAAGTGAAGAAAAATTACATGTCCTATTTAACCTAGTGTTCCCATAGGCAGTGGAGAAGAAATCTGCAGCAATGGACAACTCTTCATAGTTCAGTGGGTTTTTCAAAGGGTAAAGTTGATGTTAATATAAGTACTGATGCAGTTCATGAAATATATTTTGAGACTCCCTTGCACTATTGTAATTTGATCTTCTGGCACATCTGCTGCAGACTTGATGTATCCAAACATAATTGAGTCAAGGTCTGAGAAAAATGGATATTGAAGGAGTCAAAAAGATTACTACAAAGTGGTTCTTTAGAGCTGGTCTACCAGAAACAGGTGGATGTGCCTGATTCTGTGGCTTTCTGGTGAAGTATTTGGGAAAAGCACAGCTTAAATTTACATGTACTGTCAAAGTATTATGTAATAGCAAGGTGTAATAGCACTTTGATGTAGAGGGAAGTTTGCAGAGGTATTGTTAAAATGTAGGCCTCACAAACAAGGTTGTTTTGAGATGATTTTGCAGGGACATGAGTGTTTGGATGGTCAAGTAATTTTTTTTTAATCAGCTAGTGCACCTTGAAGCAGAGATGGTTTTGTGCAGAAGTTCTTCACCCAGTGACCTATTTTTCAATTCTGAATAAAACATATTGCCTCTCTGCATGAATCTTACCTAGTTCATTACAGCTGGAACAGCATTAAGCCAAGAAAATATCTACAAACAGCTGCATTAGAAATACAACTTGTGAGTGTTGACTTTCCATTTTGCCTCCAAGAGACACAGTCTGAGAATAGTATCAGATTAAATCAGATCATTGACTGTATTCACAAATTCAAGGGAACTGCTATTTGAAACAATTTTTATTGTCTGCATAATAATCTATCTGTATTTTTCATCACCATTTCTTAAAAAAAAACCCAACAAAAACTAAAAATGAAACGCTGTCAAGTTTTTGCTGTGTCTGCTACTAATTATATCTATGGAGTTTTCCTCATGTTATGATGAAATTTCCTCCAAGAAGACAAGTACTGGCCACTATCCTTCACTGGTGAAGCATATGACTCATGGTGTTATTTCCTGCTACCTTGATAGCCAAGGGGAAGGTTTTGATTAAATTTAGAGTAGTCATTGGGTTTGTTACTATCATTGTGCTCATTTCTGTCTTACCAGGAAAGAACTCTGATGTATTTAGATAACTAGGGGCAAGGACTGAACAGATTATATACTGACTTTAGCAGATGAGTAATAATCAGTTTCATAATATATGCTCATATATGCCCATAATATTTGATGGGCAGCTCTGTTACTATAAATACAAAGCGTCCCCCTTTGCTACCAATTATTTGCTGGCCATGTTAAGCTTGAACATTCCAAGCCATTCTTTCTGTGGTAGATGCTATTTCACTAAACATGTCCTAATGTTGTAGCTGTATGGAACTGTTATTCAGCTATTTTTACACAGATTTTGAAGGAGGAAGAGGAGGTAAGGAAGGACTCAGGCCTTTCAGGAAAAAGAGGTGAGTGTTCTGTAAAACAAGTTACTATGGAAATACCCCCTAAACAAAAAATTCACTCTTCCCTCCTGAGTAAATTTCACAGGAGAAAAGAAAATCACTTGAAATGGCACATTTAAATTCTGTAATCAAATGGGAAGAAATCCAATCAGATGCTTCCTTGAAAGTGTGTTGTAACCAGCTGTTTACATAAAAGCTGTGGATGGAGCAGCCCTGCTTGCAAAGTCACATCACATTGTTCTGCAAAGAGTTTATGAAACCATAGCTCTCAAAAGAAATATGTTTTGAACAATGCATATTTTGACATTACAGTTGATCGGATTTTGCATCATATTTGAGGGTTGGTATTTTGTTTTTTAAAATCTTATACTGTGCTGAAGTTTCCTCTGTTTGTTCCCTACAGGGTCTTTGTCTCAGCCCTCAGTGCATCCTGTTAGCAGGATGATCAGGTACTTGTGTTCTTGGACAGATAGGCAGGGCAGTTGGGAAAGAAAGGAAGAAGATAAGAATATTTCATTTGGCCCTTAGTTCTTCAACAGAAATTGGACAGGAATGGATCTGGAAAGATTTTGTTGACAACTCTGGCCAGCTGCTCAATGAGGAAACTAATAAGAATTTTGAATTATTTTCTTTAATTATCGAAGCCCTTTGTTGACAAGATTCAACACCTGGTTGATAGAGATTTTCCAAGGCAGCCTCTCTGAGAAGAGCTCTTTGGCTCTGGCTTCCTTACTTCAGATATGAACACTTTAGCCTCCAGGGCCTGGAGTCTCCTTCCTTCTGTTTCTGGGAGGTGAATTTCACTTGCCTCCTTACAATTCCTGTTCAGTTCTTCTTGTAGGTCTCTATTGCCCCCCATCTCTTTGCTACCTCCTTTATGCCAGTGGTCACAGCCAACAGACTCCTTTGCTTTATTACAGCAATTCAGAAGTTGTATGGCTTTGCTGGATATGCAGATGCCCTGTGGGAAGAAGTTCCTGATCTGAGGAGTTTAGATATGAAGATGATATGTGTGTTATGAATACCTAAGCTTTAGGTTTTTTTAATGCAAGTCAACCTTAATCCCCTGCCTGCATCTTTTATATTTAGGTGGTATATTGAAGAAGTAAGATATTAGGCACTACTATTCAGTAATTTATTTATAACTCATCTGATTAGAGGGCTGTTAGGCCTTTGTTACATCGAAGTTATAAGAAAGAATTCAGGAAAAAAGTCTGAAGTAAGATTTTAGGCCAATTTAGGTGAAAAAGTTATTTCTGGTGGTTTTTTTTAGACTAAAATGTTTGAGTGCTTTTGGTAAGAATGGGCTTTGTGTAAAAGTATCAAACTTTTACTCAGAAATTGATTTCTTTTCCCTCTAAGGAGGTAAAAACATTAAAATCCATTACTTGTATGCACTGACATTCAGTATTAAATTTATGTCCCTCTATATTGCTTTCTTCAGGGAAAAACTAACATCCATTTGTTGATCAGTGATATACAGTCAGCACAAGGTGCATGGCTGCTGATTAAATAACAAGCATGTTAGGATTTTTTTTTTTTAAATGGGTGCTGACAGTAGCTGCTGCTGCTGCCTGACAGTCAGTTAAGGGGAGTTTGCTTGCTGCACTGGTAGACCAACATTGCTCAGTGTGTACTTTAAGCCAACAGCCCAGAATTTTTTGAAAATTATGAAGAATCACCTCCTTCCTCCACAACTGAAAGTAAACAGTATGGAGGGTTGTTTCCCAGATTTGATATTAAAATCTAAGTTGCATATTTATCCCAGCTCAGCTAGGCATCACTGCTAGATAGATTGAGGAGGAGGAAGGGAGAAAGTGAGTGAGAGACAGAGCTTCAGAGGGCATTCAGCTCTTACGTGTTTCCGAGAGATGCTTTCTGTCCTCTGTGGGTCAAAGAGTTAGATGGAATGGTTACAGCTCCTGTTTTATGTGCTTCAGGTACTGGAAATGAAGTGAGGCTAAGGGTTATTTCTGAACCTCTGAACCAAAAGACTCAGATGTTGTGACAGTGTCTGCGTTGTGTGACTGCATGTGGTACCTGCATGGGCCAAGGCAGCTCTGAGCGCAGGTTAAGACAACTCACTTTCCAACAGGGCTGCTTTTCCCCCTTCCAGTTCTGGGAGAGCTCTCCTAGGAGCCTGGTGCTCCTGTTGGCACACAGTCCACACTGCCATATAGACCTTACAAAGGATTTCTCTCTCACCTCCAGAAAGTCAGCTATGAAGGGTGGCATGGGCTCCTTTTCCCCTTGACTAACCCATCTGTGTTCAAACACTTTATGGCAGTTTGCTTTGCTGCCTCAGTGGCAGCTTGACCCCTCCAAGACAACATCTATTTGGCATAATGATATCTTGTGATACTAAGCCTTCATACAAAACTTCGAAACACTCATACTTAGCCAAAACTCACCCACCCAAAAAAAAAGGATTTTTTTCTCTGTTTTTAGTTGGTTGAATTTTATTCATTAAATCTTTAAGTAATGGTCAAAAGCAGGGAACAAAATGGTTAGTATAATTTCAAAAATCTACACAAATTCTGGATAACTGGTTTGCACAAATCCTTCTTTTATGCATATAAATGCTCAAATGCAATTATAAGCCTTTGGAGATAAGGCTGTACCCGATGCAATGTAAATAATTCTTCTGACACTTAGGGAATAGTACTAGGATACTTCGATTAATGTCAGTCCAAAGGGCCATTTTATACCAGAGATTGATATTTGGTCCAACTTTATACTAGTTAGGTGAAATGCCGTATGTACAGGCCTCCATGGCAGATCTGGACTCTCTTTTGGTAGCCCAAAAGACCTGTTTTGATGAGACCCAAAAGATGAGGCTTCCTCTCCCAATTTAAAAGACAGAATTTTTGTAAAATGGACTCACTGCAATGAATGGATTTACTTCTGATACTTCATTTTTTAAATGGGGACTTCTTTTTTCAAGAGGCATATTTATGCCCTCAAACAGTAGTATTTCAATGCTTACACCTATCTGTTGTGTATTTCATTTGCTTCTGTTGGTCAAGAGGAATGATAAACTGTGCATCTCTCATAATATGTATTGATCTTCCTGGAGATGATTTAAACACCTATCAATACTCTTCTGGACTCCATATAAGATAAAATGCTGTATCTTCTCTCCATTTGCAATTCTTATTGTGGCATGAAATCCTATCACAATTCTTTTCATTCTATTTAGCAACAATTCAAAACTATCTATTTATTTTAACAGTTAATCAATTAATAGAAAATTACTGCACTGGATTTAGTTTCTTTTTCTGGCGTTAACTCCATTGTTAATGTCCAAGTTCCCTTTTGTCGTGGGTTGTTTCCCCACAACTTACATGCTTTTCAACAGTAGAACTCAGTCAGTCTCTCTGGCACTGTTAGTCTAATGAAAAGACCACAATAAATTGCTGGTAAGTTTTACTTTTCTGTGACCAGGGTATCAATTATGACGGTTTGACTATGACCTAGATTTTGAATGTAATGATGATCCCTTTTACTGTTTTAAACACCTAACTTTCAATTAGCCCCCAGTTTTTCTTTGCTATTTATTTGGACATTGTTGCCTGGATCACTGCATTCATAACTGCATTATGTAAATAGTGTAAACAGCCACAACAGCAAAGGACTCCTGACCTTCAGCTCTGTCACAGCAGCTCCATGGATACTTAATTTCTTCCATTGTTCTGTGCAGGATATTGTTCACTTGGATAGGTTTTCACTGTTTTGGAATCTTTTTTAACATAATTGATTAAAGCGCCTCTATAAATTGTATTTCCCATGTGGACCTTTTAAAACCTCTGGAACTTGATAAGCTTTTGTAACAGAAGAAATGTTTAATGTGGCTTGAAATTCTCCTTGCATAAAGGAGCATTTTATCAGCCGTGGTCTGCTCTGCTAAGCTCTGCTGGCACAGTGACACCTGAATCCCATAGCCTAACTAGCTTTTTTTCTCCTTGCCTCAGGGTAAGAGATTCAAGAAAGTTTTTTTGTTGTTCAGCAAGGAAGATACTGCAGAGCCAATGAATTAAAATAACATAAAAGTCCCTCTCTTCTTGGAGAGAACTTTGCATAAACTCTAAATGGTATGCCACTCTCCGTTTGTAAAACTCTTAGGAAATAGTTGTTAAAAAAACCTTAGAATAACTAGGAAACCATCAAGAATCTAAGTTGATATAAAAAAGTGGGGGAGACAAAGGAGTGTTAAACATATTATCAAGTTAAATTGAAAGTAAAACTCAGAAAGAAAAATAAGTTTAAGCTTCAAGCTTCAGGGCAAAAATGCTGCAGTCTTTTGGGGTTTAGTGTTTCCAGCAACAGTGACAAGCAACAGGTAAGGATGAAAGCAAATGTTCATGGAATGAGAACATTTTCTATTACACTCACTCTAAACTGTGCCCATTTCTGTGTCTGATCTGCAGCCATGAAGTGGAAGGTGTGCATATTTTAAGGCAGCAGGAAGGAATTGTAATTATGTCCTTCCAAGGCCTGTGAACATTATGTTTTTATCTCCCTAGGAGTTAGATTTTCTTAAACACTCTCAACTGCTATAGCAAAACTCAATCAAAGAAAAGTCTCTCCTCTCCTTTCTTTAAGGCCTGAGAAAACAGAGGAAAAGAAATTGAAAATTCACAGGTGCAGGTTTATCTCATGTTTCTTTTATTTCAGGAATGTAAAACACATGTGATGATTCTCTAAAATCAGGTTTGCCATTCAAAGACTGAGAAGCGATGACAGAGCTGTGTGATGTACAGGTGTCCGTGATGGATTAACTGGGATCCAAACATATTTTTACCAGTACCAGAAGAGAAACCATAGCTTCATACAGAATGATAAAAGTTTGAAACTTTTGAAAATCTTCTTAATGTTCTTCCATATCCTATGAACTAAATAGACTTGAATCAGTTCAATACATGATTGGCAGTCACATGGCTACACGTAGGTTATCCCTGCTCGCCAAGAGACACAGCTCTATCAGTGTTAGCCAGTCTGACAGCTGGCTTTGAGCACATTTCAGGGGCTGGAGTCTCATGAATAGAGCCATCCATCCATAGAGGGCCTGGGGGTGCTGGTTGACAGCTGGGTGAACATGAGCCAACTGTGCCCAGGTGGCCAAGAAGGCCAATGGCATGCTGGCCTGTGTCAGCAGTAATATGGGGCAGCAATCATCTTATGCCCCTGTGCTGTGAAGCATTCCCCCACCTTGTGGGGCACTGGTGAGGCTGCACCTCAAGGCCTCTCTTCAGTTTTTGACCCCTCACTACCAGAGATGCATTGAGATGCTGGAGTGTGTTCAGAGAAGGGCAACAAAGCTGGTGAAGTGTCTGGAGCACAAATCCCACGAGGAGCTGCTAAGTTTAGCCCAGTTGAGTTGTTTAGCCCAGAGAAAAGGAGGCTCAGGAGAGATCATGTCACTCTATACAATGTACTTGGTCTCTTTTTCCAACAAGTGACAAGATGATTCTTCGCTGTGAGAATGGTGAGACACTGGAACAAGTTGCCTGAGAAGTTGTGGATCCCTGGAAGCGTCCAAGGCCAGGTTGGATGGGGCCTTGAACAAGGGGAACATGTCCCTGCCCATGGCAGCGGGGTTGGAACGAGATGATCTTTAATGTACCTTCCAGCCCAAGTCATTCTATGTGTCTATGATTACATGACAAGAGGAAATGGCCTCAAGTTGTGCCAGAGGAGGTTTAGATCAGATATTGGAAAAAATTTTTAACCAAAAGTGTTATCAAACGTTTGAACAGGCTGCCCAGAGAAGTGGTTGATTCACCATCTCTGAGAGTACTAAAAAGATGTGGAGACATGGCACTTCGGGACTTGGTTTAGTGATGAACTTGGCAGTGGTGGATTTACAGTTGAACTCAATGATCTTAAGGGTCTTTTCTATATGAATGATTTTATAGTCCTTTACTTACGATAATGGATTTATTCAGATTTATTGCATACCTGAGATGTCAGGAAAAGTTGGAGTGAGTTTTTATTGCTGATATTTTTCCACCTGCAATCATGGATAGAGCTTGGGTTTATTGTCAAGAAGAAAGGAAACAATATTCCTGTGGTGCACTGTGGAAAAAGACAACAAAACATGTGCAGGTGCTCCTCTGTTCAATTCATTGAAAGATTGCCAAAGGCTTGGGAAAGTCACTATTTAAGCTGTCAGCAGAGAGTTTTAAAAGGTTTTCCTGCTTTAAAAAGATGCCTGCATTCCCACAGATGAGGGAGAGGAAAATATCCAGGCCAAATATTCAGCTAAATATTTGTGTCACCCATTTTGAGATAGAACTCTTTAACCTGGTGTCTTGAAGTTGATTCAAATGCATCATCATGTCAGCTTGAGTCTTCACCCAGCTGCGTAGTCTTTGCTGTAAGGATTTCTTGTAGTGTTGAGAAGTAGCCAAGCATGTTTCCATTGGGCAACTGACTTCAAATTGTTGTTTCTTAATAATACAAATCCATTTCTATATTTTACAAAAAGCAAGAATTTAAAAAAAAAGACTTCAGGGCCTAAGTTCAACTTGTTCAGGCAACCCATCCTTCCATGACCCCGAAAAACTGCACAAAGCCAAACCCAACCCAAAACCTACCAGGGCAAATGTTGAAGGCAAGGAGTGCCTTTTTCGGGGCAAATGGTGTTCAGAGGCACTGTGTGTGTTAAAAAGAGGGAGTTTGCGAGAGGATTCAGAGGATGTTTTCCCACCATGCAGCAGGCATATTCAATGCACAAAAGCACTATCCTTTCCTGGTTTTACCACAAAGGACAAAAGCAATTCTTCAGTTTATAGGTTTAACTCTACTGATAATAATTTTAACTGAAACAGACAAAAATGTGTGTTCTGAGAATTGCAGTGGATGCTTTAGGGTACTCTTAAGCTTCTGTTGCTATGATTAAAATGCACACTTTGTGCCATGAGTCCATTTTTTGCCCCTGCTACTGCTTTTACCCACTCAGTACAAATTCTTGTGCAAAAAGAGTAGTCAATTATATCCTTGCTCATGAAGCTTCAAACAGGAAAATCTATTTTTTCTAGAGCTGTTTGTATGGGAAGATGAGAAAATGAAATATCATGCACAATAATTTTGTACACATAAGGAATATAAACGAAGAGAAATATGCACATAAGCCAAAATAAAAACAACATCAACTAGGTTCATGGAGTGTATAAATTCAGTGCAGGATGAGAAGAATATTTTCTGCCTGGTCATATGAGCAGTGTGACATTGTATGATGAAGTTTCTTCTCCTGCTCTTGCCACTGTTCAGCAGCAGTGTATTGCTTCATTGCTTCAGTCACTGGGTTACTCATGAGGTAAGTTGTCTTTCATGCAAGACATGTCATTCATATTTTGTGCATGTTTTACATATTGCCTTATATAGCCTTCAGTTTGCTACTGTAAAACTAAATTGCCTCGCTCTTAAATTCATGTGCCTATTCTGTTCTGATGGCAGTGAGAGTTCCTACCTTACTTTGTTTCACAGCATGACATAACTTTCACCAAAACCATACTTCCATGAACTTTTACATGGTGAGATGCATCTTGAGGTGTGAATCAGGACAGTGCTTGCATATCTTAACCCAAGTGATCAGCTGAATACCTTCTGATACTTATTAATTTCAATCCATAGAAAGTAAGATTTTTTGAAACTATTATGTGCTTGGGTTTATTTTTTCCCCAGAGAGTGAAAGAATAATCCTGTGTAAGCCTGGAAGCTTGAAGCCTGAGGGGAATTTTTGATTTTTTCCAGATCTCCAGTGAATTGGAAGCCTGTAAGGACTTTCACGTTCTGCTAGGAAGACAAACCAGAATGGTCCAATGGGCACCCTGAAAAAGGTTGATTTATTGGTCTTGAAACATCTGGAGGCATTTCTCTTAAAGCCAATTAGTTTAAAAGTTGAAGAAAATTTGAGATTTATAATGATGCTGGAGAAATACAAGCAAGTCAACTGCTACCCATGTATAATGATAGAAAACAGATACCTTAATTTCTGGCACAGCTTTGTGGTCTATATGTCAGAAATTTTAAGCAAGGAAAGCTTGGTAATTTTTTTCTCAAAGGAAAGAAGAAATTTGCTCAGGAGGGGCTGCTTGTGGCCTCCCTTCACTTCTGTCCTACTGTTAAGATGTAAAATGTTATGAAGGTGGGCAAGTAGCTTGGTTCATTGGGCCTGGGCAACACCCACAGCTGGTGGGGAAGGTGGTTAGGAGGAGGAGGAGCACAGGAAGCAGGTGGTGTCAGGGCTGGCAGCAAGCCTGGACGGTGAGGGCTTTCCTTGCTGATCACACGCACAGGTGATGTGCGGCGCCCTGGGCAGCAGGCAGGGACAGGCAGCACAACACGTGATTGAACTGAGCAGACCTGAGCAGGACCCCTTAACCTGACAGCATGAGCCCAGAATATATAGTTTTTCACATCATTAACGCGGTGTCATTGCCACTCACAGGAGCCAGAGATTCAGCAATGGTTCATTACTAGAGCAGTTAAATACAGCTAAAGGAGAAGGGCTCATTTGGGAGTAATCCTCCTGTATTCTGGGAGGTAATTTGCTTTTCAGATAATATTAATAATCTTCCAAAGGTAACATCATCATGCTTTCTCTTTTCCCCCTCCAAAAAAAAAATCTATGTATTTAAACCTCTTGGTTTTTTGTTTTAGATTTTTTTTTTTTTGTGAATTACAAAATACTGTTTAACGGGTGGTCAGACAATGTAGTTGCTGTTCTTGGCTTCTTGTGCAGGGACTAGGGCACCAGTTCTAGAAAACCTGAAAAACTGTTCCATCTGTAAGTGCCTGGCAGAAAAGCTGTACTTCTAAGATATATTTAATTTGTGAAAGAATAAAGAAAAAAAAAAGAAAAAAAGAAAAGGCATAGTAGTATGGGGTTCATCTAATATAGTGGGCAGTAATAATTTCTTGAGTATCACCTATCTTTCAAAATTAAAATAACTGATAGATTCTAGCCAGTGGGTGAAAAATTCAGTTATTGCAGGTAAGTAGCTGACAACATGCACATTTCAATTCAGTTCAATTCAGTTTTAGTATTTTGATGGCCAAGTTGCACTTCACTATGAAGAGGTAAAAAAAATGTGCTGCATTACAAGATTTTTTTCTTGAAAATCTCTTAGAGAAGTGTTCATGGATCCTGAGTAGTTTTCAGCTGATATTTTCAAAGCTGCTGATACAAAATATAATCAACATTTCTAGGAAAAGAAGAATGAAATAAATGTTTTACTATCTTCTTTTTTCAAATAGAAAAAATTATTGACAGTTGTTGAAATCTGACATCTATGGTTTTTTTTTTGTTTAGCTGATGGTTTTAAAAGTCTGTTCTCTACAATTTTAATGGAACTTGCTGCTTTATTATTAAATAGGAATGATATTTCAATATTATTCTCTTAAAAGAATAATTATGTAAAGCACTTTGCCAAAACTATACATGTACAGTGAAAATAAGTGCAAACTTGCTATAATAAATAAGCATGCATTGTCTGTGCTGGTTAACTTCACAGGTAACTGTTCTCTCATCATTCCTGTTTTAGAAATGTGTGGTTTTATTCCCTTTCCCCAACGAATCGTCACATATCTTTTGAATTGTAAGTCATCATCAAAATCAGTTCACATTTCTCTACCATTCTCCCCTCTGTATTGTATACCACCAATCTAATTACCAACAATGTGTTGCATAAAGAACTCACAGTATTTTCACTGAAAGGTGCTCTTTTGGGTTTCCATTTTTTTATTACTAAACTTTCTAAGTCATAAAGGTCACTCTTCAGGTAGGCATGCATGTTCATTGTGTGAATCTGCTGGCTGATTCATTGGTTTGTCTTAAAAAAAAAAAAAAAATTTATTTCAATCCTGGAATATTTGATGCTATCAATATCTTCTACAGTCATAAGTAGTAACCAGGGTTTATTATTTTAGTCCTCACAGAACTACTTGTTTTAAAGCTACTCTGATTTTAACTTTATTACCAAGGTTGGTCCTCCAGAAACTCTGCTAACAGTTTTCAAATAGTTATTTTGAACTACTCTTTAAGACTGTTCCACTTTTTAAAAGTTGTCACTCAGTACTTGAATGCCACATAGCATTTCAGGGCAGTATGTAAACCTTTCCCTTCCGTTCCTCTTCACTGTATTTCTGTGGAACACCTGCATTTAAGGTGCAAGTGCCTGGCTTCAGGGGCAGTCTAAGTTAAGCAGTATACTGGCTTTAGGGTTTAGATAATTTGGCGATGTGGTGATGAAAATAATTGAGGTATATAATTTCAATAGTCACCAATCATTCTCTAGCATTTTGGGCTGCACACTGGTGTACTCAGATGATGTTGTGAAATATTTTTTTTGAAATCCCATGGAAGATACTGCAGCAGGCACAGTTAGCAAAAACAGAACTATAGATAATAACCTCTGTGGAAGAAATAGTTCCATTATCTTAAATAATGGGGTTCAGAGGAAGAACGATAAAGGCATTTCCCCCTTGTTATTTTAAACCCTCTAAGCATCAGGTTCAAATATGGGAGATAGATGTCCGTGTGGTATGAATGGAAAAAAATTAGAAAGCACTACAACTATGGGATTTTTTTAATGCATGCAAGGTTCTTGACAATAATCTGTCATTGCACAAATTTTTCAGCTACAGTACTATCTGTCTGCTGTACTTGGAAGGCCTAACTGACTTGTTCATGAATGTGATGGGTTTGGGAAAAAAAAATTCCCTAAATAGAAACAAAGGTGAAGCTTTTTTAATTCAAAAAGGATGTGACAGAAACAGGTAGAAAGTGATTTACAGCAGCTGACATGTGGAGCTGTTAGTCCTGCTTTTATTCTGTATGTCTTTTTGCCTCTGGTGTTAACCCTATGCCTATCAGTAGTTTTAATCTCTTGTCCCAACATAAAAGCAAGAGTCCAAAATAACATTATCCCACCAAAAACTGACGTGATTTATCATAGCACAGAGATCTCTAGAGGGATGACTGGCGAAAGGCTGTCTATCTGTGACACTCTCAGAAAGATTCTTTTAAAAGTCAGAGGAATTGCAGGGGTTAGTTCTGCAAAACCAGTGTTACTCACTGAGAGCTGTAGAAGCTTCTCTTGCTTGCTGAAGCCTCTCACTTGCATGGTACAAAATTCCAGGTGGAAACTGGCACTGTCAGATGTAAGCTACGAAGATGCACTGAAGTGCATGTTTGTATGAAGATCCAGGCAGACATGTCTGCAAATTTGGCCTTAAAGCAGTAACACTGAAAGAGTCCGTCTTTATTTAAAGGCATATTTTTGAAAAATGCTTAAAAGTGAGTCCTAAACAAGTCTATCTTGTTTATATAATGAGACTTTGTTGTAGGCAGATATACTTGCACCTGTGATTCCTATTCAACTCTATTCAGCAGAAAGAATGCTTAGTTCTCTCTCCCACACAAAATCTAAACTATTTCCTTCTCAAATCAGACAGAAACCATCTGCAAATTTTGGTATGAGCATTTTATTTTTCAAATCCTTTTTGTTTTAAATGAATTTAATTATATGAAAGGTTTAAGAAGCTTGTGACAAGAAAATACATCTTTACTGCAATGGAATATTAGGGTTTGGAGGGCTTGTTATTTGTGTGGTTTTTTCCCTCGGAAATTGTTCTTTTGAAGGAATGTAAAATAGATGTACTTGGTGAGTGTCTATGCTCTGTAGACATAGATGACAATGGTACAGCCATGATGTGATCACTGAGGTTTAAAGCTGTTTGTAAATCATGAATTCATCTACATAAGGCTTTTTCTCTAGCACATGGGCAGAGGTTATGTCTGTTCTGCTTATCTTTGAGATGAATCATATTCTGAATATACCTGTCTCTTCCCTATTGCTTAAACGATTACAGATTATATATACACCATATAGATACACTAATAACAGATTATACTGTTCGGACAGCAAAGGTTAGGTGAGATAAATCTTTCTGCTAAGAGCTGAAGAGAATAGTCAGCAGATAATGAGTATAGCCTGTAGTATAGCAATTGTGAAATTAAAGAAGTAAAACCTATGTTTTTTAAGGAAAAGTGAAAAAATACAATAAAAAGCAATGACACTGCTTTTGATTTTTTTTTTTTTGGTAGCCTAGAGAAATTTTACTAAAGCTGTGCTCATCCCGAGGGAAATTAGTGAGGGAAAATAATGATGTTCCTGTATTGCTTAACATCACTGGGATAGAGAAGCCTTCTTTAAGTGGCTCTTAGGTGACCACAAGGCATTATGACTGTGCTGATTTTCATACAGAAGCTCCGTGGATGAGGTAAGTTGCAGGAACATGGTGTGAGTTAACACTAAGTTGTGTTGGTCTTGCTAGGAAAGGAGGTAGGTGACATCGTGGCATGTGTCTTTGCCTCATGAGTTCTTTCACTGAAGAAAGGCCTTAGCTTCTAGGTTCCTGTCACCACTGTTCTGAAATGGCCTTTCGGTCTCTCACAGCTGAGGATTCTCCGTCCATGGGAGGTGCCAGACTATGGGCATTCAAGACCATATCCAAAGCTTCCACCCAGGCATAGGGGTCCTGGATTCAGGACCAGTAACAGTAACAGTAATAGAGTGGTAATAGACAGCAAACTGCATTCTAAATCATAAGGTCGTAGAAACATTCAGGTTGGAAAGGAACTTTAAGATCACCATGTCCAACTTCTAATCTTAGTCTTGCCCTAAACCATATCCCTGAGCGCCACATGTGCACATCTTTTCTATGCCTCCATGGATGGTGACTACCTTGGTCAGTTACAATGCTTGACCACCCTTTTAGTGGAGAAATTTTTCCCAATATCCAATCTAACCCCCTCTTGGTGCAACTGGAGGCCATTTCCTTGCCTCTTATTTCTTGTTTCTCAGGAGAAGAGACTGACCCTCACATTGCTACACCCTCCTTTCAGGTAACTGTCGAGGGTGATGTTCCCCCCAAGCCTCCTTTTCTCCAGGCTAAACAATGCCAGCTCCCTTAGCTGCTTCTCACAGGACTCACTCTCTAGACCTTTCAAAGCTTTGTTGCCCTTGTTGGACATGCTGCAGAACCTCAATACTCTACTTGTAATGAGGGGCCCAGAACTGGACACAGGACTCAAGGTGTGACCTCACCAGTGTGCAGTACAGATGGAAAATCACTGCCCTGGTCCTGCTGGCTACACTGTTTCTGATACAGGTCAGGATACCTCCTTTTTTGTTAATGTATTTAGCAAAACAATTTTTACTCTCAGCAGCCAGATTAAATTCTAATTGGGCTTTGGCCTGTCAAACTTTCTCCCTGCATAACCTGACAACATCCCTCTTGTCCTCCTGAGTTGCCTGCCCCCTCTTACAGAGGTGATATACTCTTTTTTGTTTTTCCATGAGTTCCAGCCAAAGCTCTCTGTTTAGTCAAGCCAGTCTTCCCCTCCAGCTCATCTTTCAGCACATGGGGATAGCCTGCTCCCATGTCTTTAAGATCTCCCTCTTGAAAAATATCCAGCCTTCCTGAGTCCCTTTGCTATTCAGGACTGCCTACCAAGGGACTGTCTCAGTCAGGCTTCTTAACAGGCCAAAGTCTGCTCTGCAAGTTCAGGGTGCTAGTTTTGATAAGCTTCCTCCTTACTTCTCCAGGAATGGAAAGCTCAATCTATTTCACAATCATTTTGCCCAAGACAGCCTCCAGTGGTCACATCACCCACCTGCCCTTCTCTGTTCACAAAGAACATGAAACAGGTCTCAAATCCTCTGAACACTCATCATGTAGTCTTCTCACTAAGGCCACAAAGATTCTCTGACTATGACTTACTCAAGATCTTGAGATTTTTACTGTAATTTCAAGAGTTTTAAACATGGATAATTATAAAATCATTAGGTGTTTTTGTAACAGGTTGGTTTTGTTTTGTTTTGTTTTTTTTTAACATAGTATTGAAATTTCCTAGCCAAATCATTTGTGTGCATTCTGGAAAAAATTCTGGAAAAAGTCTTCGAATGATAGAATTAGGAAGACAAATTAGAAAACACTTACTAGTGCATGTACAAGATAAAAGAATTGTCCAAGCCAGTGTAGCAAAGAATCAAACCTATGAGATAAGCTGTGGCAAAGAAGCAAATGAAACCATGTACAGTTTTATATAAGCATTCGAACTCCAAATGCTCTGATCTGTGGGTTTGTTTGTTTGTTTGTTTTCTTTTTGCCTCTTTAAAAAGAAAAAGTTTAAAAAATAATAGTTTTCAGGGAAATTGGATTACCAACCTGTAATGATTTTATTTTCAAAGCATTAAGGCCAAGCTGTTTGCATTCATCTATGATGAAGTGCAAATAGGATTTATCAACAAGTTATAAAAACAATAAATTAGTCTGTCATCACATAATACACAAAGTTAGGGTCTACAATAACAACTTATGCTGAGATAATACAGAGAAAACAATACATGAGGAGAACTAAATTCTATGAAATACTAGCAATAAGGATTTTAATATTAGAATGAAAGTAAGCTATTAAAAGACACGTAAAAGAGAACTTTGAATGCACTGACATGATGTCAAAAGAAGGATCTGTAAAAAGAAACTGAATAAAAGAGCCAAGATATTTACTAAGTATTAACAAAAACAACAAGCATCCTAAAGACAGCAAAAATGCAGTTTGAGAAGGCAACTGTGATTAAATGAAAGTAAACAAGCTGGAACGAGGAGGAAAGGTCTTTCTATAAATTGCTTTAGTTTGGAAATATGTCTTGGTCAGATGAGATGGTTACATAAGACTTTTGAAAGGCACCATTAAACCTATTACCAATAGACTGCTCAGCTACCATATAATCAAAGTGTATTAAAGGATTCTTTCTGCTAACACTGACATTAAAAGATATCATCAGATCCAGCTATTACTGTCTTTAATAGAACCACAAGTAATATGAGGTGAAATGTGCTCAGTAAGATCAACATGTTGCTCATCATGGCTGAGGTTTGTTCTGTCATATTGCTTTTAAACAGACTGTTTATATCATTTAATAAAGAAATACCATCTGATGAGAATGTTCTGATTTATCCTTCAAGTAGTTGGTAGGAAACATGGCATTAAGTCAGTCTTTCATCTCCCAATTCTATTCTCATCTTTTTTTTTGCTAACGTGTCAGTGAATAAACTAATAAAAAAATCTAAATGCAAATGCAGCTCAAATCCATCATAAGATGCCTTAGCAAGCTGTCATTTACTTCCACTAAGCATATAAAGCACTGCATCAAATTAGTCTGTGCTTACAATTTCTGGAAGAAAATGAAAGTTAAAAAAACCCTCATTGCAAGATTTCATCTGTGTTCTTTTGAGTCAATTGTGAGAAATGAATCCATAGCAATTAGCAACAAATCGTTAAAGAATTGCAAGAATTCACCCAAATTACCTTTGTAAATAGATTCAAAGTTGATGATCTTGAAACTGAAACACAGCAGTCTTTTGAGTCAATTGGTGCAAATAATGTGTTAATGGGAGATCTTGGGAAATAAATGATTGTCAAGAACAGAGGTTGATAAGTAATTGATTTTCAGTTTTGTCATCAAAGAATTAGTCTGATTGGAAGCAAAAAAAGATACTTCTCTTTTTCTTTTACTAAAATGTAAAAGTTAACAGATTTCAAATAAAATAAACTAAAAAATCCCCCACCTTATTTAATTATACTGGAATGTATTTTAAAACAATGCAAAACAGTGTTTGTCTACTTTAATTAGCTCTGTACCACGCTACAGGTTAATTTTCCATATTGTTTATGATTTCCTTTGACACAAAAGGGAACTTAAGTTCCTGACTTATATATTGATATAGGTGTTTAGACAATGGAATTTAGGGGAAATGTATCCTGTCTTTTCATCACACACAGCTAAGTCTCGCAGGATGCACTGCATCCCTTTCCGACTTACAGGTGGAATGAATTGCTCTGTGGAGGTTCCTCTATTCCTTCTATGGCAAGGTGTTAAGTGAGATCTCTTAAAAAGTGGCTCTCAGACAAGGCTTTCCCCTGTCAGTATGATACCAGCTCCCGGCTAAATGTAATTACTATTGACACAATTTCATGTCAAGCATGGGAGAAAGTGAATATTCCAAAAAGCAAGAATAAAAATATTTATCTGAACAATGGGCCCAGAAATCAAAAAGCAGGTAAAGATCTTGAACTTTGATCTTGCATATATTGGATGAATACTTTAGTTCCTGGGTAACTGTGTAAAAGACTGGGATCATCATACTAGTATCTTTTAGTATATAAATTGGGGGGAAAAAAAAGAACTGTTGACATTTTTCAGTGAAGCCAACCTTCCTCCCCCAAAATTTCTATATGATCAAGCAGAATGTTTTTGATAATTTAATTAATTAAAAAACTATATTAGTCAAAAATATTGCAATACTAAATCAGAATAAACTCCCTATTGGCTCATTTTTCCTTCATGTGATCAAAATTTTGATGAAGGTAATCTGCCACTAAAATCGTCTGTGTTTTATTAATTTTGAAAAGGATTCCACTATGCATCAGCAAAATATTTAATTAATACAGCTCACCAAAAAACATTACCATTAACTTTTTTTTTTATTAATTTGATCCTACTGCACATGAACAGCTTGATCAGAACTGATGCAAAATGATGTCTGCTTAAAAAGTTGTGAAAATTTGCATAGGCAGAAAATAATTAGCAAAGCTGGTGCTACAATAAACCTCTTGCTTTGAATATGTTCTCAGAAACCAATTTTTGCCTCACATACTGACGACAATTTGCAAGCAGTCACCCCTTTTATTACATTCAGTTGCTAGCTCAAAGAAAAATGCCACGCTCTGAATTACTAACATCACTTCCCACAGTAGCTGTGGTCTCCTTGGGGTTCTTTTGGCCAAGTACCAAACTAGCTCTGCTTGTGACATTTTGTTTGATAACATCATAAAGTGGTAAGGCCGTGGAATGTATACATAGCAGTATGCACTAATAAAGTGTTTATCCTTTAATGTCTCCCAGATGCTTGCCTATAGCTTTTTCCAGAAGTAAAGAGAATGTGTTGGCTGGATGTGATCTCTGTTTATATTGTCTGCTGGATCTACCTGATAAGTCACATTCTTTCCTCCTTCACTTTTGTAGAATCAGTAAAGCAAGTGCTGCCTTAAAGGTCTGTTCCTCTATATGTAATGAATACCAGGTCTATTAAATATCTAGGATCAAATGGTAATAAAACTGGATGTTAGAAGAACCTTATTGAGGGAAAATCAGTCAATAATTTCTGTGTTACACAAAATTACAAAATTCTGTGAGACTCATAATGTTTGACTCCAGGGAGTTTTGGAGTTATTAGAATGAACAGAAGACTTCCCAAATTTAGGAGAACATTCAAGGCACAATATGTTTTTTCTGCTATTCAGTAAGAAAGGGCACAACGCTTGGGATTCTTTATTACTTACCTTTTGACACTGTTATTTATGGTTGTTGAGGCAGGTGCAAATGGCAATTGTTGTGTCTACCTTTGTACTTATATTTTGCACAGCTGTAAATCACCAGCAGAATCAGCAAGTACCGTGGGGCAGTAGAAAAATTAAACCCTGGCTTTTTACCCAGGTAGGAGTGTCTGTTCAGCTAAGGCTGAAAATCAATCAAGAAAAATCAATTTAAATATTTTTACAAGTCAGTAAAATTAAAATGTAATGCTAGAAGTTTTTCATTGTTTATTCTGTGTGCTGGTTTTGGCTGGCATAGAGTGAAGTGCCTTCAGAGTAGCTGGTACTGAGTTGTGTTACGGAGTTGTGACCGAAATGCTGTTCATATCACAGCAGTGTTTTAGTTACTGCTGAGCAGGCTCAAGGCTTTTTCTCTTTCTCACCCCACCTCAGCAGTGAGGAGGCTGGGTATGCACAAGAAGTTGGGAGAGGGCACAGCCAGGACAGCTGACCAAGTGACCAAAGAGAAATTCCAGGCTGTATGGCATCAGGTTCAGCATCAGAGCTGGGGGAAGAAGAAGGAAGGGGGAGACATTCAGAGTGATGGCATTTGTCTTCCCAAGTCACTGTTACACATGATGGAGCCCTACTTTCCCAGGGATGGCTGAACACCTGTCTGCCCATGGGGAGTGGTGAATGAATTCCTTGTTTTTCTCGTGCAGAAAGCAAAAGCCTAACTTTACATATTGAACTGTCTTTATCTTAACCTGTGAGTTGTCTCACTTTTGCTTTTCCCATTTTCTCTCTCATTTTGATGCCTGAGGAGTAGGTGAACAGTTGTGTGGTGCTTAGTTGCCAGCTGGAGTCAAACCAAAACACTTTGTCATGAAATACCAGGTAATATTTTTGAAAATGTTTAAATGCTTTTCAAGCCCAAGTACTCTTTCAATTGCAACACAGACATTTAGGCCCAGACTATTTACGCTTGTCAAAGCACTTCACAGTGTATGCAATTTATTCTCTGTCTGTTACAGCAGCATCTGCCAGCATAGTGATCATCATCAAGGGTGTGATCTTTGGTTGACAGCAGAAACTTCCATTATACAAACAGTTGTACTGTCAAAACTGAACTTCTGCTGAATTAGCTAATTTTACTTGAAAGGGCTGGAAGAGAAAATGTTAGTGGAAGCACTGACTTGTCAGGATGACACCAAATGCCTTCAGGTCTGATTTTTTCCTAGTCCAAAAATAGTTTTAAACGTGTGCATCCTATTTTACAAAAGTGCAGCACTGCAAAGGCTCACTATGCAAGATCCAGGACAGGGTTGTGGGTCATCAAGTTTACCTGTAGAATACCTGGGTGTTATAGGCATGGTCCTAGAGAGTCTCACATCCCATACTAACACGACTCCCTGTGCACACTCTCTGAGGCACTTTGGAAAAAATTCTGCACAGTCAGCACCTTGAACAGGTTGTAACTTAAAGTCAGCTTTCTAATGGGAAACCTCTCCTGAGAGAGCCACTAAACACCAAGCACAGGGACAATCCCCAAATGCCACCTATTGCATGTCCCAGTTACAATGAAAGAACGTAATTTTGTCCAGCGAAGAACCACAGACAAAGGATGACGATGCAAAGCTCATAATCTTTTCTTAAAACTCCACCTTTTTAGGGTGGCAGAAACAGTAGCTTTCTGATTCACTAACAAACATATAATAATAACACATACCAAGAGAACAAGAAATTCATTTGTGTGTAGTACCCAAGGGGATCAAATCAGCTGTTTCTACCTTTCACATGGGAGGCTATAGATACTTTTCCCCTGTTGCACTGAAGCTGTGTAAAAGATGATGACCATATGTTGAAGAACATAGCAACAATCTGATAGTCAGGATTGTCAGCTACAGGGGAGAGAGAAACATCATGAGCTATGTTTTCTCTGCTTCAGATCAAGACTTTTCAAGAAGATTTGCTGGAGTCATATGCAAACTTTTTGTTTGGTTTTGAAAAGGACCAGATGAAATATAATCACCATTCATATGCAGAAAGTCAGTTTAAATTACCTAACAGGTCCCTTTTGGCCTTTATTTCTGTGGTTCTATATGCCAAAGCATTAATACTAACTGGAAATTGTCAGGTTGAATGAATAAGTTCTGTAAGATTTACTTTGCATTGGCCTAGATAAGAATTAAGTAGGGGTGAAACAGATTTAAAAATATGAGGAGTTAAAAATAAAGTAAACAATATAATATTTGTATTATTACTGTGTTCTCCTCAAAACACTTGGTGTCAACTTATTTTAAAGATATTTAATGCTTTAGGAAAGCACTGCCTTAGCAATAACTAAAAAAGAGGATATTTTCTGTACTGAGGATAAAGTAACAGTTATGATGGGCTGGGTTTTTCTAGAATACCAGAGAATCATAAAATGGTTTGGAAGGAACTTTAAAGGTAATCTAGTTCCAGTCCCTCTGCCATGTTCAGGGTACATCTTCCACTAGTTCAGGTTTCTCAAAGCCCCACCCAACCTGGCCTTGAACACTGCCAGGGATGGGGGCATCCATGAGTTCTCTGTGCAACATGTTCCAGTGCTTCACCACCCTCACAGTAAAATTTTCCTCCTAGTATCTAATCTAAAACTGCTCTCTTTCAGTTCCTTCTTATCCTGTCACTGTATTTCCTTGGCCCTCTCAAGCTCTCTTGTAAGTCCCTTTTAGGTGTTGGAATTTTGCTATAATCTCTCCCCAGATCCTTTACTTTTCCGTGCTGGACAACTCAGCTCTCTCAGCCTGTCTTCACAGGAGAGTTGCTCCATCCCTCTGATCATCTTGGTGCCCCTTCACTGGACTCATTCCAACAGTCTGATGTCCTTCCTTTTCTGAACCATTACTGAAGTTACAAAACCATTACATTTCTGAACCCATTACTGAAGTTGGGGTCTCCTGGGATCAAATAATATATTCTGTGCCTAATCTGGAGATGGGAGACAACTGAATCAAATGATTAATTTTTTAATGTGTATGATGAGTCTAATAGAAGAGATGTGCTTTACAGTGTTTGCTTATGAGATATGAGCAGTCCTTTGCATAGAACAGGATTGGTAACCACAGTTAGTACATTGGTTTAGAAAATAACATATGTGCAGCTTTTTTTGGTCATTATTTCTCAAGACTGTGCTTAAATCAATGGCTAAACCAATGTGCTTAAATCAGATGGTCGATTTCCTTTATTAAAATCAGCAAGACATTTTTAGCCTGGGTAGGAATGGGATTTCACTAGGTGCATATAACACTGTCAAATTGGTTTGCTTCTTGTTTTCCTTCAGAGACACAGCTCTGTCAATATCTCCACAGCGCACACGTTAATTCTGTCATGGATTCCAAGCAGCAAACTGAGCAGTACAAGTCTGGGTACAGAAGAAAGAGTAGTTTGTTGCGGGGATTGCATTATACAAAGAGCCTTGATATGAGCCAGTGCCCAAACTTGTCCTAGTAGGCAGGGTTCAGTCTGTGCCAGCAGTAACAAGGTCGCTATAGATGGACTTCAGGCACCTAAAAATTCAGTCAAAAGGGAATATATTAACTATATTTAGGGACTGTAGCTGTAATTAGATCTATCATGAAACTGAATGTAAGACAAAACAATCACATCAATTTAATTTATAAAAATAAAAAATGGCCATGAACTTCAAATATTTTAAGGTCAGAAGTCACTGTTTGATGTCCTGGTTAATATAGGTCATAGGACTTTCATGAATTAATTAGCATTGACTTCTATGAGACCAAGACCTTTACTGTTTATGTTTTCCCTGTTAGATGTAACTGCTGAAATCATCAAATCAGAAAGAAATTTAAGATATTTTTCAGTTCATTCACTTCGAACTTTTCAATGTTATTTGCAGTGCACTGCATCAATGTCATATGCTTCTATAAAGGGAACTCATATGCCCTTTCTCTTCTGGACTCTGCAAGAGCATAATTCTGATTAGCTCCAGGTAACTATGTAACTATGTGAAAAAAAAAATGATAGCAAACTGATATTTCACAGAGAAAGGGAGGGAGAGGAAGAAGAATGAGATAGACGTGGAATGGCATAAGTGTGTTTTCTCTTGTCTCTGGATCAGTTTGCAGACTAGTGGGATAAGCAGGTGAGAGAGGAAACACCCTTATGTTTTAAAAGGTCATTGCAATGGATATCTCACTGCTTTTTACAAGTAATTATTCTTTCACATTTTTAAAGGAAACCGAAATCTTCAGTATGCAAAAGTGAGAGGAGTCTTCTATCCAAATAACTCAAGAGGTGATACCTTTGTGACAATATATGAATATGGAGATTATGTGGGATTTCTTCCCGTGTGTGTTCACTTTACCTCTGCAGATCTGTAAGTATAGGGAAATCTGTACCTGATAAAGATGCTGTTGCATTAATTAACTGCTACTTTTTTACTTATTTTTTTTATAATTTTTAATTTTTTAATTGTTTTTTGAATAGTTGTAAAGTTTGGAACCCACAGGAACTTGTGGCAACTAATTCAATATGTTAAATACATACCATATGAAAACATTCCTCTTTTATTTATTTTGAATCATCTTCTTGATCATTAAACTTGATGATCTAGTTTATTTCATCATTTCTTATACTGGACCTTTTCTTTTTTTATTGGATATAACTGGGTTAGTGATAATTTTTCTCCACAGCAGCATGTATGGTGTTGTGAGTTTGTGATCTAAACAGGGTTGATAACACAAAGACGATTTAGCTACTGCTGAGCAGTGTTTGCACAGAGTCAAAAGTGCTTGCACTTTTCTTCCTCTCAACCCATCCTGGCAGTGGGAAGGCTAGGGGTGCACAAGAAGCAGTGAAGGGACACAGCTGGGCTAAATGTCCCTTTGGATATTCCATACTTATGGCATCATGCTTAGTGATGAAAGCTTGTGAAAGAATGAGTTCATGGCTACGGGGTTTGTTTTCTCAAGTAACCATTAAGTGTGCAGAGATTCTGCTTTCCTGTAGATGGCTGAACATCCGTTTGCAGATAAATTTCTTGTTTTGTGTGTGCAGTGCTTGTGAGTGAGTGCTTAATGAGTGAGTGCTTCACTCATTAAACTGTATCTTGGTCCATGCCTTCTCAGCTTTTGCTGCTCAGATTTTCTCCCTCATCCCACTGGGGGTGGGGGTGAGTGAGTGACCTGGTGGGTGCTTAGCTGCTGACTGGGGCAACCCACCACAACTGTCTGACAAAGTTTTCAGCTTTCCTCATGAGTCTTCTAGAGTTACTATATTTCTTTCTGAGATTAGTGAGAATTAGAACTACATATGATTTACAAGATGCAAGTGCATCACAGAATTGAATGGTGAAATAACATTTTGTCTGTTGTGGTAGCTATTCCTTTCCTAACAATTTTTATCATTTTGCTTTCCTGTGTGATAGCTGCGGGTAATTTTCTTAGATTATCTGTTGTAGTGTAGAGGTAGCTTTTTTTTCTCAGCAGTAATTAACTAGTTCTGAACTCATCATGCTATATGCAATTTAAGATTGGTTTTCCCCCATGGGCACAGTTTTGCATTTATTAAGACAGAATTTCATCTGCTAGTTGCAGTATCCTTTTAAACCCCCTGTAAAGAGTCAGTGGGCCAAATAGTACCTACAGGGTTCTTTTGAGATATACTATTCTATACGAATCAAGGTGATAAAAACTACAGAGGAAAAGGGCTCCAGGAATTTGAACTAGATTTTCCAGAAAGCTATGACAGGAATTTTTTTTGGTGCTTAATTATTCTCTGGGAAAACCTTATGTAAGTCACAGTGATTTAGACTGACAAAAGAAAGTGATATTCCACTTTATCTTTCATTCATGTGACTATTATCTCAATTTATTAAAAAAGAAGTTTGGTACTAGCCGATCTTTTTTCTACTTTAATAATCTAAAAATGAACAGATCATCTTCTCACATTAATGAGCAATATATTACATGTCTTTGGCTTGAGACGTATGGTCACTTAGAGATATACTTTTATGACACTAATACCTGAGTTCAAAGACATAACTAAATACAGATTAGAGTGGAAATTTACAAGGGATCATATGACTGAATAGTTTGCTCAGGTAAAATAAAAAGGAGATTAATTTCTCCTTGAAAACACTGGGAAATCCCATATTAATCTAACATATCAGACCTAAGAAATGTGCTGCTACTAACACATGTGACACTTTTGTAAAAATATTTCAGATTTAAATTTAAACATATTTAAAAGGCAGTTGTCTCAGCCACTTGGGATTGCTTTGCTGTTCTCCCAAAAACAGTTATTAATTCTTTTTCCAGAATGGAGTAAATAATAAAGTTGTTGTTAAAGACTGGGTCAGAACAAAAGTCAAGACTGTAGCTTAGTAAATATAATGGTATTTTCTAAGGAGACTGCATATTTGTAAGACAATGGCCTAGACTATTTCAGATCTAACTTCCTTCTTTTGTTTGAAATCAAAAGGTCAAAGCAGGTACATTGGAGGAGGATAAAATATGCATGGAGTAAGTTTTTGTTTGAGACCTTAGAGTAGAATATCAAGGGTAGATAGTTTTCTTTATCAAATGTTATATTTTTTTACTAATCTATACCCACTGACACCATTTCAGGTCCCAGAAGTGTTGTTGTTTTGTTAAACAACAAGCAACTCAACAGCTGAAGGGGAGGCGTAAGATGTGGGTTGAAAAATAACACTTATTCACAGATCTTCACATTCTCTTCCCAAATATATATCCCTAGCCCAAATTTTTTTCCTGCCTCTTACATGCATTAAGTGTTTAAAAACATTATATTGGACAGGCTCACTCTGTAACAAGAATCAAAGACATAAAAGACAGACATCAAAGACATAAGCATGACAAAGTACAATTTGATCACATGCGTAGTGGGAATGTACATATCTTTTTGCACATTTCAAGTAAAAGGCATTAAATGTGCATTAAGTGCCATGACTGTCCACCATGCATGGTGAATTGTGGTGGCTTTTCTGTCATACTTCCTCCATTTTGCTCCCCTACCAAAGCTCTGGCTGCAACCCAGACATTGCTGGATAAGCCTGAAGTACTCAGCATAAGGTGCACATCAAAGATGGAGAAAAAGTAGCAGGCATGCTGTACAGGCTGGCAATACTCAGCTGGTGGCAGCCTGTTGGGATAATTTTCAACTTGTTGCCAAAATTGCCTCCAGGCTTTGCTGTGATCCGCATTTGGGACTTGGCCCAGGAACAGAGTGAGGATGCTGTGAAGTTTGTCTTTGATGCTTGTTATCGACTGCGCCCACTGCAATGCAGGCACAGCTCAAAGTACGGTCCGGCAGCTTTCGCACTTCTAGGCAAGTCCCTGATCAGCTTTCCAGATCATATGTCTGGCCTCTCCCCAATGGAACTGTGCCTGCCTGACACTTGCCTGTCTCTCTACACTGTAGCTTTCAAGGAGACCATTTCCTCTATGATTTTCTGAAATAAAGCAGTTGTGAGACTTGGAAGCAATGATATTTTCAGCTGGCGCCTTTCCCTCCAACCAGGAGTAGCACACGCAGTTACATGATGCTCAGAGCTGACAACAGACAAGGTGGCAGCTTTCACAAAGGACACTTTGGGGAAAGCTTCTGTAAGCCTCCTCAGCAACTCTGAGGTGCTGAGTTGCCTGTGTTAAGATTTGTTGACGTGAGCTTGCTGTGCTTTCTTTCTAGCTTTTTTTCTTATCTAGGAGAGCATTGTTCCTCCCTAGCTAGATTTATGCTCCAATACTTGAAAATTAAGGGGTTTAGCTTCAAATTGCTTGGCTACTGAACTAAAGGACTGTAGGTGAAAGCTCTTGTCAAAGACAGAAAACATGTCTAACCATATTTTATTCAATATTTCACAGTACTGCTCCCCTTGGTCTATGCTTGAGCGCTAGTAGGAAAATACAGATTTGATCCCACTTTTTCTCCTTAGTTAAATCCTCAGGAAGCTGCAGATTAGCTATTTTAAGCTGTGACTCAGACAATGACACTACAATTAACTCTTTTGCAGGCTGTAAATTGAAGGCATAGGTTCATTATGTGACCTTGCTCTCAAAGCTTCCTTTCTTCTCAGGGAACAGAGGAAATGTTTACAGTGCATCTGTGCCATTTGATATTTGTGATTGGCAGGCTACAGGTGGCCAGGTTTGAGCTATTTATCCTAAACTCTCTTACAAATAATGTAAAGAAGTAAGTATAATTATTCTCATCCTAAAGTGTCTAAAACAGATGAAGTGAATGGTGCTGTAAGAGTACCAAGAAAGCCTACAGGGAATCTCTCATCTGTTGACATCTAAGTAGCATAAACTTAAAATTGAGGTGAATCCTACTCTAATCTGTTGCTTAAATGTCAGCTGGATTCCATATGGTAGCATTTTTATGTAGGAGAGTGCCAACAAATTGAGTCTGGTTCTTGTTAGACAAAAAGTAGGTTTCTGTTCCAGTTTCAGACTCCTGACTATAAGGTGACTGCAGTGCAGATATCTGTATGTGAGCTACATATCATAATGCTAACGGGGATCTAATTAATACTTTTCATCTGGGTGGATGAACAGTTCTTTAGGCTGAGCTCTGAGACCTCTCTTTTCACTGGACATAATGGAAGCTTAGGCACCATAGAAATGAATAACTGTGATATTTCATCCAGTGATTTAATCTTAGTAGGCGGATGAATGTTTGTGCCTTCCAAATTTTTACTCATGGTCAGGCTGGGAACTGAGAACATGGGCATGTCCTTTTGTCTATTGTTGGATTAGCAAATAATGCCTCACTCATGCTGGGCAGAAAGGTGTTGTAACCAATTTAGTATTTGAATGCTTGGGAGGTGTAAGGACTACACAATACTTTTGCCCTTTTTGTGAGATATATATTGCTCTAGGAACTGTTATTCTTTGACAAAGGAATTTATACGCTTTTCTATGACTCTTTGGAACTGTCAGCTATGACACTGTCACAATTTAGGCAAAATTGCTGAGTGAGATTTAAAAATGTTGAATAGTATATATATATAGGGAATTCTAGGGAATTGATGGGCATAAGGGGAACAATATTAGTTCCTGGCTGGAGACCTTCAGAAGTTTTCACAATAAATGCACATCAACGAGAAAGGAAAAAAAACTTGTGCTGGGAGAACATTTATTGTTATTTCCACTATACTGTTGGTTCAGGAGTTATAATAGCTCATGCTAACTCCTCATAGAAGAACTACATGGCTCATAAGTGCACAACCTTTGTGAGTTTACAACTCAGTCAAGATCTATTGATCTTTATAGTGCCAGGGCTGGGTGGTCTTAGAAATATTTAAAAGCTTACAGCTTATGGGGTTCAGACTACCTTCTGAAATCAGTATTTGGCCTCTAAAATTTCTAAGCTTGAATTTTTTTACATCTTATCTTTTTACATATTCTCCTGCATATAGAATCTGGGACCTGACTGAGAAGCTTGAGAAGTCTTGCACCTGGGTTGGTCGAACACTGGAATCAGTACAGGCTGACTGAGAGAAGCCCTGCTGAGGACTTGGTGATACTGGTGGATGAAAAACTGGGCATGAGCTGGCAAAGTGTTTTTGCAAGCCAAAAAGCCCATAAAATGCTGGGCTGCATGGAAAGAAGTGTGCCCAGCAGGTCAAAGGAGGTGATTCTGGCCCTCTACTCTGCTCTGTTGACACCCCACCCAGAGTGCTGCATCCAGCTCTGGGGTCCCCAGCACAGGAAGAACATCAACCTGTTGGGGTGAGTCCAAAGGAGGGCCACAAAAATGAGTGGTGAAAAATGAAGGATGGTAAACCTCTACTATGAGATCAGACTGAGGAAGCTGGTGTTGTTCAGCCTGGAGGAGAGGAGGCTTTAAGACCTTTTGTGACTTTTCAGTATGTGGAGGGTGCTTATAGGAAAGATGGGGACAAGCTTTTTAGCAGGGTCTGTAGTGATACGAAAAATGGCAATGGTTTTAAATGAAAAGAGAGTAGATTTGGACTAGATATAGGGAACCAAATTTTTTAGGATGAAGGTGGTGAGACACTGGAACAAGTTGCCCAGAGATGTGATAGATGTCCCATCCCTGGAAACATTCAAGGTCAGGTTGGGTGGAGCTCTGATATTGTCCCTGCTCATTGCAGAGATGTTAGCCTAAATGGTCCCTTCCAACCAAAACTATTCTATGCTTCTATATCTCCATGTTTCACCTGAAGTATTTTCCATGTCTCTCAATGCTTCTTAAAATCAAGTATCTCCTTACATGAAGTTTGGCTGCTTAACCACTTTTTTCCAAAGCCCACAGTCTAGATCATGCTACTGAGTGCATAGTACAAAGTCATCAATATCCATGCATATTTCCATGCCTGTGGATAAAATCATGCCTTCATCTGTGCCATGGAGGTCTACTGATTCAAACTCATACTTGCTGGTCCATATTTCCACAACCAGATTGGAAAGCTAGTGTTACTGTGTTATTTAGATGCCACTTCCAGTTCAAGAATTTGCAAGAAATTGCACCTGAATCTTGAGTCTTATGAGTAGAGCAAATGAGATGACTCAGAGAGGCCTGAGAGTTTTGGTCATGTGCAAGATGAAGTAATATAGTTTGTTTTTTTTTAACTCTAACAGATGTGGGTTCTTTTTCTACTCGAGATTTTGTTTTGGAGGCACCTAAATTCTTTACTTTTTTTGAGTCTTATTTATACAGCTATGAAAGTCTGGCAATGATGGCAGTCTACAGTAAGTTAATATTCTCATTTATCAATTTTGATGTTTAATTTCTAACTATGGTAATAAAAGAAAATTAAACTGAAATATTCCCTTAAACTTGCTTTAAAACCCATTGCTTTTAAAAATAGCATTAAAATTGTACTTTAGAAAGATCTCTTTTCTGCTTATGAACTCTGCTCATGACAGTGTAGTTTTCAATACAAAGCTCCATGAAGTAACTGCCTAGAAATACCCACTTCTGTGATGAGTCTGGGTGATACTTGTTATCTCAGGCAAGAGCAGTTGTACACCTGCGAAAGTGGGAAATATAATTGTTTTGTAGAAAAAGACCTGAGGGTCCCAGTGGAGAGGAAGTTCAAGATAAGTCAGTGCTGTGCCCTTGCAGCAGAGGGATGATCTCATACTGGGCAACAAGAATGCTGGCAGCAGGTCAAGGCAAGTGATTATTGCCATGTATTCAACACTGGTGGAACTACTAATTTCAATCCTGTTTTGAGCTTCTCGGTACAAGAAAGACATTGACATAGTGAGTTCACCAAGCTGGTGAGAGGACTTCAGCACTTGGAGTACAAGGACAGACTATGAGGGCTGGATCTATTCAGCCTTGAGAAGAACAGGCCATGCAGAGACTTTGTTGTTGCCAATAACTTGGAATAGAATAGAAGTTGGAATACTGAAAAATATTATTAGAAAGAAAATTTCTTATTGCAAGATTGTTTAAATACTGGAGCAGACTGTGCAGAGGGAGGTTGGATTCTCCATCTTTGGATATACTCAAAACTTCACTGAATATGGCTCTTAGCCACTTGCTTAATTTGCCTTGCTTTAGGCAGGAGCAGGATGGCCTCAAGAAATCCCTTCCAATATAGCATACTTCATGGTTTTGTAATTCTATAGCGTAGGAATATAAAATTGCAGAGGAAGTATATTCTAAAACTTCTGCTGAACTGAGGAAAAAAAATGGTTTTTTGAACAAATGCCGTGTTTGTTCCTTGGTTATATAAACCATTTAAGAACCTGTCCACAGTGGAGAAATTGGTAGGCGATACCTTAGCCACATGTTAACTTACTGAATTGATTACCCAGTGTGTTTGGCCACACAGGCCGTGCTGTGTCATGCAGGGTCATCGGCAGCACGAGGGGTCATCCGAAGCTTCTCAAAGGTCAGACTTATGTGCAAGGTACAGTTAATCAGCAATTGCAAGTTGCTGCAGGTCAACATCTTGTGTGTCTGTGTGTTCAGCTTATAGTGAGTACACCAGGGAATGAAAGAATGAACTAAAAGTTCCCACCATTTGCGGGGGCTAAGTGTTTACACAGACAGTGGCAGTAAATTAGCTTTTGCCTAGCTGACATGGCAAATTATCATCTTCATATACCCGCCTAGTCTCTTTTTTTTTCCTTTTCTTCGGGTTTTGTCATTTTTGCTTCAACTGTTTTTGTTGGTTGTTTTTTTTAAATTTTTTTTTATTTGTTAGCTTTTTTCTTTTCTTCCACTTCTCTATTAAATCTCAAAATTCTTTCAGATGTTCTTCCTAATTTTTCATTCTTCCCAGTAGTTTCTCAGATAATCTGTTACCTAAATTATCACTCTGTATCTGGCTTTTCTCTTAATCTTATTGTGAGTTCTTTAGGGTAGATATTGGACTGATTATGTTGAATATTATTGAATTTATTAAAGGAAAAAAAACTTGTTCAAGGTACTTAAGCATGTGTTTGTGAAGCACCATGTAAATGCATAACAATAGCTGTGATTAACACTAGTAATATTACTGTTGTCATGGTTAATAATAAATGTGATCAATACCAATATAAATATAATTTGTCACTAGTGCAGTTGTTCAATGAAGATGGTTTGATAATAATAAACATTGTCACCAAATATTCTTCTTGATTATAGAGGAGACATTCTAGTAATTTGCCTTGTTCATAATGTACCTGATGTAGGTAAAATATTAGAGGATTCGGTAGTTATTAATGTGCTACTTCAAGCTACTCCTTTATTGAGAGTAATAATTATTGCTTGCTTCCATTCATCAATCATTCTTCACTGCAGCATGGACATGCACATATCAGAATGTACATATTCAAAGGAGCTCACTGAACCCTTGGGATTTTATTTTCTAGTGTTTTAATGGCTTAGCTCTGTAAGGTATATTTTTTTAAGTTATGTAATCTTTTCTTTAAGAAATCTACAGTCACAGAAGTGACACCCCTGATTATGATCTAAAAGGTGGTAAATAACTACATTAATTTTATTATGTCGAAAATAGTTGGAGGGGGAAAGAATTAGAGAAAAGCCTTACACATCTTTCGTGTTACTTTTCTCAGAGTATCAGTTCATGGCTAGTATGGCAAGCAGGCTCCTGTGCTAGATGGACTTTTGATCTACCTAAGCAGCAACTTGTATGAGCATGGAGAGCATGAGATCCCTTTGGGTAGATCCCAGAAATCAGCTGAAAGCTATGCCTGAGTGGGACATAATGAGAGTGGTATGGAAAATAGCTCATGGACTTATGTGTTGGGCATTTCTTCTGGTGGAATGGAGCAATGGATATGAACCTTCTCAAGGAGAAGGAGCTTAAGCCTCTACCTCCTTCAACCGAAGTGTGCATTCTTGGCACTGTTTTAAAATGGGATGGTGACCCACCATGTCCTCAGTTTGGTGCTGACTGTAAATCTGTGTAGGGTGTTTCTTATCTGTCTGACTAGGTTGGAGGAAAATGCAGTTTTTGATTTCTCCTTAAGTACAGGCCTGAGAGGACTGTTCAGTAGCTCTGCTGTATCCAGACATTTATAACAAATAAGACTTTGCACACCTGGGAAGCATTAATATTAACCAGCCAAGATCTCACCAGGAATAGAACCTCAAATTCTATTTTCATTTCATGAGTTTCTTTTCACCATTTGTCTCAAGAGTTGTGGCTTAGCCACTGATGTCATTAATTATAGTGGTTAATTCATTAAGCAAACCAGCCTAGATGTATTTTATAACATATTAAACCAAAACTGCTTTCACATTCTCCCTTATAAAATATTTGATAATAATTAAAATAAAACCCCGCAGTTAAAAAAATCAATGAAGTTTTATATTTTTTTAAATGGTACTACCAAGTTAAGTTATTATTTCATGATGTTTGTCTTGTTATGAAGCCTTCGTTTCATATTTCACATACATTACAGTGTAAAGTTGTTTTAATTAAAGTAAACAAATACATCACGTTTTAAAAAGAAATAGAAAAGGTTTAAATTTATTTTGAAGTTCTTAGCGAAGGAACAAAATAATCCTGTGGAAGAGGACTTTAAAAATTTTGAAGCACAGCTCCCCTCCAAAGAAAAGTTGAAGCCAAATATCTGGGATGTCCCTGAATTGTGGGTTAGCAGAACAAAGTAGGTTTTTTCTTTTTCTCTGAGCTTGCCTTCCTTTGTGTTCTTAGAAATCAAACCAAAAAAATTCCTCCAAAAATCCCAAGTCCTTTTGTAAGTCTTTGCAACTTTTATGTCTGGACAAGAAAAGAGGAGGCATATGCATCCAGAGACTTGAGAATGATAGACAGTAACTGGTAGCTACAATTAAACATTAATTAGATAATCGCTCTGCTTTATTTTGAATGTTTGTGCCATCCCAGAAATCACAATGTGCTATGGTAATCAAATAGGCTTTCTGCATATATTAGGCTATATTAAGACAGTTTATGTGGATAACAATTTCTTCATAGACTTGATTCATGATCACTTCCATTTTAATTAATTTATTTTTATGTGAGTTATAGGAAAGTCATTCAACTGCACCCCCGCAGTGGGTCCCCGAGGGCCTTATGTTGAACTGTTTTTCAATAACAGAGGTAAGTTAATGCTGGGCAGACTGAATTTACATAATAAGTGGCATTTTTATGTACGTGTGCAAAAAGAACTCATTTTTTATTGTAATATGACTCACAAACATTCCCAAAGGGAAGAAATCTGTTATTGCCTTGTATCCTCATTCTTATACATGGTAATCATTGTATGAACAAACATATGCACGAAAAAAAATCCTGTCTCTTGGATTATAAGCAGTAATTATCTCTGCTTAATATATCTGTCACACTGTTGGTAACCATCTGATGGGGAATGCATGTGCTACTTTGCATTCATTCAGGCTTTCAGTAATTTTTTTACCACTTGAGAAAATTCAGTAAAGCTCAGCTGTGCCTGAAATATTAGAGTGCTACAAAATCTGCTTGATTATATCAGTCAATACTGCATCAGAGCTTTGCAATTTATGCACTGCAAATGGATAGTTCAAGTGTGCTCCCAAACTGAAACAGGTCATGACTTGTACTCTGCTCTCCTAGAAATTGTTTGGCATTTACATGTTTGTTTACCCGCTGTAATAAATATAATGCAATAGGGATAATTACTTTTAATTCTGGGATGACTTGTCATGAGCTTGATACTGCAAACTTGAAGAGAGGCACAAAATAGAGCTTCTCTCTGGTGGTTTGCCGAGCTGTCTGGGGGCAAGTGTCACTGACATCCAGAGAATCTCCAAAAAGATGTGTCATGAAGTGAGCAGCAACAGATGTTAAGGTTAAGATTCCCAGAGGAATTTGTAGTAGCAAAACCTAGCTTTTAGGTACATTGCATCCCTGCCTGAGAAGTTCTCAGGAATTAGATACACAAACATGAGCCTCACTTTAACCAATGAGGTACTTATGAATTAACCACAGGAAAGCAGAGAGGAAATGCTGGTGGTAGAAATAATTTTTCTTATTTCCAAGAAACTAAAAAGCTTTTCTGAGACTTCCAGAGGTGCCCATCTTCAACTGTGACCTCAATCTCCTTTAAAGGGGGGCAAGAAACTTGTACCAAGGTATGATCAGAAAATGCCCCCTGGATGAATGTCTCCTCTTTTTTCATGAGTTCGGTGATTACAGTGCACACTTGACAAGGGGAGGAATTTGTTGAATACCTCTCACTATATAAGTAGTTCTCAGAGTGCTTCAAATGAAGATTTTGATCATCTGATGAACTGCAATTGCTAAAACCTTCAGCAGATCTGTGAATGGATCCAGGACCTTGAAGATCTACCAACTCTGAGAATGCAAATACCTCTGGGGACATGAGAAGGGGTTAGTGTGCCAGTGCCAGAACAGGAAAACTATCAGACACATTAGCCCCAGAAAGACGTCTATAGATGTGAAGTGTAGACAGTTGATGAATCTGTGAGGTTTTTGGTTTGGTTTTTATTGCGCCTTTTAGCCTATCTATTTTCCTGACATGTTGAGCTCAGTAAGACTGTAGAAGGCATTAGGAAGGGAGGAAAAAGTAATTCATCTTGAGATAGTCCTTATGTTCAGAAAGCATTTGGGAAGAAAACATGCAAGAAGAACTCATAGAAATATTCAGCTCAGATTTACTCACTCCCTATGTCTGAAAGTGTCTGGTTCACAATGTGCGAATTGATCAATACACCTAGTGGTGTATTGATCATTACAGTGCAGTCTTACTACATCAGAATAGAAATTTGAAGCCAACTTTTCAGTTTCCATTACTGATTTTCACTGTCTTTAAAGAAATCAGAGAGTCTCCATATTAAGGTCCAAAACTGAGAATCTTATAAGTCATTCTGCTCCTCAAAAACTCTTGAAAATTTGAAACTGGTGGGTTTCTGCACTATGTACATTTGTCTTGGGGTGACTTTATGATGTGTATCCCGTATCGTCCAGATATGAATCCTGTGTCTTTCTGTGTCTTTAAACTGAGCCTGAGAGGGGAGAAAAAGAAAAAAGAAGAAGCCAGAGGAACTTTTTCAAAGCAGTTCTGTGCTCCAAGGTCACTACTCCTCTGCATGCTTCTATGGCAGCAAGAGTGGAGAAAAGTGCCCTTCTTTTTTTCCCGAGTTTTTTGGCTTTTTCTCAGGAGAGAGACAGAGTTAAAATTCTTTGCTGTTTAGCTAGCTCGCTAGCTGAGGCAAGAACTTTCCGTGGATTGTTTCTGCTCCGGTCTGGATCACCAGCACCAGGAGGCTCATGCCACAGCTTGGAGGGGCCACACCCCAGCTCTGGAGGGAGAACAGCCACACCTACAAATGGACTTTAAATAATCTCCCCAGGTTTCTCTTCACAGTGAGAGATTTTATTATTTAGCATTATTAATCTTTTCCTGTGTGTTTGTTAAATAAATAGTTTTTTCCCTATTCATTTTCCTCCAAGGAATATTTCTTTCCCAAACCTGGTGGGGGAGGGGCAGCTGTAACCTGCCTTCTATCAGAGGATATTTTCCTCCAAATTTGCCTCAAACCTGGACAATATGAAATAGATATCTTGGCAAATAGGAGTTTGTTGCCTTTCACAGGCTGAAAAGTGCATGCTAAAGCTAAGTTCTCCTAGCCTCAGTATTTTTATTCTGTATGGTGTTACTGACTGCCATGAATAGAAAGAGGGAGGGTTATCCCTTATGAAAGAGAAATCATAGTCAGTCTAGCATCCAGTTTTTCTGCTCTATTCTGTGAGAATTTGTTACCAATCAGTTCAGTTGGCTCCTATCTTCTGAAAGTAATCACTGGTTCTTATTGTAAGTAGCTATGTCAATGAAAGAATGTTTCTGTGCACTTAAATTTCTACTGCTTATACTGTATCAGTTCCCAGCAGTCAAAAAGACTATAGACATTTGAAATAGGTTTTTTTACTGAGGTCATCTTATTTTCAAGGGTTTAGACATTCAATATATGATTTGGGCTGTTCTATATGAGTTACTTGTATGTCAGAGAACAGTCCTGGACATTTACTTCAGTAGGCAATAGTCTCAGTGGACAAAGTTGCTTAGTTCAGGGGCTTAACAGAGAGATCTGGGAGAAGAGATACTGTGCTGGATATCTTTCCATTTGGCCAGCTCTAAGGAGGCTCCCTGTTCAGTGAGAGATCCACCAGTTGTCCTGTCAGTTGACTCTTTTTTCCCTTACGGCTTAATTATTCTTGCTATATGTATGTAAAAGAGTTGAATTAGAGAAAATTCCCATGGTGAAGAGCTGAATGAAGCTGCAGGTTAACAAAAACTTTTTCTTCTTACATTATCTTTTAATCTGTTGTATAAGTGTCACAAGCAGGATCCACTTTAATTAACAGGAAGACAGGTGATGTTATACACTGTTCTTCAGCTAGAAGCAGCAGTAGCAGATATTGATTGATTCGAGTATGACTGTCATCATGGAGACACAGCATGAGAGCTACAACAGAAGGACAGGGGAGCAAAGACATTGGGTCCATTTGATGAGATGTGACAAAAAATGTCAATAGTGAAAGAAGCCAAAGCTCATCTCTTTGCCTATTGCTGCAACTGGCTGGGCTTGTGTAATATTTCACTAAACACAGGAATTTGTTATCAGTTTCAGTGTTGCTTTTGTTTTTGACAGAAGCAATAGCAAGTACTCTGAATGTTGCTTGGCTTTATCCAGGGTGAAACTGACTGACAGAGTCAGAAACTGCTTCTGCATGAATGTTAATTTTATTCTCAGAACACTCATCAGCAATACTCCAACACTGTACAAGCAGGTTAGTCTATCTGTGTCAAATATCCTACCTGTACGTTCCACTGCAGCTGCTTTTGCTTTCATGATAATATAAACAGCAAATTTTACTGTCTCACTATATTTAAAACCAGATGGTTGGCCCACTTAACACTAGGCAAACAATGCAATTCTTCCTTTTTTCAGATTTTTAGTACTTATTTGCTGACTAAAGCACCAGGGTTTAGAATCATTGCTGTTACACAGCACCACATTTCATGTACAAGCCATTTTATGTCTTGTACACTTATGTAATAGAAGCATATCCATTCTGCTGCTAACCAGGAAATAGGAATTGTAATCTAAAATACATGCATGAAATATTAAAAAAGAAACTCTGTGGCAGAAAAATAATTCCCTGTTTACAAGTGTAATTTGGAATTATCAACAGAAGCAAAGACTGACAAAATAATGACATTACCTTTTGAATCAGAAATTACCAATTATGATCACTTCTGTTGTGTTTAGTAGTAGAACAATTACAGACTGTTTATTTCAAAGATATATAATTATTTGCACTTCTTTATTCATCTTCATTGACCTTGTCTCTTATTTTTTATGCCAAATGAGTTATATCATTCAGTATGATGCAAATTATATATGATGTTCACTTTGAGGGTAATGCTAGTTCGGAACAAAATACCTGCTGACCAGAACTTTTAATAGAGAGCTTTTCACATCTAAGATCTGTTATGAGATTTCCGTCCTTAATTGCAGTCTTCTGATATCTTCTGTGCTACAAAATCCATCTGTTTTCTGTGTAAATATCAAAAAGCAATTGGGTAGGCTTTGACTTCTCTTCCACAGGACATAATAGTTTTAATAAAAATTGTCTCTCTTTGGAAATGTTTGTTTTATTTTTCCTGGTCACTGAGATCTCTGTTCTTTCTGTGGCACTTACAAGTTCTCGCTTTCTTCTGTGTTCACATTTTCATTGAGGATCCTGTGAGATCTTTCTGTGTCACCCACCCTTCTAGCCAAAGGCAACAACCAGGAACTCAGAGCTGCTTCTTAGTAATCAGCAGTTGTGATTTCCAGACTCAGGGGACTATTACTGCTAACAAACAAACTCTGCAAAACCCAAACCCTTTAAAATATGACGTGGAAGCCTGTTTCAAGTCTAGTAAAAAAAGACAAGAAACCCCCAAACAGGCAAAAACCCTCAACTGAACAAAAAAACCCCTTTCCACAAAGAAATACCAAGTAGCTGTGGCTACTGCACATGCAGCATAAAGTTAATAAACTATATTCTCCAGCTATTGCTGTAACCTGAGAATTACCATGATTGCTCTTAGTTGTGAATAAGGGTAGCAAACTTTGTAAAAACTCTTTGTCAGCTAGTCACATTGTATTTGAGCTGGATCAGTCTATGTGACTGGACTGACCTTCAGCAGACTAAAACACAACCCTTTTAAAAAGAAGATTTAATCACTCTATAGAAGTGAAGCAGTGATAAGTACAGTCTCTGACAAAATGAGCTCCTTAGTGAATATATTGCCCAGTCACTGACTACATTCCATGTACACTACATATGCACTTTGGAAATACTATTATGCTCAAAACCTTGTTATAGAAAAAGAAGAAAAACAACTAATATGTATACTAATTTATCATTAGTATCTTAACAGTTTCATCAGTGAATTCTTATTAGTCTTGATGTAACTATTAAAAAATAAAAAAGGAATAATATAGAAAGGTGTAAAAATTTTACACACATTCCCTTTTCATAGAATCATAGATTCACACATGATTGCAGTATCACAGGATGCTGAAGGATTAAAGGACCCCTGAAGAGCACCTAGTCCAACTGGCCTGCTCAAAACAGACTGAGGTAGGTTGCTCAGGGCCATGTCCCACTGGGTTTTAGTTCTCCAAGGAAACCACAACTTCCATGTGAAACCTGTGTCTCCCTTCTGGTGAGGAATTTTTTTCTTATGTTTAATTGCAATTTTCTGTATTTCAGTTCATGCCCGTTGTCTCTTGCCCTGTCCATGGGCACCACTGAGAAGGCTTTGTCTCTGTCTTCTTTACTCTCCTTATGAGGTATTTGTACACATGGGTAGGATCCTCCTGAGTCTTTGCCAGGCTGAGCAGTCCCTGCTCTCTCTGCTTTTTCTGGCAGGAGAGATGCTCCAGGAGCTCCATCATCTTCATGCTCCCTTGACGAACTCAGTACTGTCTCCTGGTCCATGTGCCTCTTGTACTGAGGAGCCCAGAACTGGACCCAGCAGTTCAAACATGGTACCAGTATGTAGTTTTTTGTTATTTGCTTGTTTGGTGTTATGCTGTGGGTGTAGTCATTCTCCCAATATTCTTCTGGGTTATAAAATGAGTTAATTCTGTATATGTGGGTGATGTACAGTCTGCTGTCAGAATTCTGAACCTGTTGTTGGGAGAAGCATGATCATAATGATAGCTTTTCTTCTTTACTCTAGGAGCCATTTTGGATTTTGTTAATTGCTCTTTTGTCTCTGCTCTGCAAATTCCCATTATATCTGAACTTATTCTAGATGGTGTTATCTATGTTAATTGTTTTTTTCTTATTTTTTTACGCCTGAAACTGCTTTTACCAAGCTTTGTGTCTGCAAGTTGCTTTTAGCTTTCCAGTTTCCAGTGCCAGCCTGTGTCCATTTTCTTGTCATCCTGGTCCCATAATCCTTCTACAGGGATTTTCCCAGCTCAAGGCCCTTGCTCCAAACCAGGCCCATATTCTGCTGCACTCCATCATTATCTCAGTGACACAAATGTTTCACTTTGTAGGCACAACTACCTGTTAATTACTGTCTTTATGAAATTATTCTTACACCATTAGAGAGATTAGTAAAAGGAAAATGAATTTGGCTTATCGACCTGTTCATTAGGAAATAAAAAGCTATATCTAAACAAACTAGAGCAAAGCAACAGACTGGTCAAAATGTTTTCAAGCAAGGCAAGCCTGAGAAACCTCAGTCCTAAGAAGCAACAAAACCACTATAAAGCCTGTGGTTTTAGTACTGCTAGCAGTACCAATACAATATGAATTCCACTTCAGAGGATCCAGAAGGTATTTCGTGGGGGAAAGTTATAAAGGGTGAAAAAGGAATCTGAAAAGTGGGGAAAAGGAATATAAGTACATGATTTTTCTCTAGTTTCGAATCAAACTTTGAAGTGTGTTCTGAAGTGCTGGCTTGCTGAGAGCATGAAGAAGTTGCTGCTGTGACATTTAGTGAGCAAGCATCCATGAATGAAAGTTTAAACTTGATTTCTTCTCTTTCAAGGCAGAACTTGAAGGACTGAAAAATCAAGTTGACAATGTCAACAGAAAAGACTTTTAGGCATTGTATTAGATACATGTATGACTCATGAGCAGCAAAATGTACATACAGTTGCAGAAAATGTACAAAAGCTGTTGTTTTGAGAGTTGTACACCCTGAAGCAGCTATCTCATCAGGGTTTTTGTCAAATAACAGTTTTCTGCAGTGAATTAATTACCCGGCTAAGTATGCCAGCACAGTTGTAGGAGAGGTCTTTTGTGCATCTGTTCCAGCACTCTCAGTGGAAACCTTACTAGAAATACCTCCAGAAGCAATCCAAGATTCATATGCCTATAAGATTTACGTTCTTCAACAGTGCTAGACAAAGATAAGGACCCCGTGGCCACACAGGTAAAGGAAATTAAATGTAACAACTCATGGCTTCACTCTCTTGCAGTCTACAAAATTCTTGCCACTAAGTTCATACTTGGAAGCCAGTATTAAGGATGGATGAAAGGTGTGGGCTTCCACAAGGCCATCAGAGAATTTTTGACTTACTGGCATTTCTTCATGGTTAGGCTATGATTTCTTCTTTTGTGAGCAACTTTTCTTTGCAATCAGCTGAAGAGCCTGTCAGCAGAGGAGGCCTAACGAGGTTCTTTGAACCAGGCTGTAGGCTTCTCTAATGACTACCATTTGTTCTTAGCTAGTGATCCTTTCAAAAATTCATTTTGTGTGCTGCACCTAATCTACTTTCTTGACAGCTCCAAGCACCTAAATGAGCAGAACTTTTCCCTCCTGAGGCTGAAATGGAACCTTTGTTTACATGTAACCTGATAAAAGCATTCATCAGAAAACTTAAAGGGGGTGATTTCCTAGGCATATAGAAAAAATAATTATCTTGTATAAGATTCAATAAGATATTGAAAAAAACCGAAACCAGTGTCTAAGAGTGTTATGGATCTGATATTCAGTAGCAGAATTTTTTTCCTGATGGAATGTGAAAGAATTTATTATCTGTTGATTTATCTGAGCTGATATATTGCCTGCAATATATTCATGGGTCATTTCAAATGTCTCCTAAGACTGTGGTTCCTGGGAGACTTTTTATTTCCCAGAAGCTCAGAAATATTCCTTCTCCCTGAATAAGAACCCAAGTTTTTTTATAAAAGCACTGGCAATTCTTCTAATGTTTCCATTTTCTGAAATCAGGCTTCTTTTCCATCACTGAGCCAAAAAAACTAGCTTGTTAATATCTTTGGTCAAAAGTGGGTATAGATTAAGTAATCCTGCAGATTTATCTCTGTGTAGAATATATTTTACTGTCTGGAAAGATTTACCCACCACCATATTCTTACGCTGTTTTAAAGTGTTTTTCCTTTAAAAATTTTTCCTACCCATAAAAGGCTATACTACATTTTATTGTTATTTCCAGTATTGTAAGAATACTCAGAGAATTCCAATAAAACTTTTTCTCTTCTGCAAATAGAAAGTTCCATTTCAAAAAAAACTTGAGAACTCTGGTTCTGCTATGGTTACAGTCAGCTTTGTCTTCTACTAGAGTTAATTTAGCATTTAGAGGGCAACCTCTCAGTCTGTACAAGTACACAGAAAGAAAATCTGACAAGGAATGAAACTCCAGACTCTGGCACAGCTGTACTGAATGCCTCTTCTGTTCTGCCAGACCAGTTTAGCTATCTTGCTTTTTCTTCTGTGCACTCTGAGAAGCCTAAATCTAATTAAACAACAGACAAAAACTAGACATGCAATTGATCTATGAGAGGAGAAAGGGGAATAAATTAACACTGAAAAGTTTAAACTAAAAGTAATTTCAGTGTTCTTATCAGACTGGCATTTGAGGAAATCTGTTTGTTTTGGAAGCCATTTTTAAAGTTAGCCAAGAGATAATCCAACAATTCTCCCCCATCATGCTTTTTCCTTTCAAAAGCAGAAATCAAATGCTCTTGATATGCCTTCAGCATTTATACTACAAAACAATAAAAATAAAAGCCTTCCTAACATACAATTTTCTTGTCCTAGTCTTGTACCTAATATTCTTCCACAAGAAACATATCCTTGTCAAGAACTTTTTTATTCAGCTACGTTTTATGTAGTTTCTCTTCATGAAGTACCACCTCGCCTCTTAAATTTGACTTGGCAGAGCACTTTAAATATTCTGATAAGGTATACCTAACCCATTAAAAGGGCAAGTGTGAGTTTCATGATTCTTACTGAGAAGGGGAGAATGAGATTAGAAAGAACTTGAACTGCCTTTCATATTATCACATTGTCATATTCAAAGTATATTTAATATCAATCTTATTATGAGTGTAGTCTGCAGCATTATCTTTGCAGATTGCACAAGCAGGCATAGAGTGTGTTTCATGGTCTAATTTTAAAGGGGCTTTTATTCCATATCTGCTTACTGAGTATCTGCTCTGACTCAAAGCACATTAACATGCAAATAAGGACATAAATCTCGAGGAGAAGGAAATGCAACAGAAACTTGGCTGTAAATGAACAAAGTTCAACAATCAGTCAAATATGTAATATTACTCAATATTTGGTACATCACATCTGCTTCTAGTCTCTCTAATGTTCAGTGTCTCCAGAGCTTTTACTTGACTCACTGATGACATGATCAGAGATGTCATGGGATGCAGCTAGGCAGTGCAAATGAGAGCTGAGTAGGGATGCTGTGAGGGCTGTAGTAAATCACACTTTTCAAAATGTTTGATAATATGCCCTTGTAGTGTCATAATCTCAGTGTCAAATGTTATCAATTTTTCAAAGCTATGGGGCATGATAGATTGCCTCTGCCTTCCCTTGTATCTTTTAGAATAGGATCTCTTGTAGACCTCACAGGCTTTCTTCAGATGCTCATGCACAGCAGGATCTTTTAGTGCCTCCAGTAAATTACATGGTCATTGGCATTACATAACTTTTAAAAATGCACTCTCAGTTATTTTTCAGGACTTCCAGCAATTCATAATTCATTTAGAGATGGATACAGAGCACAAACCATCATTCATATGGAGGAAACATGAAAAAATTATTCTGCCCTTGAAAGGAAAAAATGTTCTGTTTTAGTGATATTCTGAGATAGGTTGTGCAAAAATTGGCTGGAAAATGAGGTAAAAGGCCATTATTCTCTCCCTCTAAGGAAAGGAAGATGCAAGGCATCTGCTGCAACTGTAAGAACAAGATGTTAGCAAGGCTGAATTACACATACAATTGGTGAATCATGTTGGAAAATGGTGCAGTCTGTTTTTGAGGATCATGGGGGCACTGGCCTTTGGAACCAAAGAGAAAAACAGATCTGGGGTTACTGAGCTATACTGCACAGACAACTTTGATTTGGGGAATTTTCCTAAACACCACTATTCACTTCATCTCCAAAGAATGTGAGAAATTTTTCCTGAGAAATTTTATAATGCCTCACTCTAGGCCATATTCTAGTATACATGATTTTACTTTGAGTGTATATCTCTCTCAATTTTTTTTTTCTTTTGATGAAGTTGCAAAACCAGAAACTAGAGTTTATATGGAGACAAAATGGTAAGTGTTAGCAGATTGAGACTGTAAATGTCTCCATTCAGAAGAAGGAAAATGTTATTTTTTCTGGTGGCAATCCATACTTTAACATATTACATGAACATGAAAAGACTCTAATTAGATACTCTTGTGAGTAAAGAAGGAGAGTGAGTTGTAAGTAAGGATGCTGTCAAGGTGTAGAATACTTGCAGTGATGTCCATGGTTGGATGAAATGTCAAAATATTTAGATAGGCACATACAGAAAAGTAGGAGACCCTTGTGGTCCTATAGCTCAGCTTTCCACTGTAAGCGATGAATTATTTCTGCTAATTTTCTCTGTGGGAAATCAGAGAATAAAAGTTATATTCCCTAAAATAATCCAACATGATCTACAAATTTTGATCAGACTCATGAAAATATAATACATTTTGAAGAGAATGGTATAGCATTCCTCAGACCGTACATCATACTTCAAAAACACTTTTGATGGCTGAATGTTTGCTACTCATTTTTGGTATGTGTAAGCTCTTCACCTACTCACCAGGCTGTTGAATTCTCTGTACATGTGTCCCACTATGCTCTCCTTGCTGAACTAACTGGCTTTTGTTTTCTTCAGGGTATTTCTGTGGTGTAGTCGCTCTGTCTGCTGTTTCTTCATAGTAGTAGGAACTCAAGATGTACCTTTCTTAGATCTATGGATCAATCACTCTACAGATTTTCTAACAAAAGAACAGATTTGTCTGGTTGGTTTACAGGCCCTGACACTATTGGGGTTATATGGGTTTGTGGAGTAGAGATTTGCCTTAGTAGTTTAGAGAATGAAGTAATGGCATGAAACTGTGTCAGGGAGGTTTAAGTTAGATATCAGGAAAAAGTGGTTCACCCAGAGGTTGGCTGGGCACTGGAACAGACTCCCCAGGGAAGTGGTCATAGTACTCACCTGACAGAGTTCAAGAAGTGTTTGGAAAATGCTCTCAGGCACGTGGTGTGACTCTGTCCTGTAAAGGGTCTGAAGTTGGACTTCCATGGTCTTTGTAGGTGTCTTCCAACTCAGAACAATAATTCTTCCACAGAAAATTAAAAAACAGCAAAAAATCTCTAATCTCTAAAATAAAGTGGATGATTTATCTTGAAGTAATCATTTTATTTATATCTTCACAGAATCATGGAATCACACAATTGTTAGGGTTGGAAGTGACTTCTGGAGATCACCTAGTCCAAACCCCCTGCCAAGGCAGGGTCACCTAGAGCAGGTTACACAGGAGCACATCCAGGTGGATTTCGAATTTCTCCAGAGAGGGAGACTCCATGACCTCCTTGGGCAGCCAGTGGTCTGCCACCCTCAATGTAAATAATTTCTTCCTCATGTTGAGGTGGAACTTCTTGTACTTTAGTTTATGGCCACTGCTCATCATTCTGTTGCTGGGCACCACTGAAAAGAGTCTGGCACCCTCTTTTTGGCAAAAGCCTTTGAGATATTTATGTATTGATGAGATCCTTTCTCGGTCTTCTTTAGATTAAACAGGCCCAATTCTCACAGCTTCTTCTCACAGAAGATCCTCCAGACCCCTCATCATCATTTTGGCCTCTGCTGGACCATCTGCTCCTTGTCTTTCTTATACTGAGTAGTCCAGAACTGGACACAGCACTCCAGGTATGGCCTCACTAGGGCCAAGCAGAGGGCTATCACCTCCCTTGGCCTGCTGGCCACAGCCCTCCCGATGCACCTCAGGATGCCACTGGCCCTCCTGGCCACAAGGACACTGCCAGCTCATGGAGGGTTTGTCATCCACCGATACTCTCAGCTCCTTCCCAGCAGAGCTGCTCTCCAGCAGGTCAGCCCCCAGCCCGGGCTGGTCATTCCTCCCCAGCTGCAGGACCCCACGCCTGCCCTTGCTGAACCTCATTAGGTTTCTCTCCTCCCAACTCTCCAGCCCATGGAGGTCCTGCTGAATGGCAGCACAGCCTTCAGGTGTGTCAGCCACTTCCCCCAGCTTCATGTCCTCAGCAAACTCGCTGAGGGCACATTCTATCCCTTCCTCCAGGTCATTACAAACAAGTTGAATAAGGCTGGACTCAGTAGTGGTCCCTGGGGAATGCCACTGACTGCAGGCCTCTGACTGGATCCTACTCTGCTGATTGCGACCTCCCAAGCTCTGCCACTCAGCCAGTTCTGGATCCAGCTCAGGGTCCATTCACTTAACCCACATTTCCTGAGCTTTCCTAGGAGGATATTATGGAGTACAGGGTCAAAAGCCTTGCTGAAATTGAGGTAGACGATGTCCACTGCTCTCCCCTCATTGTCCCATCTTGCCATGTCATCACAGAAGACTATCATATGGATCAGGCAAGATTTCCCCTTGATGAATCCATGCTGACTACCCTTAATGACATTTTCTTCTATCTTAGCTAGTGTTAGTGTGGGAATTCAAGATGAGCTTCTAAAATTTTGCACCAGACACTCAGACAGAAATGACTACACAGACAATTTTTAAGAGTGTTTATGTTGAGCTACAATTGGAGATTGTGATGATGGAAAGGTAAATTTGCAGTACAGCTAAATCCACATTCAAAATTAAGAAAGTAATATGAAAACCAACGCAAAATTGAATAATTTTGGTATTGGTCCCCCCTTTCCTTGCAATGTTTTATCTTTTGGTTTATTAAATTTCCACGTGTCCTTTCTTGATTTCCTATGTACTGAATAAGTAGCCATGACTTGTATTATCTGGCTCATCACACAGAATGAAAAAAACCAACAAAAAAAGCCATCACTGAAGTGCTATTTTGGGCTCTACTGCTTGTCACATAATGAGTAACTTGGTTGCAATGAAATGCTTTCATTATAAATGCTTTACAGTCTTAGGATCTCCCTGCTTCATTATCTTATGTAAGACACACTGAGACCAAATAAGTGTGATGAGACCAAATAAATGTGATGTGATATATGTGTCACTTTATTCTGAAATAAAGACTTCATTTTATATTTTAAAACATTCTCTTGTTCCTGTTGCTACTACTATTTATTGGAGGATATAATCAGGAAAAATAATTTTAAAAACAGATGAATTTAGCTGCTTTTATTTCCTGTTTGCCTATAAGAGAGGCTCACCTTTCCTTAGGACAGCATGCTAAAATGCATCAGGATTTTTGTGAACAGGTAATGGACCAAATAGTTCTGGAAAGCAGGAAGTCAAGTGGGAAGCTCATTCTAACAGATCAGGTTCTGAACAGTCATTATTTTAAGAGTGTGGATCTAATGAGGAGTACAACAATAACAGCCCTTAATTAAATGGACTGTTTCTGAAAATTAGAGGTCAGACATTAAAAGTAAATGGCATCCCATTATGCATGTGTAATTTGCATACCTATTTCTTTCACCCAGTACAATTTTATGTCCTCCCTAGTGGAGGAATCATTAAACACATTTTTTTTTCAAATTGAAAATATTTTCTCCCTATGTATATTGATGTATTTCGGGTTTATTTTTCATTTATTTTAGAAAATCTGAAGTAAATCAAGGTGTCATTTTCATATGCATTAGAAAGTAATAATGCAGTTGTAGGAATTTTTTCTTCATGGAGATGTTAGAGGAAAAGAATTAGAAAGAAAGTCCTTTCATTAAGGCAGTTTTCTAGTGCAAACCCATTTATTTTCCCTGCCCTTGCTGTTGTTGACATCACTTCTGTGTTGAATAGAGGCATGAGCGGTTTCAGGATGCTGGTTGAAAAATAAGTATAAACAGAGAAAAATAATAAATGCAAGCAACACTGCCATAACTATATAATACCATATTTTGAAATGATACCAGCCTTTGACCTATGCTTCATTTTGTCTTGGCAAAGGTAATAAGCTTTAATAAACTAGCTGATGTAGCTTGAATGGCTGACAGGTTTTTAAACACGCAAATTTTCAGGATTTGAAGGAGAGCTTATGAATCTGTTTTCTCTAACTGTGTCAACTGGTCTAAATAAAGAGGTTCTTCCTTCTTATACTTTATATACATTCCTATGTCTTTAGGCTTTACTTATATCCTTAAAGACAGCTACTAGAACATTACTGGATTGTTTCTCTAGCATGATAATCAATTCCTTCAAATATTCCAGGTTTTTCTAAGTATTGTACTGATTTTCCAAGTCAGAGAAACATTGTGTCTTCAAACTGTAGATTCAGTTTAGTAAGCCTGAAGTGTCCCACTATTGCCTACAACTATTGGATAAGAATATGGATTATAATCCATCTTTAATTTCTCTACTTTAAAGATCACATATCTTGTACTTAAGTGGTTGAACATCCAAAATTTTTGGGCAGTATTATTTCACAATAACTTTGGGGTTTTCCCTGACTGGTTCCAAGAGAACCCCTTATACACATATAAATATATTTATTGTAAGAAGTAATTTTAATAAATCTTATAATTTCATTCAGATTTTGAAAGGAGACATATTGTACAAAGAGAGAGAGTGTATGTCCTTGGCAAATAATACTAACCTGGGAATGAATGGGTTTGAAGAAATAAAACAGAAAGAGGGATCATTAGGAAACCAGCAAGCTGTTAAAAGAACAGCCAGCCAGACACTGTCATAAAGATTTGAAATGCTGCAGCATCTTCTTTAATGGCAGTTCTCATTCAGAAAGGTCATGACGGTATGGAGAATGAAGGGTTATCTTTTATGATCTCTAGCTGTTTTAAATAGTGTAAACAAATAAATCCAAGGAATTGGAAAATATTTAATAGCCTTTAGGGACTTTGCAAGAGTTTAGTTGAGATGCTGAAGTGCTGTGTGTCATAGGAGATGATGAGAAGATCAGTAGCTATTAACTGTACCCTGTAGGTTTTAATACCTCAGAGAAATGTTAGCACAAGTTCCACACAATAACTTCCCAAGCAAAATCCTGAGGTCCTGAGTTCTCTAAATGTAGCCAATGATTGATCATGCATTTAACATTACTGATTTGTCTAAGCATCTGTTGAACATTCTGCCATCTGCCTATAAAGACGTGCTGATCAAAACTTTTGCAAAACTACCTGCAGGGAAAGGTATGAAATTTTTTAAGACTCTCTTGCTTCTCCCTCATGTGCCTCTGCTGTTAATCATCCTTTAGCTGGGCAAATTTTAAAATGATTCAGAGTGTGGAACTACTGTATTCTTTTTAGTTTATAAGTATGATGCTATCCTCCATAATTTTATTCTTCAAACATTTTGAACTAGGGAATATCTAAACTTCTATTAACTCAAGCTACCAAGTTAAGCTTAACAAGTATATTCTGCTATAGTGAGTATAACAAGCAAGAAAATAGTCTGAGCTACATATTTCATAACAAGGTTCAAGGATTTATTATAAATCAGGTTTGAAAAGATGGTAAAATCTAGAGGTCTTTGTGTTTTTGTTGTAAGAGATGGTTGTTATCAACAATGTATGTATGATAAAAATGATTAGCTAAAAATGTTATCTTGAGAAAGTATAAACTATAGCCTATAATTCTGTACCCAAAATACACACTACATTGTTTAGATTTAATGTATTTTTTTAAAAAGAAGAAAAACTCCTAATGGATTTTTAATACTGAGGTTTGTAATTTTTGAGTTTACATTTCTATTGATATCAAAATAGCTGTGGTGAGCCGACTGTGGCTGGTCACCAGGTGCCCACCAGCCACTCTCCCACACCCCCCCCATCAAGACGATGCAGGAGAAGATACAACAAAAGATTGTGGATTGAAATAAGGGAGTTTGTTCAGTAATTATTCTTACAAGCAAGACTGACTCATCTAGGGAAAATTATACTTCTCCAATATGGATCCTTTCCATAGGCTACAGTTCTACATGAACTGTCCCAGTGTGGACCCCTTCCATAGGATGTATTCCTTCAGGAATAGGCTGCTCCACCATGGTCTCCCACAGGGTCTCAGGTCCTGCCAGCAAACCTACTCCAGCATGGGATCCTCTCTCCACAGATCCGTATCTCCTGCTGGGAGCCAGCACCGGTGTGGGCTCTCCATAATGTGCAGCTTCTTACAGGGCACATCCGCCTGCTCTGGTGGGGTCTCCTCCACAGGCTGCAGGTAGATGGTGGCTACCCCTGTTGGCCTCCATGGGCTGCAGGGGCACAGCCTGGCTCACCACAATCTGCACCACAGGCTGCAGGGGAATCTCTGGCATCTGGTGCACCTCCTTCCCCTCCTTCTCCACTGAACTGGTGTCTGCAGGGCTGTTTGCATCACATATTCTCATCCTTTCTCTGGCTGGTACTTGGTCTTGCTCAGGATTCCCCCTCTTTATCAGCTCTCTTATCCCAGTGGTGCTACTGCAGTGTCTGATGGGCTTGGGTCCATTCTGGGGCTGGCTGGCATTGGCTCTGTTGGACATAGGGAATGCTTTCTGACAGCTGCCCAGAGAAGCCTCACCTGTAGCACCCCTCTCCTTGCTTTGTCTGCTACTTTTCAGAATTTATCTATGCTTCAAGTTTATTCTTTCATAAAATAGAAAAACATAATCTTTGTGATATCCTTTCTCATTTCAGTAGACAGGATAATGATGTTGTACGTAGAAGACGATGGTTTAAAATGAGGAACAAACACATAAACTCAAAGAAACAAAGCCGCTTTTTTTTTCTTCATGCAAATGCCTCTAATATCAAGATAAGTCAGAAAAAGAAAATTACAGAGAGCCTGTATAGCTTATTTTTTTAGAAGAAAATATTTTTGAAGTGTCATCTGGCCTCTTGAAAAAGTAGTTGAAGCTTTCAAAAAGCATATATATTAGCAAAATATTAATATCATGTGAGCGCAAATTTATTACATGAGTTTTGCAATATCCATACAAGAAGAGCCAAGTTAAATAGAGATCTTGGTGTTTTCATCACCTGAGAATTTGAGAGGGCTTGTTAACAAAATAAAACAGTAAAAGGGAAGCATAAGAAATAGCTTGCTACTGGATAGTATTATGAGAGACTGGAGTATTGGAAGGAACCTGGTCCATATTTAGGTCAGCCTTGACAGTGTCTCTTTGAGATGACCTCACATCACTTCTGCTGAATGTCTTAGCAGTCTTTTCAGTTACACTGATCTGTACTATCCTGAATATAAAAACAGTATAATTTTTTTTCAAGGAGAACTGCTTGTATTTTCAGCTTAGTGTCATCATACAAACATAATGACAGTGGAAGCCCATTCTGAAGAATTTAGAAATTGAGTTCTTGAATTTATATTGAATTTTATCATGCAGAGGGGTTTTTTTATATAGCCGAGGTATGTGATAATAATCTGTTCTGACTAGTGTTTTATGCTTCCTCAAGGAAGACTGTCATTTAGTCACCATTTACCTCCTGTTTCTTCTCCTGTTGAGTACAATACTGCTGAATGCAAGGTTTGTCATGCTGGAGCAGCTAGTTCTTGATGGACTGCACTCCGTGGAAAGGCGCCCATGCTGGAGCAGTTTGTGAAGGACTGCAGACTGTGGGAAGGACTCATATTGGAGGAATTCATGGAGAACTGTCTCCTGTGGAAGGGACCCCATGTTGGATCAGGGGAAGGACTCTTTTCCCTGAGCAGTGGCAAAACAAGGGTGTAATGAACTGACCATAACTCCCATTGCCCAAGAGGAGGAGGTGGAGGTGGAACCTGGGAAGGAGGGGGTGGGGGGAGGAAGGTGTTTTCAATATTTACTTCTCATTATCTTGCTGTCATTTTGATTGATAATAAGTTCCATTAATATCCCCAAGTTGAGCCTATTTTGATGGTAATTGGATTGTGATCTCTCCCTGTCCTTAACTCATGACCCTTTCATGATGTTTTCTCTCCCTTGACCACTCCTGGAGGGGAGTGGTAGAGCAGTGATAGAGGGGCTTTGCTGGGCACCTGGCATCCAGTCAGGGTCAAGCCACCACACCTGCAATACTGCCTGTCCCAGTATTGCCCACTGGCATGGAGAAATCTTGGATGCAAGATATGGGTCATGAAACTTGTAACATCTTGCAGCAAAAAGCCTTTTAGGAGCAGTCCCACTGTATCTATTTTCCTCAGGGCTGTTGCAAGACATATATTAGCCATCCTCATTAAAAGAGGTCTGTGATTTACTCTGATTTATTTTATCATGCTTCAAAACCTCACTGATGACTATGGCTGATTTATGCAGTAATTGTGAACACCAGTGTTACATGATGGCTAAATATTTTGGAACTTCAGCCTCTGTCTCCAGGGCAAAATTATGCTGTGTTCACAACAAAGAGCGTGAACATTCGTTGAGTAGGAGACCTGTACCATCCTATCAGTTAACTATTCCAGTTGTCTGGTTGATCAGAATATTGATATGAATTCTTTCTTACTATTCTTTCTTACAAGCTTTAAATGTATTTTCTGGCAATTCAAGAGCTGTTAGTGCTGCCTATAAGATCAAAGCAGTCATAAAGTCTCCAAAACATGAAGCACACTTTTAAAATCTGTTCAGAGATATACTGCTGTTCCCAGCCCTGTGATGGCTGCAGGTAGTTCAAATATAAGTAAAGTTGTGTGCTGTCAACACACATATCTACTGGGTCATCCATTGTCTGGATAGACCAGTGTCTGTCAGAGTTTCTCTTAAGATCTGCACCTGTAGAACTGTCCAGGGATTTTTCTTCTGCATGTACCTACAAAGCTGCCAAAACAGAGTGAGAATGCAGCCCATGTGAGTATGAAATTAGTGTCTAAAAGTAGAAGCACAGTAAGATTCTCACTGTATTTGTTAACAAGTTTGGAGACAAAAAGAATTATCAATGCTAAAAATTATATGTTTGTAGATATGAATTCTGGTTTGTTTGGTTGTTTTTTTTTCTACCATGCCTTGTATACAAAAATAAGACAGGTGGCCAAGATTAACACTTGCAAGAAATGAATTCTGAAGAATTCCACGATTCATCAAGAATTTTATTTATGGTTTGTAGGCACTTTTAAATAACTCATTCTCTCCACCTCATATATTTGTTCTGCAGGCAGCTGTTAAAAAGACTGAATGCTGATTTCTGTTTTAATTTCTCCTTGCAGATACAAATTAGTCTAAGTTTTGTAAATAAGTAATTCAATAACCTTTGGGGAGCTTCTGAGTGCTAACACCAGTTGAGCTATATTTCTTTTAAAAAGTAATAGTTCAAAATTAATATAAAATCATGCCTTTTTGAAAAAATTACTTTGGGAATGAACAAACTGATATGGAAAAAAATAAATCTTTTCTGTTCCCTTTTGAAGTCTTCTGCTAGGTTCAAAACACATGTTTGGAAATTTCAAAATGTCCAGATGTGGTCCTTCAGCCTCTATTCTTCCTGATGAAGAGATGAGAGAAATCTAACTGTTCAATTTCTTCTGGTGAGAACTTGCCTGGAGCAACTCTGAAGTAGAAACAGCTTCAGGGTGCAATGCTGGGATGGGAAACAGAGATGAGAAAGAGGGAGAATTTGGATAAAGTACTGGGAGTAAACAGGCAGGGAGAGGGGGGAATGGAAACAATCAAACTGTATCAGCTGAATCTCCCTGAAGGCAGACAACCCCTGATGGGCCAATTACTTCGTCTCAGCAGCAGGAGACAGATATTTTCTGTGGATCCCAGGCTAGTAATGCTTTAATGTTGCTGAAACTTGTTGTCAGGTGGCTGCACATAGCACAGCTGTGTTCAGAGATACAATTTCTGCCTAACAGTGATTGAAAACCACTCATCCATGGAAGATGTGGTACAGAAACAGACCAGGCAAGACTTCTTTGACAAGAAAAGTAGTCTGCAACAGATGAGCAAATTCTGATTCCTGTATTTGCTGGGAGGCTGAGGGGAGAGGAATGCTATGCCTCGCAAATAAATGGGTTCGGGGCCTCTGCATCTAGTTCTGAGACCAAATGCATTTAAATGGTACAGCACAGTGTCATAACCACACAGCAAAGGTCACACGAAAGCAAGACACCTACGCCTAAACCAAACTAAAATGGAGCCTTGTCTTTGGCTGTCCTAGAACTGTGCCTGACATTGTCTAGGAAAAAGGTAGGTGCTGTGGCCCGGGACCCACGCCCTCGAGAGTGGAAGAGCAAGAAGCTAAGCAATATGGATGGCTACAGTGCGTGTTCATCCTCTCTGCGCCCTAGCCATCCCTTGATACACTCCTACTGAGATGATCAGAAAGTTTTGTGATGGTTGGGATCCTTTCCCCTCAGTGATAGTATCAGATGTGTGTTGTCTGTGTGTTGATTATATGCCCTGAACTATAGACTTGCCATCAAAAATGTATTCAAATGAAATGCAGGGAGTATTTTCCCATGCGTGGACAGACATGAACAACAAAAAACTTAATTATCATGCAACACAACCTGCTATACCTAAGTTGCTTGCAACCTTTATTAAAAGTGAAAAAAAAATATACAGGATGCATATGAATAGCAGCATATTTATTTATAGTTATTTTGTTTTAGAGAAGGGAGCATTTTGCCTAACTGAAACTAAACTCCCATGCAATCTTAGATCAAGACATGTGGAGCTTTAAGAAGAATGTATCCTCCTGGTCCATAAATCTACATTATTGACTCATAGGCCCATTTTCAGCATCTAGAACGCAGTTCAGAAACCTCTGGTTAGTTGGAGAAATCAATGCAATTTATTTTACAAAGTAGTAGAACTGAATATTTGAAAACATTTGGTGTGCAGTACTTGATGAGAACTTTTCAGTGTGAGTTATAGTAAAGCATTTGCTAATTGCTGCCTTTCAAACTATTTAGTTAGAAAGCAAATTTTCATGAGCAATGGATTACTAAACGTCCAGGCAATGACATTATTTCAACAGGGCCTCAGAAATGAGTAACCTTTATCACAGTTTTCTAAAACTACAGAATACTCTGAAGAGAAACTTCCCTCTTCTTATCCCTTTTTGTGTGCTCTTTGTTCACAAAGAAAACTTCTCTTTTGACCTGATATGGAAAGTTCCAGGAACATTCCTATTGAAAAGTAGTTTTTTACAGATCATTTAAAGTGGTTTTGGAAATAAACTTAGCTGGAAAATAGTTTGTTTAAAATATTTTAGTCCTTTAATAAATATTTAGCAATAGAAGAGCTTCTAGGCTATGTTTATTTGTTATATTTGTAGTTTAACAGGCCCCTTCTATAAATAGTTGGATGGTTGATTTATAAATAAAGTCACCTGATAGTATTTTTGGTTTCTAAAACAAGAAATCTCAGTCGAGACTGTTTATTTAAATTGCGGTATAACTAATTGTAGAGCCACATGAAACAGTTTAGCTGAAAAAAGAAATGTTACTTCTCCAAAAATTGTTAAGGGGATGAATTTTTCCTTTGTGTGTTAAATGTCCTTTGTGTGTTAAACTTTTTCAACAGTTTAACAGTAAAAAGAGAGCATGTTTGCAACTATGAAACCGAACTATAATTACATACCCAAGGCTTTTCTCAGGAATGAACAGAACATAACAAATTACAGTTCTGAACTGTAAATACCATGGGTCAAGTCACAGCTTGTGTTTAAGTTGTATATTAAGAACCAGAAGGTGGTATTAGCTCTAATCCATCTAGGTCAGAGCCACCTGCGCCTCCCTCTTGACTCCTTCCTTGCTTCATTAGCTACAGAGCAGCCCAATTTTGAAGGCACAGTGCCAGCTCTCCCCTTGAGTCTGTGGTTATGGCTAATCTCTTCCATACGGAAGTTGGGAGCCTGAGCTAAGGTCTTACAGTACTTATGCCAGTAAATTAAGCTAATGTGTAAAATGTAGAGGATGCTGATTTTACCATCTTTTCAAACAATGACTATACTCAGAATAACATTTTCATATGACTGCACAGAGAGATGAGCCCATCTTTTTTGTTCCCTATATCTTTTATTTTGTTCCTATTCATACCCAACATGTTTTACTCACAGAAGAACAGAGGGAGTCACCTAGAGAGGTCTGGTTTACCTGTAGAAGGGCTCAGCTTCCTGCACAAGATAATCTAGTAATTTGGTCTGGCTTGTCGTTCCCGGGTTTCAAAGGCTGTATCTAAATGACGTGACAGAAGAGTTCTTCCCAATTGTCATGTCAAGGTGTGTAACAGAGTTACACCCTGACTATGGTGGGACAAGATTTGGTAATATTCCCTTTTAGTCAACTCACTGAAGAAAATCAGGCACACAGATAAGGCAGGAGCAGTGGTGAGCTCCATTTTGTCCCGATAACTGCACTCTCCTGTCTCCTTAGGTGTAGCCAATGTCACTACTTTCCATTGACTATATAGGAACCTTAGAATGCTAATCTCAGAAGTGGCAGCTCCAGAACTAGTGAAACATCTTCTGTGTCACAGAAGCTACAGTATTGTCAAACTATTACACATTAATTTCAATATTTTCTTCTGTCTGTTACCAATGGGTTTTTTTTGCACGAGTCTGTACTGGATGTGGTCCTTGCAGAGCTATCCAAATGTATAAAGGGACAACAAGACAGTGCAAACTGGTACTTATACTAATATCATGTGCTCTGGGTACAGTTTATACTGAGTATTTTTGGGGAAAAAACCCCAACCATTTGGCAAAACCGAAATAACTGCGCTGTCAGTGGATACTGTGAATACCTCAGAGATGATCCAGCAATGTCTCCTCTACCATGCAACCAAAGTGCTCTGCATCCAAAGAGTGCTTCCACTTTGAGGTGATCCCTCTGTGTCAGACTTGTGGTCAGTCTGTTGGCAAAGAAGTGCAATGTTGCTGATCAAAACCAGTATCACCATTCAATCTGATGTTCACCATTTCCACAGCAGATTTAGGGGTTTTTTTTTTGCTCTCATAACACTGGAACAAGTTCATGATAGGATCGGTGTAGCATGGTTTAACTACAAGCCACCTAATCTCTTTTTCCTCCCTTTTAGTGGGCTTGAGATATAACAGTGCCATTAACTGGAAACAGTAAAGGAGAGAAAGCTTTTTAGGGCACAAATGAAAAGTGGTGCAATGCAATAATAAACCTGTCTTTTCATGTCTGTATCCAGAAACACAATACTTTGCTCAGATTTCATTTTTTTTAATTGCTTAAATATGCAGTGTCAGTGCTTATATAATGTTTTTAACTTTTTATTTTCACAATGGGGATTTCATGCCTTGTGTATAATTGAAATGTGTAAAATTACTGTGAAATCTTACTGAAGCATATGCTGAATTTAATATGCATAATACTTTTATTTTTCTACTGAGAAAGAAAAACATTTAGTAGTGTTAGTATGAGATTTAGACTTCATGCAACCCTCCCATAATTTATGCTATCTGTCCCCGACTTGTGGAAGATTCTCAGTATTCTTATTTATTATGTGAACTATAAAAAACTTTGCAGTATATCTTGGCATTCGGATTAGGTGTTTACATGGTTTGCATTACTTGCAAATATGAAGTACCAGTTTTGACTTTTGGACCCAGCATCTCTGTTTTCTCATTCCCCATGCTATAGCCCGATCATGTATTTCCTGGGCAGAAATCTCAACGTCTCTTCAAATATGGGTATAACTCACTCCATAATTTTGTTATGACTACACTCAGATGCTGTCAGCTCCTATTTTTTGTGCATGGCTGCTGTGTCTGCAGTTCTTTTAGGAAGCTGCATCTCCTGTTCATTGTTTTCCAGGAAGGGCAGCAGATTTCAGAGGGGAGATGAGGACAGTGATAGATAGCATCAGGAGGATTAGCTGCAAGATATGGCATGTCTAAACATGAGTTTGAAACACAAACAGGAGGAAAGTGCTGTGAAGAAAATGATGGAGATGACAATGAATGGGAGAAAACATCAATTGTATTATTTGTGGAAGAGGTTGATGTCATGGTTTAGGAATGTTGTTCCCCAATTTAGTAATTCCACTATAAAGAAAACCACAAAGCGCTCCCCTCCCCACTCTGGTGGGAGACACAAAAGGCAGAGATTATGATTTAATGGAAAAAGCAATGAGATAAGAAGCTGAACAGTAGCAGCAACAATACTGATAACAGCAGTATACAAGAGGACAATTTACGTGCAGAATGCTCACCAAACTGAGACAATGGACAATGGTGGATGGACCCTACATGCCTATGCTTTTCTCCTCTGACTGCAAGCCACAGTCACCTCCTCGGAAGGAGAAATCCCCTACTTCCTCACCCCAGTGATGATGTGAGGTGGTATAGAATAACAACCTAGATACGCCCGCATGGCTGCAAAGTCCACCCCTCATTGCTACTGCAAAAAAATTAACTCTGTCCTGCTAAAAACAAGGACAGCTGGGAAGTGCAAGAAGGTGAGATGGAAAGCTAGCTGAAGGAAAAGGTTAAGAAAAAGAAATAAGGTGTGGAAGTGGGAAACTGTATGCCTCATGTATCACTGAGAATCTGCTGCAAGACATTTTGAAGTTAATGAATGTGATTTAACTGAGTCTATAATGACAAAATACACAATACAAATAAGCATTTTCCTTGAACTCTTTGCACTTCGTTCTAGATGGATGGAAAATAAGATGCCATGTATACTAAAATTTGATAGAATTGCTGGCAAGAATTTAGATATGAGAAGAAAATATGAAGGTTTTTAGGAAGTGCATTTGTTTTGTAATGAGTTTCAACTGAGGAAAATAAATGGGAAAATAAGTTTTACTGAGAAAAGGAATCAGAGAAATATGAAGTAATTTTGGATACCAAAAGGCCAGAGAGTGAAGTTTTATCTAATTTCCTTTGATTTAAGGGCAAGAAAATTTGCTGAAATAAACTGAAATTATTTTTTATATTACTGATTCTGGATTTATATAATTTATGTTTTAGTTGTTTCCAAGTAAATTAGGTTATTTAACTTGGAGATTGCAGACATTTAAGTCATGATTTATTTAGATTGCCCTATGCATACATAATAAATTTTACATCTTTATTGTGCTAAGATGAGGGCTAGGCTGTTCACTGTGGGCTTTATTTTAATGAAGTTCAATGGCAGTTTGGAAAGCATTCAAATCACTGGGGAAGAAGACAGAAGTCACAAGGTAAAAACAAGCAACTTCTTACAGAAATTTCACTTATAAATAGATATGTATGACTGATTCCTCTTAAGTTTACTTATTATTTCTAACTTCACAATATGCAGCCATTTAGGCTGAATGTATGCAGATTCTTTTTGGTAAAATTAATAAACAGGTATACTTTTTTATCTTTTTTTTTTTATTAGAGGGGCTGCATCTGATTCTGTGGCGACAACTGACAGGACTATATTTATGTCATTTTCAATGCCCCTTTTGATCTGTCACTATATTATTGTCAGAAGTATTGCATTGTATCCCTAGATGACTAAGAACAACAAATATGTGGGATGACCATTGCCCCTGTAGCTTTAACGTTTTTATTATAGCTAAGTCATAAGAGACACATTGATTGCTCTGTCCTAATGTAGGCAGATCAAGCCTTACACTTCTTTTTAATAAAAAGTTTTAAATATAATAGTTTATAACTAGTGATAGGATGGTTTTGGTTGGAAGGGACCATTGAAAGTTACCTAGTATAATCCCCCCCACCATGAGTAGAAACTTCAACTAGATCAGGTTTCTCGGAACCCCATCGAACCTGACCTCGAATGCTTCCAGTGATGGGACATCCACAACTTCTCTGTGCAGCTTGTTCCTGCGTTTCATCACCATCAGTATCCTGCTCCTGCTGGCCACACCATTGCTGATACAGACCAGGATGCCACTGGCCTTCTTGGCCACCTGAGCACAGCTGGCTCATGTTCAGTGGCTGTCCACCAGCATCCCCAGGTGTCTCCCAAAGAAGCCTTGCAGGACAGATTGGATGACCATATGCTATTCCTGCAGACAAAAGCAATTCTTCCACCTTTGAGTAGGTGCCAGGCAGTATTGCAATTGTATAATGAAAAATGATTGGAAATATTTGATGAAGCACTCTTTTTACTGGAAAGCAAAACTTTGTTGGAAATAGCTCTTTCATTTGGAACATGTCCATTTCAAGAAGGGAAGAGCCCAAACAAATTTTAACTTTTAGTTCTTATTTTGCTAACACTGAGTGTTTTGTTTTGGATTCTAAATTTTTTATTTATTTCATTTTAGTTAGTGTATCACATGATATATGTTTTTTCATACCTGTTTTTGACACTAAAAATGGGAACCTTAAATGAGTTTTTCTAGAACTTTTTACTTAGACTCCTTTGTTTCTTAATTTCACAAGAGTTTACAAACACTTTCTTGTCTTTAATATATTAGAATTTTTTCCTTCTGATAATTCAGAGAAACTCTCAGCTCGCAGAGTGCTTGTGCCTAAAGTACCAGGCTGTATACCATTTTAATGAAGACTAATCTTTTTTGTAACACTTGTACCCTGGAGTCTTGTCTTGTTTACTATTTATAGTCAGGGCACCTGAGTAATTGTCCTTTTTTCCCTACTAGACAATTGTAATAAATGCAACCTACTTGCATATGAATATATATATATGTCTATGCATGCTCAGTACTCTGGCCCTCTGACAGGTTTATATTTATGTGTGTGTGTGTTTCTGTGTTCATTTTCACAGTTTGTTTCTTGCAGCCAATGACCTGATCTTGGCCATGATCTGATCTTGGGTTAAATTAGATACATATTGACTTCTTTATGCTATTCTGTTTCTAGCAAGGATTCAGAAACAAGGCTTTCGTTGTGGTATTATGACAATAGTTTTTTGTTTTCTTAAGGTAAGAGTTTAGTATAAACAGAAGATCAGGCATTATAAAATTCATAAAATTCAGGTAATAATTTGATAAAAAGATCAGTGGTTCAGTATCTTTTTTTGAAATGTTTTTGCATTTCTGCAAAACATATTTTCTTTTTTCTAGGTCACTGACACATATTCATAGTTGTGAGATACTGTCCTGATTTCAGCTGGAATGGAATAAATTTTATTCCTAGCAGCTGATGCAGTGCCATGTTTTGGATTAAGAATGAGGATATTGATGATAATATGCTGATGTTTTGTTTATTGCTAAGTTGTGCCTACTCTAAATCAAGGAACTTTCAGTTTCCCATGCTCTGCCAGTGAGCAGATGCACAACAAGCTTGGAGTGAGTGTAGCAAGGATAGCTGATCCAAACCCATCAAGGGAATATTCCATACTGTAGAATGCCATGCCCATTATACAAACTGGGAGCAGTTAGGCTGAGGATGCTGCTCACTACTTGGGGACAGGCAGGGCTTAAGTCTCTGGGTGGTGAGCAGTTACACTGTGCATCACTTGTTTGTCTTGGGTTTTAGTCCTCTCTCTCTACCCTTCCCAGCTCCATTTCATTAAAATTATTATTATTATTGCTACAATATTTTACTTTATTTAAATTATTAAACTGTTCTTATCTCTACCCATGAGTTTTTAATTTGCTTTTCCCAGTTCTCCTCCCCATCCCACAGGGGACTGGCTTTGTAGTGCTCAGTTGCTGGCTGGAGTTAAACCAAGAAAGATACAAAGTGCAGTATTTGCACTCTTCTTGGATATGGCTGTGTCCTTATGGGAATACCACCAAAATTAAAGACAAAATTTTTGTTTTTTACCATTGAATGCTTTTGCTTGCAAAATTGTATTTTGCATTCTTTCCCTGGTATTCCTCTCACATAAAGGCAAAGCATTATATGTTTGCTTCTTTTAGCCAGGACAAACCTCCCATATTTTGTTTGTAGAATCATAAAATCACAAAGTGGGCCAGGTTGGAAGGGACCACAGTGGGTCATCTGGCCCTACCTCTCTGCTCAGGCGGGGTTATCCTAGAGCACATGGTGCAGGACTGTGTCCAATCTCTCCAGTGAGGGAGAGTCCACAACCTCTCTGGACAATCTGCTCCAGTGCTCAGTCACTGCACAGTAAAGAAGTTCTTCCTCATATTCAGGCAGAACTTACCGTGCATCAGTTTTTACCCATTGCCTCTTGTCCTACTTCTGGGCATCCTTGAGAGGAGCCTGGTCCATCATTTTGACGCTTTCCATTCAGATACTTGTAGACATTAATGAGAAGCCCTCTCAGTCATCTTTTCTTTAGGCTGAGCAGGCTCAGCTGTCTGAGCCTTTCCTCCTAAGAGAGATGATCCACTGTAGCAATGTGCCCCCTAAAAGCAGAGGTTTCTATTACATCTAAGGCTCCAAATACGAGCACGTGGCCAAGGTTTCCCATGTTCCCCAGGTCGTGGGTGGCTTAGCCTGCCCACAAGACCTCTCCCTCTGGCCCATTGGACCCCTGACCTGTAGGTTTTCTGTACCTGTTTTCTCACCGGACAATACCCCATGTAATCCCACCCATCTAACCTGATAAAAACCACTGTTTCCAGAGCCATCTGCTCTTTTGCTTCTCCACCCTGGGGTGAAAACTGGTACCAGTGCTCACCCCAGGTGCTTTTTGTTTGCTATTTTCATGTTATTAAACTTTTTATTTTGGGAGAAGCAATCATTGCCCATCTCTCTTTTAAGCCACTACCTCAAGCTCACTGGAGGAGGAGGAAACTTCCTCCGAGGTGGTAACTTTGCCCCTGCTGCTGGAGGTCTATCTTCCTGGGCAACCCAGTGGGGCTGCAAAGTTACACTCCACTGAAGGGCTGCCATCCTGCAGGGATTGAGTGTGGTGGTCAGAGCTCAGGTGGTGACAGAAGGGTGCTATAACAGCCACTGGGATGACCAGTAGTGCCCAGGTCTAGAATGCCTCCTGGGGCTCCAGTCTGAAGTTCAAGGAGGGTTGTCAAGAGACAAAGCTGTGGTATAGATGAGGGGAATATCCAGAGACAGGGCTGGAGAGCTGAGCTGCTGTGGGGCTTCTGGAGCACAGACTGACAGCTCTGGGATGAACCAAAATGCTGTCCTGGGCCATGGGCAGGGTGACCACAGCTCTGGAAGTGGCTGGGAGGGGATGATGAAGTCTGTGAATAACCCCAGGGTCCTAACACTGTTATGGATAGATCCTCAGTTCTTGTTTCAAGGACAATGTGTGCCTCGGGAGATATATCCCAGGTTCAGTATGTGAGGCTCATCTTCCAGTACTGGAATCTGCATGTAAAATAAAGGGCTAGGTTTGCTGGTAGAGAGATGAGATTTGATCTCTTATCAGATAATGAAATCTAAAGCTATCTTAAAATTTGCATTTGTAAGATTTCACACCAGGTGTTCCATAGTCTCCTTTGGGACATAAAGCTATTGAATCCTGGAAAGGATGTTACCATTGATTTTATTAAGATTAATCTAAAACTTAAAACTTATCTGTCTCATAATTTTCCTATAGAAAGTTAAAGCTATTATTTTCCTTTTAAAAAAATCTTTAACATCTATTTTCAGCTTTCTTCGGATAATTGTAGATATCCAGGCAGTTATCTATCTAATAGACTTTTTGGTTTCAAATGTATGTATTTAAACTGCTTTTCTCCATGTGGATTTATACATCTGACATTCTTGTATCCATTCCTAATAAATACATTTTTCTATAGGATACCCTTTCCATTTATTTTGTGTTTGCTTGTTTGGAAAAAAAAAAGTAATTCTATGTATTCTTGTGTGAGGCATATGAGAAAAGAATACTGCATGTGCTACAAGTATAACTGAGGCTTTAGCTGAATTCTCTTGAATCTTTTTTAATCCTCTTCCTAGGTAAATTTTCCACTAGGATAACCTACAAAATTGCAGAAGAACACTCTCAAATCAAAACAGACAAGGCAAATGGAAAAATGATTTTTAGTAAGAATAGCTGGATGTATGTTATATTATGAAATATGAGGAAATGGTATGCATTTTTAAAGAAAGCTGCATTACATTCCTTTATATTCTTCCACTGCACTTTATCACTGTCACTTTTAAAGTAGGAATCACCCTCTGGTGGTTCTGATCCAAGTATTATGATTTGTTTGTGTTTGCTATAAGCTAGCCCTCAGCTATCAAACTAATGGGCCTAAGTGTATATTTAAGTACCTAAATCATCATGCCTAAATGCAGATTTCTTTCTTTAAGCACAATATATGAAATTTTGGTTCCTTAAAATATATTTATAAAATACAGAATCAGGAATTATAATATGTTTCAGCTTTACTAAATATGGTATTTTTAAATGCTGTCTTTTGGGTGTAGATCTCTTCTATACACTTTGTTGTACATAAATATTATTTGAAAGTTGTGCATAATAATGCTTTTGAGAGGCCACAATGTTTATTATTCATGGCTATTACAATTGGTTCATGTATAGAAAAGTTTTGCACTTATTTGACAGTTTAGAGTTGTAGCTTTTGCATTTAATGAAAGCTGAGAAGGGTGGTTTTTCAGTCTGTCGTTCTATACAAAAAGTATTTATAAGTCAGTGCTAAAGAGATGAGATATTTTCCTTTTCTACTTTTCTTTTGTTCTGAACATCATGGTACTGAGTACATACAACTGCAAATGTATTTTGCCTGGGTTGTCAGTAGTTATGCAACAAAGAACAGTCTAGAGAGTTGGCTTCGCTAGCTTTTACAGTTTATTGTTGTCACATCAGATCTATAAAATGCTCTGTTTCTCATAAGGAAGAGACAAATGCCCAAGTTAGGATCGCTAGCAGTCTGGAGAATCTTCTATTACATCCCAAGTCTCTGAATCTAACATAGAAAGGGAATGTGTGTGGGACCCTGAATTGCTGCTAGGTGGTAGATTAACACTCTTACATTGTGTTAATCCTAGGATGAACAAACTCTAGTGATCGGAGACAAGAATAGAAAACAGCCTATTGTTATTACACAATAGGTTTTGAAGGGGTTCTCTTTAGGGCTTTGGTTTGGTATGCTTGCCCAAACACTGGCCAAAGATATTTCTGTTTGCTTTCAGCATCTCTCAATTTTTCTTTTTTTTACACCTGTGTGGCATCCCACCTTTAAGGGGAAGGGAGCACACAAGATACAGATGTTCATGGTCAAAAGGAATGGTAAAAGTCATAAGTTACAAGAGCTTGCAAAGTTTTGTTAGTAAATTACACACTTGACAGGGAAATTGGTATGTTTGTCCCTGATCTCCTCATATAAGTAAGAGGAAGTTGATTTTGAACAGAGGGGTAGGGTGAAAGGGAAGAGAGAGAGGGAGATCGATTAAAGAGGGAGACAGAGAAAGAAAGGAAGAGTAAAAAAGAGATCACCAATCCTGGCTCCAGTGTCAATCCTTAACTGAGATGTTAAGGGTCTTGGGAGTGCCACTGGGGCTCTGTGGGGATACCTTTTTACACATAAGTTTCCCCTCCCTGGAGATATGTTTCCCACTTTCTATGCAAATTAGTTATCAAGTCTGTTCTTTTAGATTTTTATGAAAAGGGGTCAGGGCTTCGTGGATGTTTGGTGGTCTTGATCATCCCCTACAGTTCATGCCCACTTCTTGACCTCATTCCTGTGCTTGCACTGTGTTGTGTTGTGCCTATCTCCAGGAGCCAGACCATGGTTGTCTGTGCCAGGAAAGTGCTGCCATCCGTATGGCCCCCTTCTCCAGTCACATCCTGTAGTTTCTCACAGCATGTTATCACCAACTATCCTTGGCTGCCGTTATCAACCATCCTTGGTTGGCTCTGCATCCAAGGTTTTGCTCTCTCAAATAGGTAGTTGAGGCACACACAACAGCCTCTGTGTCTTCTAGGCTGCTACAACCTCCTTCACTTCCAAGACCTTTCCTAGGTAGCAAACCATCCCTTTCATAGAGTACTTAACTCCTTGACTGATTGCAAGCTATTTACTATACTTTGCTTGTTGACCAGCAAGGCAGTTCTGGGCTTCCCACCACTCTCTATATTTATCAGTGTGGCAGTTCATTATTTAGTACCTACTTTTCAGCCACTTGCTGAAGCCACAGTAGCCTTGTGACTTTAACAGGTGCTAGAGTTATATTTTTATTAATAAGCAGTAGATAGAGGCAGAGAGAAAAGAAATAATGCACATACTTTGCACAGTATTGCTTTTTCTTTTTTTCCCCTCAGTAAATCAGGGTTTTCCTAGTTTTCAGACAGTTTGTCCTTTGTCACGCATGCTTAAAAATGGACATATAAAGAAAGAAAGGAAGGTATTGCATAGATTAAGGCAAGTCATTCACTTTGGCAATGTTGCTTCTGTTTTGCAGCACAGGAGGTTACTTTATCCTGGAAAATCAAAACAGAAGTTCAGCATAGACAATGAGGAATCCAATAGAAACTCTGTAAAGGCTTGAGAGATTGTTTAGTTTGATTAACTTTGAGAAATATCTCAGTCTTTAATAAATATGACTTAAATATGGAAATCATTATTATTGGTGGACAACGTATGGCTTCAATGCATCTCTAGACATGCAAGGAAAAGAAGCTATTGGTGATTGAAAAGCATGGTTGGGTGAGTTATGTAAGTGGACCACAATAAAACATCTTTGAGATCCTGTATTTCCTACCCAAGATCTACAATTAATTACACACCAAAAGGCTTAGTATCATGTTGATTTTTTTTTTCCAGTGAAGAGTTAGTATTTATGCTCTAACACATTATAAAGAAAAGGAACTGAGAGAAGGATACTGGTAAGGATAGAAAGACAGAAGTTAATATTTTTGTAATTTTGCTTCATGAAGTAATTATATCTTTTTAAAACTAAGTATGGTGCTCCGAAAGTCCAAAATCTGCATAATTTTCCCATCAACAAGATCTAATATTTAGTTCCCTCTGTCCTTATATGAACACAAATAGTGATTTTAGGATTCAGTATGAAGTTTTAAAAAAGTGTTTCAACTCTATATGTCTAAGTGATTATATTCTCTCCCACTATATCTATAGAAAAAAGATCTTATTATAGTTACAGAGATGTTTTGGCTTTTGTATTAATAATCTAATTTGCTTATTCAATCCTTTATTAGTTAAGATAAGAAACCTTGTAATGACAGAGTAATTTAAGTGGTTCCATTAGTCTCTTTTGAAGGAACCATTGATTTTTAATGCTCTTACTTCCTAAGCTCATTTTGGCAAGGTTTTATTTACCATTAACTTCCAATCCTTGCATGTTAATGCATTTATTAACCTCTGGAATCCTGTAAGAGTCTGTTTTAACAAAAGCAATGAGCAAAACAAACTGTTGGCTTGGATTTTACATGCTCCATGCAAGGCCTAATTCAGGAATATTCATATTTCTGAAATTAAAGAATCAGTGTTTCAGGAACTATGATACAAGAAGACTGCAGAGCACTACAGAGAAAGATGAATTTTGCTATATTTTTTCCAGCCCTCCCATTTTTTTGTCCTGGTCATCAACCAGAGTGAGCTGCTAAGAGATATTATTCTTTTTTTACCCCAGTGCATTTTATACTAACAATTCGTAGTCTGGCATGCACCCAGACAGAGGGTTCAAAGAGAGTTGATTAAGCAGTAAATTTAGCCCTCCTGCCATCAGTGCATTAATTTCCAGCCTATGCAATTGCCATGTAAGAAGGAAAGGTATGAAATGAATAACTGCCTTAGAGAGCTGCTTTCCTTGCCCAAATCCTGCCACATAGCAGCCACTTTTTTCATTCTGCAAACCCACAGAGAAACTGCTTCGTGTTCAACTGGCAAAAGACAATTTGAGAAATGTGGAAGAAAGTGTAGATGCCCTCCACAGGTCTCTCAGCCCTTGTGATCTGGAAATGGGTCCTATAAATCTGATGTAGAAAAGGAGTAATTTTTGCCAAGCCCTGCACTCAAGAGAAGAGATGACATAGCTTTGACTGAACAAACTGAAAGCTGTCAGAGATGTATGTGCCTGCAATCCCCATGTTCTTTGAAAATTAAAGTTTTTTCTGCAATGCTGATATAAATGTCCATCTGATATTAGGGTTAACTCCTCATAACTATGTTTTTAAAAGTATTTGTCATCCTTTTGACCATAACAAATTAGTTAATTTTCCTTCTTTGAAATTTTAATCTGAAAATACTCAACACTAAAACAGTAAACAAGGAAGAAATACATTTTTCTGGGAAGTAAGAAAATGGAAGATGTTCTTCACTGCCTCAGCATTTGCATGTTTTATGCTGGTTTAAAATGGACGAATGACCTTTAGAAGTGAAGATCAAAAATTTACTGTCATGGAGCATGATGAAAGTATGTAAACATGGCCTTTCTTGAGTCTGTATCTGGTATTATAAACTTTTTGTAGTTGTCTGGTCTCAATGGCTGCAATTCAGTGGAAGGCATTGACAGAATTTGTCCTTGATCTTTATTTTAAACTCTTTGGTGGCCTGGGTAAGTAATAGCATTGTAGCCTTTTTAGATAAAGCTAACAGAATCTAGTTCTCAGCTGCAATCATGTCTCTCATAAAAGTTAGGAACTGGCATTGCTCCCCTCACACTTTAGAATGAAAATGGACAAATGGACATACTTTTTGATGAATTCAGTGACTTGTGTTTTTCCAGATGTGAATACACACAGCAGATTAGTCTCTTCAGGAGATGTCGGAACCTCAAATTTGCATGTTTGTAAGAGCTTATCTGAGATGGGAGCACCTAGTACATGCATAAAGCTTTCAATATGTAAGTGATTATAGAAGCAAAAATCCTAGGTGATATAGAATCTTATCCTAATGCAGATGCCTTAAATGAGATGAACCATACCCTAAGAGTGACAGTTTCTCTTCATCTATGGGAAAGAGAATGAAGAGCTGTCAGAGACTGAAAATAGTTCATGCCTCAGACATTGATATAAAGGTTTGCTCATTATAAAAATGCTACAACCAAGAAGCTTCCCTAAAGACTGGGACTTTGGATTGGAAAGTCAAACTGCTGATTAGATAAAGGGAAACCCATTGTTCAGTCATCTCAGGCCAAGGGAAAGGTTTGCATCCACCAAAAGGCCAAAGCCACCAGCTGTGCTGAGGATCATCCTCTGCTGAGTTTGGGGTGGGGGCAGAGCACAGCTCACAGGAGGCAGGTTTGGGGTGGGGGCAGAGCACAGCTCACAGAAGCCAGGTTTGGGGTGGGGGCAGAGCACAGCTCACAGGAGCCAGGTTTACACAGACTCCCCAAAGCTGAGGGGGGAGGAGGAGGTTTTGGGTGCGTGGTGTAACCTCAGGCCAGAGGCACTGAACACTCATCCTCTGATTACACAAACTGGCATCCCCAGCCCCGCAGGCCACATCCACGGGACTCTCAGGTGAGAGGCAGCTGAGGGGGAGTCACAATCCATCAAAGACCCCCAAAGTGCTGGGCCTTGCACCCCAGGGCTGCACGTGATGGAACAGACCCAGAGTCTGCTGTGAGAGACTGTCCCTCCCCAGGGGGACATGCCTGGACATTGACACCTGGCTCGAGGGGACATAAACCCAGGGGATTCTGTGCCTTTTGGGGGGACCTTCACCACCAAGAAGAGCAGCTGGAGAGGATCAATGGAACATCGTTGGGATCCCCAGATGGATGATATTTTCCTTATTTTGTCCCTGACACTCTTTCTGTCCCCCCCACCTATTTTCTACTCGTTTTCTTTTCTCTTTCTCTCATATTTACTGTACAATAAAATCCATATTATTGTCACTGGCATATGGCGTCATTTGCACCTTAATTTGGGCAAAGAAATTTCTAAAGAACCTTAATAATAATTGGATCCTAACATTTATTAGGGTTAGACAGAGATGTCTTCTTGATAGGTAGGATACTTCCCACTCCAAGTATGCAGAATGTGTCTTTCTGGATCTCACTCTTGATCATGTAAATTAACAGCCCAGGTGCTGAAAGATATTTAAATTGTGATAAGTGCCAACTGGAGGTAGAAATTTGGAAGTAGATACTACAGTCATGGTGCCCAAATGACATTTGTTGGATTTGATTAGACATTCCTCATCCTCACGGAGCAGCAGGGCAAAATGGAAATTAATTTACTCAATGCATAGACAAAACATGCCAAACAGCTCAATATCTGGAATCAAGAAAGGTGCATACAGAGTCAGGCTGTAATGTAGCTTTATATGAATGAGAGAAATGTCAAAGGCTAATTTAAATAGCCTAGAATGTGAGCACAATAAATTGGTTTAGTTTAAAATTAAACTAAAAATTAAAAAAAAAATTAAAAATGAATCCTTTAGTTTCAGTGATACCTACTTGTCTTTAAATGAATCCAGGGACATGAGCATACCACACAAGTATACTACTGGCTGACAGCCATAAGCTTTTGTTTACTGATCTGTGGCACATGCCTGTTTCTCTATAAATTAAATGTTCATTATTGCCCTGTTCTTCAGGGAGCTCGAAGTCATGCTCACAGATTGCCCATCATTCAGTGCTGCCTAATTCTTATTGCAGTCTCTGGATTGCTCCAAAAAGTCTTTTCCAAGAGCAAAGTGCTTCAGAAAGGGTGAAGTCCTAAATGATGCAAAGGAAATAAGTGGTTGTTAGCCTGGGCCTCTTCTTTTTCAGCAGCAAAATCCTAGCTTCTGACTCTACAGATGGTGCTGACTGGCTTAACCGTCTCTTCACTAATTTGCATTAAATAGGTGGCTGGCTGGACCAAACTGATATTAACTCATTTCTTTCCCTTCTATGAAAGAATAACTGCTGAAATTCAATAATTTGTGACAGTTGAGAAGGCATGTCAAATTTGAACTATTTTTGATTGACTCATTTATTGCTGTTTAAAAGGCTCATTCATAGTGTAAGTTGTCATGTTTGTGCTATTTTGTTATTATCATGTTCTGAGGATTTATTTGACAGTTTTAAAATCCAGTGCCAAATTAAGGTGATTTATTTCAATGCATCAGCTTCACAGTTCATGAGCTTGTGCTTATTCTTTCCAACTTTTCAAAATAACTATTCCTTGAAAATTACTAAACTGTATAATATCCAATAAAATTTATATAGCAACAGAAAAAATAATCATTTGGATTCATGGTGTCCTGCTGTTTGTGCCAAATTTGCTCTCTGCAGGAAGTCAAAAAGTCATCAGGTGAAAAATACCTTGAAATACTTACAAACTCTGAGAGATATTTTCACATAGCTTTGGTTAAATACAAAACATGGAATGATCTTTTGGTTTAATGACTGATAGATTTTCAGGTTTTTTAAAAATTAAACTTGCTTTAGTATTAGGCACACAGTGCTCTGAGGTACCTTGAGTGATCTTGTCAGAAAATGGTACTAAGGACTATTGGGTCAGATGATATCATTGCTGGAAACTCTGTACCACCCTTTATGAAAGGCACACTAGTGTGCTCTGAGCTACCAAAACATTGGAGAACAGTAACAGACTTGAGAATGCTCAGTATTTTTGCACCAAACCAATGATGATGTGGAGATAAAACAAGCTAAACATCTTTTTTTTTTTTTTTTTTTTTAAATTGTGAAATCTGACAAATATATTTCTAGGAAGTTAAATGAATTTGAGAAAACAGTATGAAAACCAAATGTCAGATTTTGAAGATTCTACATTGTTCTTACTTTCTAGTATTACAGGAATTTCACTTACATTATTCATTGTTCATTACTTAAAGGTAGACAGATATTTGGCTTTCAGAAGTACAAAGTCATTCAATTGATGCACATCATCAGGCAGCAGAATTAATTAGGAAACAAACTGGAAATATTTTTAATTCTAGTTCTGTAATAAGCACTGAGAACAAGAAGGGGAGTATACAGATTAAAAAAAATTAAACCAGCAAACCCACATTTTCTTTATTTTTCTTTGGAAAACACCAAGAGCAAAAAAAGTAGTAGTATATGTTTCATTTTATTTTAAAAATATTGATATTTATAAGTAAATTAGCTCCAACTCTTAATCTGCAATGTACATTTTAGTGTTGAAAAGCAGGCACCACAATTAATATTTAAAGTTAAATAGTTAAGTTAAAATAATATAGCAAAATGTATACAATAAGGAAATTATGCCAGCAGGTCTTTTGTGTCTTGGCAGTCACTTATAAGTCAGTAACAACAGAACAAGGACACTTTATCTTCTCATTTCTGTAAACTCAGTTACAGAGGAGCGAATATGTCACAGGTCATGGCATGGTCTTGGCACTAGTCCAAAGTACAGGTCAATAAGGCATAACCCCAATATGATCTCTGGCTAACATGTCCCAAAGTCCATATGATGACAAGAAATTCAATATAATTCTAGAAGGGAGCGGTGTTGCTGCACCATGTAGTGATCAAGCTCTGCCATTTGTTGAAATGACTCTTCAGGGCTGTAGAACTCAGGCAGAACAAGAAACTTTCCACTATGGATACTTTGCTGGAGGAAATCACACCTATTTGCTCATGGCTATAGTAATATAAACAATATGGCTAGAAATGTGGAGGGGGTTTGTGTGCCTGTGTGCATGAAAGCATTATACTCAATACCTCTTGAGTGAATTTATGACATTGTGTTAGGCAAGAAATATATGATATCATTTAACTTACCTGCCTTACTCTAATTTATCTACTGCATTTTTTCCAGCCTGGATAAACATAATTTTATTTTCCCAAGGAGTCTGTGGGCTAGCGTGGTATTATGTTGACATGTTGGAAATGATTAATGACTGTGAGGTAGGAGAAACTGGGCTAAAACGGATGCAGACTCAGTCCAATTAGAAAAAAGTAAATAAAGAAAATTTAGTGCATCAGTATGCTTCTAATTTTTCATCTAGTTATTATGAATTGCCATCAAAAATTCACAGAAAATATGTGTACAACAATTACTGGAGTTTCTGTGTCATTTTCTTGTGCCTTACAAGGCAAATGAGTTTATTTATAAGCTCATAAAATTTTCACCAAGATAATAGGAGGTACGTCAAGATGGCCAGCTTTACTCATCCTTGTGAATATATGTTAGTCACAGAATCACAGAATATGCTGAGTTGGACAGGACCCACAAGGATCGAGTCCAGCTCTTGGCCTTTATCACATTCCAGTGTGGGGAACTGTGAGGAGTTCTTTTAAAAATGGATAGTTGGGAACAAAATGAAGCCGAAACAAGGCAAACGTTGTATCTGTTTATTGATAACAAAAAGGAGAAGGAAAAGGAGTTGCCTGAGCGAAAGAGGACTACAAGAGATAGAAAAGAAGGAAGGAAAATGGAAAAAGGCTGGGGGCGAGGAGAGAGAGGGGACAGAGAGAAAAAGAGGGCATTCATGGCAGAGTTGGGTGCGGGCAGTCCAGGAAGGAACGCGGGGTGAAGTGTCAAGGCGGCTATCAGGGGCACAGGAAGGCAGGACAGGGTGAGCCAGGGAGGGCAGGAGAGCCAGGAGGCAGGCAGGCTGGGGCCAGGGCAAAGGAG